>PVIW01000461.1:0-494646 GCA_004026585.1 Noctilio leporinus | reverse complement strand
TGGCTGGTGGCATAGTGGATAAGGTGCCGGCCTGCAAACCCAAAGGTTGCTGGTTCGATTCCCAGCCAGGGCACATAACCAGGTTGCAAGCCAGGTCTCCAGCCAGCTCTGTAGCTGGAGGCAGGTGAAAGGCAACCATACATTGATGTTTCTCTCCCTCTCTGCCTCTCTTCCTTCCCCTCTCTCTAAAAATAATAAATAAAATCTTTAAAAAAAAAAAAAAAAAGAACAAATCTGATGGCACCACGCCCATGCAGGGCCCACGACAGAGGAAGCAGAGGAAGGAACAGCACCCTGGCTTGCTCTTGACTTTCCAGCACGGGGACTTGCAGAGGCCCTGCTTCGTTTTAGCTTGTTCGTGCAGGACTCTGTCACTTGCCACCTAACTGGCCCAACTGTGTGAAAGAACGCTTGCTTGCTCCCAATGTACACATGCAGACCTGCACGCACACGTACACACGTAACTTCATTTTTGAACCCGTTACAGATAAAGGCCACTCTTTGTGCTCTGCGACCTGTGCAGTGCAGCCCCGAGGACAACACACTGCATCCTCTGCCACCCAGGTGCTGACTCTCCCTGCTCCCGGCTGAGAGCAGGCATCAGTGGACACGAGAAAGGAAGCAGGGCAAGAAGGGGGTGGGGGCGAGAGCTGTCTGGCTTCTTCCCCGGGGACCGTAAGTGGCAGAGAGGGGCTCTGAGGCAGGTGCTGAGCAAGCCCACGCCGCTGGGGGACAGGCAGGCGAGACCCGCAGGCGCAGACACAGGCCTGAACAGGCTGCGCAGTAAAACGGACGCCTGTCACAGCCAAAGACCTTCCTAAAGAAGTGTAAATCAGCATTTCCATAATGAAGTTTTTTGACATACTAATCTTGAAGGCAGTTACGTGAATAATTACTTCTTCAGAAATTTAAGTCATGTTGCACCACAAAACAAGCAAAAACACCCAAAGCGAAACACACCTGTGTTTTGACTTCTACAGCTGGCCTAGTATCTTCATTTAGAAACAGTACACTCAGCAAACGTTTGCCAACTTTTAGGACATACAATTAAACTCTCAACAGTTCTAATAACAACAGAAAACCCCAGTATCAGAAGGGGCTGCACACACTGCACCTTCCAGGCTGGTCGTGGTGAAGGCCAGACAAAAACCTCTGGCCTGGGCTGCCAACAGGGGCGCAGGAAGCACCCAATCGATGTTTCTCTTATGCACCATTCTCTGCCTCTTTCTCCCTCCCTTCCCCTTTCTCTATAAATAAGTAAATTTTAGCCCTGGTTGGTGTGGCACAGTGGAAGGGTGCCAGCCTGTGAATCCAAAGGTTGTTGGGGAGATTCCTGGCCAGGGCACGTAACCAGGTTTCCAGCCAGGTCTGTAGCTGGAGGCAGGTGAAAGGCAACCACGCATTTCTCTCCCTGTCCTTCTCTCTGAAAATAATCAATCAGATAAATCATAAATAAATTTTAGAATCTTAAAAAATAACTTCCCCTCAGAAGTGTCAAACATGATGGCCTACTCTGTAGGCTAGCCCACACTATCTACAGAAGGTCTGGGTCTAAGGGAGAACCATTTTTTATACCTTAATACAAATAACAACGTGTTTCTTAAAATCCAAGTTGCATGAAGTTATTACTGTTTGTAGTTGCTCTATAAGTATTTATGTCTCATGTTTTCTTTAATTACAAACTAACCCACTGACGGTTACAAGCGGACAGGTATTTTTAATTTGTTTGAAATGGTGTCTATTCCATACAGAACCTTCTGATAGGAAATGTTTTGGCTGCTGAATCAAAGCACAGGAATGAAAAGGTAAAAGAAGAATCAAGAAAACAGAATCTGAAAGGGACAGGTGATAACTGTTGTCACCCTTCCCTGCTTAGTCCCTGTGTTCTAATGCAGGACAAGCGGATGAAACACCAGAGCATCCTGACACAAGATTTACTGGTGGCATCAAATACCTAACATACTTTGAAACGTTTCTGCGGCTGTTACACAGAGGGACATCACACTGCTTCGGGGGGCGGGGGGTGGGGATCCTGGAATGAAGGCATCTGCAACAGTCTCCCAGAGATGCCCCGAAGCACAGGAAAGGCAGGACAGAGTCCATGCTACGAGTGGTCGGCCACCACCAGTTGAGGGGTCAGTACAGCTGGTGTGAACCGGGAGACTTCCTCTCACTTACACAGGGATAGTCTGTGACCAGCAGCAGCAGCCAGCACGTGCAGAGCATGATGTCGTTGTCTGTGCTGTTTGGGGGGGGGGGGGCATGCATGGACCCCCCGGGCCCTGACAGGGCGATGGCACAGTGAGGACACAACTCCGACTCAGTGCCTGCTCCACCCCAACTCCTCGTGCTGGAACAGCCGCCTCTCAAGGTGGCGGCTCCCAGGGCAGCCGTCACACGGCGCCACAGTGAGCACAGGCTGGCTTCCGCCCAGTTTCACGATGGCCGTCTGCGTAGGCAGTGTCTCCCGTGACTCGCGCAAGGCAACCACTTGCCATTACGCCTTTTCCCAGCAGACACCAAGGACCAGCTGTGTCTTTCACACAGTAAAGCAGACAGAACAGAGAGGCTGCACTAGTAAGAACCCGTAAGTAAAACAAATTTTATCCATGAAAGCACAACTATGTAAGCTACAGTGCCTTGGCAAGAGAAGTGCATCTGGTGAGGCTTTGAAACACCGCTGCACGGCCACAGCAGTGTGCTGGGCACCCTGGAGAAGAGCCTGTCCAAGTCGGACATGCAGATAACCTTTGCTTAAACTTCCATCGAAAGCTCATCGGCCACAGTCATTCCCATGTTAGAATTTTGTATAAACATGAATGTAGGATGTAATACAACAATAAAATTAAAAAAAAAACAAACAAAAAAACACATGCACATATATGGGAAAAAAGACCAACGTATTCAAGGTTACAATGCCAATCGAGATCCTGTCAGAAGTCGGCCCAGACCCGGGCACACCGTGGCCCTGGTGTTGCGTCAAGCAGTGAGAGATGCAGGTGGGATGGGAAGGAGGGACCGTCTGCCCAGAGAAGGCTCTGTGCATCTGAACATTGTAACTGTCATAAAAGAAAACTTACCAGAACAGGCTACTTTTAAGAAAAAAATAAGTCGATCAGTACTTGTAAGCTATCAAATCAGTTACTACTCAAATTATTAACAGTGTTTAACCAAAAGGAAAACAACAATGTTAAAACAAGCACACACTTGAGAATCAGAAAAAAGAACATGGGGATGTTGTATTTCTAGTAACTCACGACTCCTCATCATGACTGAACAAAACAGACTTTCACCTCCACAGCACCTCAGAGCTGGGCCTGCGCAAGAGGGAAGACACACGCCGCGGCCTGGTCTCAAGGACGCAGAGGAGAAGCAGCGTTGCTCAGGTGATCACGGAAGTCAGTGATCACACATTCCATGTGACTGCTGACATCACAAGGAAACAGAAAACTCACAGGGCAATTTCAGAAGGAAAACGTTTGAAGAAGAGAAAATCCATTTTGATACAAGGCTTACAATGTGACATGATTAGGCAATGCTCCAGTTAGGAGGTCGGGGACAATGACAGATAACACAAACTCATTTCCTAGATTTCCACCCGGCAACCTAACTGGCTTGCCTCACTGAATTTAGCTGATGTACCACTCCTTCAACAGGAAAGAAAATCACCCAGTCTGAGCGGTGTTCTGCAGAGAATACAGTTAACTGCTCTGCCAACCCATCCCCTTCTCTATTCTCTCCCCACAAACCAACTGTACCCCATGGGCCCCCACAGTCCCCCACTTTTTCAACACTTATTTGGTAACCCCAACGAAGCTGCATGACAACTCTCTCCTTACTGACATGTGACTGTGTTCGCATTTTAAACCACACTTGTCCTCCAAGAACTTGCCTCTACGCCAGACTAAGCTCATTCAGAAGCCTGCACACACAGCCCTCTGCGACCCTCCAAGAGTCTCTGCTGAGGTGGGGTTCATGGTAACACTTGTCCACTTGGTCCCTTGGCAAACTGCTGACCTGTTGGCTGAAGGCTCTTGCACCCTGCCCCCAGGATCTGCACCCTCCCGAAGCATGGCTTCATGCCTTAGGTCCTTGTCCTTCCCCGCTTTCAGCCTTGATCAAGTGATTAATGTGCACAAAATAATCCTGACTTTGCTATTTTATAATTAAACGGTAGCTTCCTATCTGCCTCCTCTGGGGAAGCTCCCTGGGTAAACTCCACCATTTAATCATCACCCACAGCTGGCCAGCCAGCAGGACAAGCTCTGGACAAAGAGAGACATTTGCAATTCTAGTATTTCACTGAACATTCACATTCAAATTCAATTTATTTGTACATAATACTTAAGATTATTTGAATTTTGATTAGAAAAACTAAGAAATGAACAACATGCTTCATTTCTATTGGGAAAAATAGTTGTTGCCAACAGAAAGTCTCCTACCTGTTTTCTTTGCCATTCTGAATTACTGAATGCCTGTCCGCTGTAGTTCTTTCACTGCAAACATACGTATTTCGCCGCGTCATTCCACCAGATGCTGTGTTACTCTATTAACAACAACAAAAAAAAAAGCATTTTATTCTTATACTATTTCGTAAGTACAGTACAATGAAAAAAAATTCACCTAAACAAACCTGAGTACTCATGTTTAAATCAACCTACACTAACAGGTCAACAGCAGCACCAAAACATCAGACGCACGGAGGCAGCAACTCCAGCGTCCTGACAGAGGACAGGAGGGCTGCACCCAGCAGCCACGCGAGGCAATCCACACACGAGCGGCTCAGGGGTTACCTAGGGCAGGGATGCAGAGGTCCACTACCTAAACATGGACATTTGCAAGATACAAAGTTAAAAAGCAAGCCCTATAAGGTAAGCATACAAATAGAAAAAGATGGACATGTTGAGAGTTAAAACTAACACCACTGGGAAAAACCTGCAAGCCCCTGGGTTTGACAGGAGCCCCAGACATGGCTCACACGGCCCACCCGCAGGCCTGAGTAACCACTCAACAACTGACGCAGTGGACCCTGTCAAGATCCGAAGTTGGCGCATCAGGGACACACACCAGCAGGAACGCGAGGGAGGTTAAGAGCTGTGGCCTGTGGAGACAGGAAAGCAGGCAGCAGCCTTGGAAGGTGGGAGGGCAAGGGCACTCCTGCTCAGAGCAGGACTGAGTACGAGTGCAGGGCTGAGAAGACGGGGAGATGACTGTCACTAAGTGCAGCCTGCACTCAAGATGGGCTGGAGGAACAATTCTGATTGGACCCAGGGCCTCACCTCCTTCAAGGATGTCTCTAAGGAGCTGAACGTGTGGCACCCCATCCCTGGCCAGATAGACACAGGGGCCCCTGCTCTGTGTTGGTGTGGCCTTTGTCCATGCCTGTGCCTGGGTCCCTCACACTGCAGGAGCTCTGAGACCAAAGTCTAGACATAAATGGAGCAGCAATGAGAGTCCAATGTACTCTGAGGGTCACAGGAAGCCGGAGCTGCAGCACGTGTCTGGTTGTGATTCTGGGGCCGGCTCTAGTCCTGCCAAATGTCAGATTACCACACAACAGAGCCCTTTTGGGGGAAGAAGCTTCAGCACCTTGGAAGCAGGTAAACAGAAGAGGCAGTGCTGTCATTGTTCTCAGCACGATGTCCATGACCAGGAGACAGAAGCCTCCAGTGTCCCTGTGACGGACCACCAGAGTGAAGTGGGCTCAGGGTGTGTCACTTGAGCTGCCATTCTCCACCAGCAAGTGCCCAGTGAGCCGTGGAGTGCACACACAGTCCATGTCCAGCCCATCAGACCCCATGTTGTCCATGTGCATCACATGGTCCAGATGGGAGCTGTTGCCTGGCCTCGAGGTGACGAGAGCAGGTGACTTCCAGGACACAGGGTTCCATAGGTGAGTGAGCTTCCACTGTTACTGCCCCTGCCTCCTGGTGAACTCTTTTCACTTCTCAGAGAATACGGCGTAACTGTGATAGAATCCCCACCTGAAGTACGTAGCTCAGTGGTTTCTGCAAACGCGCAGTTGTGGGGCCATCACCACAACCACTACTGGGGCTCCTGCTCTGCCTCAAGAAGAAACCCTGTAACCTTTAGCTACAAACCCCTAACCCTCCATTCCCTCAAATCCTGGGCAACCACTAATGTACCATTTGTCCCTGCGTACAGTGTTTGCCTATCTAGACATTTCATATATCATAAAAGGGAACCTAGAATAAGTATGTGGTATTTTGCAAAAGAAAGTTAAAAATGGAATGTGAAAAGAACCTACAGAACAGGAGAAATCTTTGCAAATCATAGATGTGGTAAAGGCTGAATAACTAGACTACAGAAAAGACTCTCACAACTCAACCACAAGATGACAAACAACCCAATTTAGAAACGGGTAAAGGACCTGAATAGACATGTGTCCAAAGAAGGCACCCAAGAGTCCAGAAGCAGACAGAGAGGCGCTGAACAGACTGGCCACTGAGGAAAAGCAAACCAAGTCCATATGAGGCACCGCCTTCCACTACCAGACACCACGGCTGCTGGGAGACGGCCTCCCCTACAGGACAGAACACAAAACTGTGCAGCCTCTGGGGAAACTGCAGGCCGGTGCCTCAGAAAAGTTAAATATAGAACTACCTGATGACCCAGCCATTTCATTCCTAGGAACAAACCCAAGAAAAATGAAAACTAAGTCCATGTAGACATTTGGACCACAAAGAGGGGTGGGAGGCTGCCTGGCACCGGGAACATACAAGACACCGCTAAGCAGCATGCTTCAATAGTTCATTATGTGTTCCATGAATTTTACATCAATTATTTAAAAGTTAATACTTTCAAACTTAAAAAGCAAGAAACAAAGTTCTAACTAAGGAAGTCTCTCAGATAAGCACAAGTTCCAAAGATAAAAACAGCCAGACACCTTTCACACAGCACAAGCAGACCACATACAGACACTCTGAAGACGAAAGGGAGAAAATGACAACACTGCCTTTCTCCCTAACGGATGATCAAACACGGGTGACTGCAAAGGCGTGGCTAGATTTTCAAAGGGGCAGTGTGCAGATGTATAAGGCGCAGGGACAGTTATGAAGACGGAGAACAAGGGTCCTACCTTCCTTTGGGAACTGTCACCCAAAGTTGGAAGCTGAGTTTACACGGCAGAGTTAAAGAACAACATTCCAATTTTGCGTATTAGGAAGCCAAAAGAAAGTCTTTTCACACAGGGTTTGCTGGGATGAAGCCCAAAATCAAGAGGATGAGCAGACAGAGTGCTCTGGGCTCCTCTGTGAGCCCTGCACCAACAGGCACAGACACGACGCCCTGAGGAAGCAGCAGGGCCCACCTGACCCTCCCTGCAGCAAGTGAGGGTGGGTAGGAGGGCTGTGTCACTGTTCAGTGTGTGGGAAAGAGCAGGATCACAGAATATCCCTAAACCTGCTAATGCTCTGTGGCTTCTCCTTAAAAATCACTTTTAGAAGTGCTATAATTAATCGTTATTTATTTTAACAAATACAACTTACCCGATTTTGTTAAGGGTAGGGATTAAGAGGTAAATTTATGTCAGCAGTGTAATTTAAGGCAATTGCCTAGGTTTTCTTCCTTTTCTTCACCTTAGAATTGAGTGAACACATGAAAAACCACCAAGCACAGCCCCTGGCACACGGGAGAGAGGTGGTCGAGCTCTGCAGTGAGAATGCTGAAAACACAGCGTAATCCGCCCCCAGGCCCGTGGGCAGAGTCGGGTGCTGGTGGCACGGCTGCCTGTCCTCCTCTGTCAGAGGGACATCCTTCGTCTCACAGCTCACAGCTCAGCAAGTGCACAGGGAATAACCAGAAACCACCTTTGACAGAAACGGCCTGATGCTCATTGGATGGGTGGACCAGACACAGAAGCCTCTCCCCACTGTCCCCGAGTGCTCTGGAGGTCAGCGGGACTTACGCTGGGGACGGTGGAGCTGGCCTTGCGCTCAGGAATGTCCGCCTTATTGGGGTTGCTCGCATTCCCAAGCATGGGGCTGGCGGGAGCGACCCCCTTTCCTCCAGCAGCGCTGCTGCCCGTCCGCCGGGAGGGAGCACCATCTTCTTTGAGGTCGCTGTCTGCCGTACTGGTCTGACTCCTTTTTGGATATGCCACAACGGAAGGAATAGCTGGTCCAGCTAAAACACAGAGGTCACTCTTTAAAATTCAGAATACAGTTCCACATTTTATTCTGTGAAAATAAACACAATTTATAAGATGACCTAAGACTGCAATTCAACTAAAAAAAAACTAAAAAAACCAAACAAACAAAAAAGCAAGATAGTAAAATCTTCTAAGATGTTTCCCTTTCATGTACAATGTTCTTCCTGTGAATTGAATATTTTCTTAATTGGAAAAAATTTTTAAAGATTTTATTTATTATTTTTAGAGAGAGGGGAAGGCAGGGAGGCAGAGAGGGAGACAGATATCAATGTACGGTTGCCTTTTACCTGCCACCAGTTACCAATCTGGCTGGAGACCTGGCTTGCAACCTGGTTATGTGCCCTGGCTGGGAATCGAACCAGAGATCTTTAGGTTCACAGGCCGGCACCAATCCACTGAGCCACACCAGCCAGGGCATCTTTACTCATTTTTAAAAAAAGAGCTTATTTATTTATTTTTAGAGAGAGAGGAAGACACACATTCATGTGTGGTTGCCTCTTGTGCACCCCAACTGGGGACCTGGCCTGAAACCCGGGCATGTGCCCTGACTGGGAATTAAACCAGGGACTCCTTGGTGCCCAAGCCAGTGCTCAATCCACTGAGACACACCGCCAGGGCTCTTTACCCTTTCTTAAACAAAGCAAAGAAGCCCCTGAAAATATGATGAAAATCACCCTTCCTAGGAAAATATTCACACACACGCAGGGGCTTCGCCCGCAGGTCTCAAGGTAAGCGGCACAGGTAAGATGAAGCGGAGGTTTTGCGGGGGCTGACACAGTGCTCCCTCGGGCAGCACGTACACTAGAACTGGAACAATACAGAGAAGACTAGCATGGCCCCTGTGCAGGGGCTGCCACAGAGAAACCACTGGCCTCCAGACACAGGGAATGAGGTCGGGGTGTGGGTGGGGGGCGGGGGGTGAAGGAGACAGGAGCCTGGCAATACCCATCAGCTGCACTTGGTCTCAGGGTGTGTGTGTGACCAGACCGGCCTCTGGAACCCAGTCCATTATTAGCACTTAAAGGAACAGTGGCAGAAAAACCTTTCCTTTGCTGACCATTGCCTTCTTCTCCATTAAAAAAAAGGAAAAAAAAAAAAAGAGCATGGAATTGGGTCTGTGATTTCCTATATACGTACACGGGTTTCTGGAAATATTCTTTTATGAACTTCTATTGAATATTACAGGATTCAAGAAGGATGGCTGATGATTATAAAAAGATGGCTCCAAGAGGAAACTGGCAGGTTAATCGATAGTCACAGAGCAGGGACCAGAGTCCTAGGTTTTGTCCTAGGTGTTCCCTCATCAATGTGACCTTAAAGGACTTGGTGAACTCTCTTGGCCAGTTTCTTTATTGATATATAACGGTGTTTTGATGACCGTCTGACACCATGTCTAAAGCCTTTTCTAATTCTAAACTTTTTTTGAGATGGAGAAGAGGTATTACCAATCCAGATGGGCTCTATGTACTTAGGGGAGAATGAATTTATTAAGAGATATCAGACATATGAGAGAACTCTATTACTAGCTTTCTTCCAGGATTTAGGAACAATTCCATGTCTTTATTTATCCTCAGCCAAGGGTACTTTTATTTATTTTAGAGGGAGAGGACGGAAGGGAGAGAGAGAAACACCAACCGGCCTCCCGTACACGCCCTGACGGGACTGAACCCACAACCTAGGGCTGCACTCTGACCAGGGGTTGAATCTGCCACCTTCTGGTGTACGGGGTGACGCTCAAAACAACCAAACCACCCCAGCTGGGGTAGGAAAAGCTCCCAGTTAATTGGCTGGTTTGGAGTAATATGTAGAGTGTCTTGCTAACTGCCCTGCAGTCCAGAGGTCTTAAGCGAGGGACATGAAGGCAAGAGACAGACACAGAGGGCAAGGTCTCAGCCCTCCCCCAACAGCCGCCAGGCAGGCGGCTTACCTACAGCACCAACGCAACGTGCTGCTCAGCCCGACCCCACAGACGGCACCGGTGGAGAAGCAGACCGAGTAAAGGGTCATCACTTCTGGAACACCCCCAGCTGTCCACACCTGGAGTGCTCTGTGCAGTGGCCAGTGCCATCTCCCAAGGGCAAACAAAGGAGGTGGGCATCATCCTGAGAAGGGGCGTGAACTGAACAAGAGGCTTGGTGTGGGCTTGTCTTTGTAAAAGTTAAGGCCAGGCCGGCACAGATTTGGTTCCTGAATCCTACAATACTGGAATTAAATTAGACACACCAACAGGGACACTATGGCTGAGAAATGACACAGGCCAACACTTTAAACCAATTAAGGAACACTCTGCAGGGCTGCACCGTCCAACGTGGTAGCCACTGGCGTGATACGGCTGTGTAAATTTAATTACTTCAGCAAAACTGAACATCATTTTCTCAGTCCAAGTGCTCAACAGCTGCATGTGGCTAGCGGCTACCCTCCTGGACAGCATAGATGTGGCCCATTTCCAGCACCATAAAAAGTTCTACCAGCTATCAGAGACAGGGAAGAGAATGCACCGGGAACTAGAGACGGAAGAGGGGTCCCTGAGAAGCGAACGGTAAGGTTTCCACCCAGGTAGGCCTCACCTCTCAAAAGCCATGGAAAGTACTAAGGAGCTGGGGCTCCAAGAGAACCATGTCAGCACCCGGACGTGCGGCAGCCCAGCCCAGCCCTGGGAGGCCCTGCGCAACGTGAAGAGGCCTCCTGTGTACGGGAGACGCCCAGAGAACCCCCTGGAATGGTCTCAACTTACCATGGTCACTGTACCGCCTCTGCTTCTGGCTTGAAGAAATACTTCGCTGCACTTTGTGGTGAGGCGACTGGCCAGTGCTGCTGCTGAGGTCACTGCTTGGCCTGACCTTGGCAAGCGAGAGGTTGCTGCTGGAACTGGAGTCACTGGCATCCAGCTACGGGAGTGAGAGACGGGGCACCGCACAGACCCGAATGCTCATCAGGAAGTGGAGCCCCTCAGCACACGCACGAGCTCTTGCACAACCGAAAGTGCTCCATGCGCTTCACCTGACACTGCGTTTCTTAACTACGAGCACTTACAGGTATCCCAGGAAGATCAGGCTTTGACAGTATCACCAGGAAGGTTATTATCTTAAGGGACAGGTAATGAGACAGATTGATTTGTGGGCAAACTAAAACATGACGTACCAAGTGCTACATGTTTAAAAAGTAAAAACTAAGAAAACACTTTACATAAACTGACAATTTACATAAAGGATGATTTACCTGTTTTCTCTGATGAATCTTACCTCTAAAGATTTTCTTCCCAGCAACAAATATGTAGCTGTGATTTCATCATATTTCATTTTACTAAGAGATTCTTGAATTTCTTCTTGGGAATATCCCATTCCCACCATAATATCTAAAAGAAGGGCATAACACATTTATGCGTTTTATGGGATAAGAACTCACTGTCACAGGGTAAAATCATTTATTTTATTTTATTTATTTTTTTTTTTTAATTTTTTTATCATTATTTTTTTAAAGATTTTTATTTCATTAATTTTAGAAAGAGGGGGAGGGAGAGAGGCACAGAGGAAGAGAAACATCAATGTATGGTTGCCTTTCACCTGCCTCCAACCACAGACCTGACTGGAGACCTGGTTTGCAACCTGGTTATGTGCCCTGGCTGGGGAATTGAACTTGCGACCTTTGGGTTCGCAGGCCGGCGCCTTATCCACTGTGCCACCAGCCAGGGTCTTTTATTTTACCCCGAAGACCATACACTTTCTAGCACAAATAGGCAGTTGGCTCAGTGCTCAACGCTACCAGAGGACACTGCAGGCAAGTGTCTAGATGTGACAACACAGAGGCCGATCCGCAGACCTCAGGCTCCACTCCCCGGCGTCCCCGGGCAGGCGCAGGCCGACCAGCGGCGACAGGCTCGCGCGGGTACTTGCCTATCCTCTTCTGATCCGCGATGTCCAGCTCCGGCTCCACAAACGGCTTAAGCTCGTCCTCCTCGTGCCCTGCGTTGATCCACCTGTCCTTCATGATTTGCTGAAAGGCGAGATGGTCATTAGCAGCAGGAAAGAAAACATTCCGATAATCACAGTATTTAGAAACAGTTACGTTCAGTATTTCATGGATTCAGCTCAAAGGGTCACTTTAAAAACTGTTTTAGTGCCTTGGCTCCTGCTGCAAAAGCCCAGGGTAGGGCTCCGCGTGTCGCAAACCAAGCCAGCTTCTCAAACTGCCCGTCGCCCAGCAGTTACCTCCAGGGTGCCCCGCTTGACCGGGTTGAGCACCAGGAAACGCTTGAGGAGGTTTTCGCAGTCGGTGGACATGTAGAAAGGGATTCTGTACTTCCCCCTCAACACTCTCTCTCTCAGCTCCTGGGGCAGGGGGAGAGGAAAGAGTTCGTGAGTCAACTGTGAGGTGACAGAGGACCCCTGGCCCTGTGCTGAGCTCACCCTGCACGTGAACTCGCCCTGTGCCAGAAAACCCTGCCACGTCCTCAAGCACCCGGGGCTGCCGCGTCACGTACCTTCAGGTTCTGCCCGTCGAAGGGGAGCGACCCGCTGACCAGTGTGTACAGAATGACACCAAGGCTCCACACGTCCACTTCTGGGCCGTCGTACTTCTTGCCCTGGAAGAGCTCAGGGGCCGCGTAGGGGGGGCTGCCACAGAACGTGTCCAGCTTGCTGCCCACAGTAAATTCATTGCTAAAACCAAAGTCAGCTATTTTAATGTTCATATCAGCATCTAACAACAGATTTTCAGCCTAGAGGGAAAACATCAAGACAAAAGCGGAATTTAACCAAAGTAGAATCAGATCTGTAACAGAATTAGGCATTTCATAACAAGCTTTCATAACAATATAAAGTTAACACATCCTAATGAATGAGAAGAAAATGACACAATCAGAATTTCTAATTTTTTAACATTAACAATCAATACAATAATGAGATACAGATTAATTCTAGCACTAATGTAGACAACAAATGTCCCATGGTACATATATGAAAAACTTTAAGATAGCTTTCCCAGTTAAAACAGTAAGAGGCTTTTACAAAGTGAATACGTGCTTTAGGTGGACAGCCACCTTCCATGGACACTACCTGCTATACAGTGGCGATTACAGAAGAGGGGAGATCCCTAAACCTCACTCAAGATACAGAGCACAATGACTTCCTAATTCAGCCAACATTTACCACGTGGCAATGAGATACCAGGCATTGGCAGGCACCTGGATCTAAAATGATGAACAAGAATCTCTGCCCTCAATCAAGAAGCTCATGGGTTAGAAGGGGAGAAGCACTGATGTCTCTCTCCCTCTCTGCCTCTCTCCCTTCCCTTCTTTCTAAAAATAATGAAATAAAATCTTAAAGAAAAAAAAAAAAAGAAGGGGAGAAGCAGAAACACAAGAGGCTACGCTGTTGGACCCAATGCTGCGGCAGAGGAGGTGGGCGGAGCTGGGGCCCAGCTCCGGGAAGGGGCAGGGCTCCCAGAGGGGATGCAGCTGAAGGTTTAGTTGACAGTAGCGGGTATATCGGTGACATGAAAGATCTTTCAGGCAGAACAAACAGCCTGAAAACCCAGAAGATAGGAGAGAAGTTCTGCTCAAGGCACATGCCTAGGTTACAGGCCTGGACACCAGCTGGGGGTGTGTGAGAGGCAACTAATGGATGGTCCTCTCCTCCCCTTCTCCTTCTTTTCCCCTCTCTCTAATAAGTAAACAATGAAATCTTTTTAAAAAGCAAAAGACAAAGACAAGGCCCTATAGCTCAGTTGGTTAGCACATCATCCCAGTACCCACAGTTGAGGGTTTGGTCCTTGGTCAAGACACATACAACCACCAACTGACGATGCACAAACGAGTGAATAACAAACTGACGTCTCCCTCCCTCCCTCCTTCTCTAAGTCAAGTAAATGAGAACAAAGACAGTGTGTGGGAGAGAGACGCAGAGAGATGGAGCGAGGTGGCAGGGGACGGGGTCATGGCTGAATGCCACAGGCCAGCAGAGTAGTCAGTAAGTGTGGGTTTTCAACAACAGGGCAATGGGAAGGCCCTGCAGAAGAGCAATCTGACTTGCACCTGAGTGTGCAAATGAACTTTCTGGTTGCAATGGAGGGAGAGGCGGCATGGGAGGCAGGGAAGAGCAGGTGAGAAGCTAGTGTGGTCATCAAGCCCAAGACACTGGTGGTGTGAACCAGGACCGCAGACTCGGCCCAGAGAACCCGGGCAGGAGGCATGCAGTGACAGCAGCAGAAGCACCTGGGGACCCAATGGAGGGCAGAGCAGAGACAGAGGCTCAGGGAGGAGAAAAGGAATAGCTTCATGCTGTGGACCTGCTGAGCCCAAGGGGCCCGAGGGTGCTCAGAAGAAGGTGTCCCCTGGCCAGCTAGATGCAGGATGAGCGCTCTGGGACTGGGACCACCAACATACAGGCAGCCACAGCAGCTACTGGACTACTGGAGTGGATGTCAACACAAGGGTGGATGGGGACAGGGACAAGGGAGCCGTGGCAACCGTGTGAGGAGAGGGGAAGCGAGGACCCGTGCAGGGGAAGTCTACAGTGTTGAGAGAAATACGGCTGACAGGGTGAGGAGAGAAGAGGGAGGCTCTGGAAGTGGGGGTCTGTCACAGATGGCGGACTCCTGCACGCTTTTACAAACGCTGCTGGAGAGAAGGCATCTGAGACAGAGCTGAAAGAGCCAGGGGCAACGGAGCACCTGGGGAGACAGGACACAGAGCAGAGTACCCACTGCCCTGGGCCAAGAGGACAGTTCTCAGAGGTGAAGGGTGGATGCAGGTGCGGCGGAGGGAGGACCTGTTGAGAAATGGAGGCAGCTTCTGCCCGGTGTCCTATTTCCTCTGTGGAAAGGAAACCTTACCCCAGGCCCAGAGCGAGGGCGTGGTGGGGGATGGTGGAGGTCGTCTCGGAGCAGGAGGGAAATAAAAAAGGGGCCAGTAGGCACTGCGGACCTGCCCGTCCAAGTGAGGGTGTGCAACGCGTGGAGGCCCCTGCCTGTCTGCTTAAGTGACCATTTTTCTCCAGAAGCCAACCATAAGCTATTTTCACTCTGATGTAAAATACTTCTAAGAAACGAATGTTTCTTTGTTTTTAATGCTCTTTACTGCAACTGGATTAAAAGAGTGAATTAATACGGGACTTATTTTGCCACACGCAACAGCACAGTCTCTCCTGCCCCTTGCGTGTCGCAGTGCGGGGAGAACTGAGCACAGGCACCGCCTGCTGGGAGAGCCCCGCTCACCTTGAGGTCTCTGTGCACGATCCGCTTCTGGTGGCAGTACTGGACTGCAGACACTATCTGGAAAGGAGAGACACCACGTTAACCGTCACTGAGTGCAGGTCCGTAATCCAGGTGGACATATGTCACTATGGTGCTCACATGTGCCAACTGCTCAGCAAGCATGTGAGTTGACGCGTGGACCTCCCAATGTAATTTTCTTATGCTCGGATGTTTTCACGCGAAGACGTTCAGGCGTGGGGCAAGAAGGGGGAGGTACCATGTCCTTCTTGTTCTCCCCAGTTTAACTGGAAAGGCCGCCTCTTCTTGGGCCCAGCCCTTGACATGCCAGTGTTTCTGAGGACCAGGGTGACCCCAGCTATCCCCCTGGTCCAGGACCCAGCAGCTCCGGTGCAACCTTACCAGGACCGACAGCGGCCCCAAGCCAAGTGGTGGTTCTGGACGAGCCATGGCTAGGTGCTCCCCAGGCTGCTTCTCCCGTTAATGACTTTCCTGCCCAGCCACGTGGGGGCCCACAACACTCACTTCCTTTTGGCTGATGTGGGTTCAGGGAAGTCAAGTTATTCCCCTTCTCAGAGGATCAGTTTCCCTTCTCAAAGCAGAAGAATAAATTATGTACGTGAACTACAAACAATGAAAACTATTACTGCTCTTTCAAAAGGGAACCGCCAACCCTTGGCAGATGGTTCGCTCCCAGGAGGTTTTGCCTTAGTCCTGTAGTTAACACTGTAAACGACTGCGCAGAAATTCCACATTTATTCGTAATTCTTCTGAAAGTCTCCCTTTCTAATTATAGTCATTATAGGAATGTTATTAACTACAGGAAAGTTTTGGCCCTGGGTTAGCACATCATCCCGATATGCCGAAGTTGCAGGTTCCATCCCCGGTCAGGGCCCACGCAAGCATCACCCAATCTTGCATCGGTACATGGAACAACACATCAGCGTTCCTCTCTCTAAAACTGGTAATTAAAAAAAAATTATACAAATACATTCCTGTATTACCACCACATAGAGAAAACGTGTTACTTTGGTGTATTTGCCTCTAGCCTTCTCTTCAGCGTCATGCATGTCTGAGTACCGCCCCCCACCAGGCCGTAATGACAAGGCCAACCTTCTTTGAGTCACCGCCACACTTGCCCACCAGCCACCTAGACTCACCCGCCCCGGACACCAGCGCCTGGAGGCGGCTCTGCAGGGAGCAGTGCTGGTTCGCAAGGAGAAGCCGAGCAGAGTAGGGGCCTCGCCCAGCGGCTTCCAGGTCAGCGTCAGGACACCAGCCTGCCTCACGGCCCCCACAGCCCCCAGGCCTCAGCATGTGGGGCTCAGAGCCTATAAAAATGATACTATGGAAATGCTGCTTCTATTCTGTCAGCAGGAAAACTGGGAAACTGAAATAGACTTGTTCCCCCAAACGGTATAGGCTTACTGCCTAGGACACAGCTAGCTTTTATCTCCCTTTCCCCTGATGCTGTTTTCCCCTCATGCTGACAGTTCCCTTGTGGATTATTTTCAAATTCTGCTTTTGAATCAGATTTAACAGCATTCTGAAGTTTCTCAAGAATAAAATTTTTCTTCTTTTACCTCCAAGAAACTCATAGCTAAAATCATGCCACACAACAATGACAAATACTCAATAAATGATTGCTTTTGCATTCTGCTTTTAGGCTAGGAGCTAATCCAAATCAGGCTGCGGACCCAGGTGTGAGGCTCCAGTTGGAGGGGAGACGCAAGCCTGACTCGCCACCAGGAACACGAGACAGGACAGGGGCCGCCGTACTGCCAACCCACCAAGACAGAAGTGAGGAGAGAAGACAGAGCCAGGGATGCAGTAGAAATCTTGTTTCTTTCTTTGAAAGAGCAAGAGCTCAGCCAAACACGCAGAAGTGTCAGTGGTGACTGCAACGAGAATGGCGAAGGAAGGGGCGGGAGGAGAACCCTTCGGCTGATGACTATGGAAAGAAGGGCAGATTGTGGACAGGAAACAGGCGGTGCACGGTGCACGGTGCACGGTGCGTGTGGTGTCCCTGCCGCTCTGGCGAGACTAGAACAACGTCCGATCTCATCAAAGCAACGGTGGCTAGTGCACATTTGGAAGGAGTTGCACTTAGAAACAGGGGGAGGCAGGAACGCCCCTCTCAGGCTCCATCCTTCCAGGTCTGAACAAGCTGCCTGCAGGAACCCCTGACAAGGGGAAAGGGCTCCAGCCCCTCAAAAGCGGGAAGGTGAGTTGTTACCCGTCAGAGCCCAGCAACTCCTGTTCCTGAGTACCAAGCAAGAGCACAGCGAGCACCCTGGACAGGAGAGGCCAGCAGGAGCCACTGTTCGCCGTGACCGTCACAGCGGAGCTCCGTCAACAATGAGGCAGGGGGTGCAACACAAACACCCTCAGGACGGCTGGATGTCTAAAACCCCTCACGTGGCCACTTGGACAGGACCCTGTCTGAACACTGGGATGAGTGGCACCTCGGTCCCTGGTGGTCTGCAACTCAGAGCTCAGCCACCCAACACTTGAGCTGAGCTCCTTCATGGGTCCCGCTCGCAGCCCTGCTGGACTTCCATTCCACTGGACGCACCACGGCAGCCCCCTGGCTCGAGACAGAAACCTGTCTCTCCACCGACGGACGCTGCCAATGACAGGACATCACGCGAGACGCTCGCTCCACTTGCTCCCACCACGTAAGCTCCCCTCTGTGTGCAGCCTGCGTGCAACTCTACTGGCTTATTGGAGAGGCGTCCCCCGTAAACCAGGCAGAGACGCAGCGTGAGTTAGTCACTGTGGGAACTCTCCCTTGCTCACCACCCTGGACCAATTAAGGTACCTCAAGTAAAAGCTTCCGAATTCCTCAAGGAAATTAAAATTTAAAACCTGGGGAATTTCTCAAGATTTAGGTTAGTAAATGCCTAAGTCCCTCTGAAAAGCCAGGTCCCACCAGGGGGACGGGCAGAGATGGCAGAAAAGAGGGTTTTCAGTGCCAGATGCCCCGGGGACAGACTGGCTCAGAGATGCCACTGCCACCACCTTCTCCTGAGTGGGGCCATCGCCCTTTAACATCCACAAGTCAGACTCACTCCCCCCAGTGGAAGGAATGTACGTTTTATGACACAAAAATAATCTTTTTAGGTGATCAATTTATAAAAATTAAGAGTACAGCTATGGAAAGGGCCAAACAGACGTGTTTTTAAAATAAAGAGAAATTGGAGTTTCCTTCCACAGGCCACAGAATAAATTAACAGAACTGAAAAGAACTTGACGATTCATCACGCATAACTTCTTCTTTGTATAGCTAGAGCTGAGGAAGAGAGAAGTTAAAGCATAGCCAAAACTTAGTCTAAACTTTTTTTTTTTTTTTTAAGATTTTATTTTCAGGAAGAAGGGGAGGGAGGCAGAGATGGAGACAGACATCAATATGTGGCTGCCTTTCACCTGCCTCCAGCTACGGACCTGGTTGGAGACTTGGTTTGCAACCTGGTTATGTGCCCTGGCTGGGAATTGAACCAGCGACCTTTAGGTGCGCAGGCTGGCGCCTTAACCGTTGTGCCACCAGCCAGGGGCGAAACAAATATTTTAAAGTTTGGAGAGAAATGCGGCTATATTGACAAATAAAAAACTTGTAGCCACAGAGGTGCAGAGTCAATGTAAAAGTAACCAAGTCCCTGCTCCTTCCCTTGGTAGGCCCATGGCACCCGCTGCTTGTATAGGTAGGGAAAGCTCCATGGGCACAATCATGTGAGTGTGTTGTTGACACACTGTCTACAGCTGCGTCTAGGTCACAATTTCAGGGTTGAATGGTTGCCACAGAGACTATATGGCCCACGAAGCCTGAAATATTTACTATGTGGCCCTTTATGGAAAGAACTTGCTGATTCCTAGTCTAAAAATAGCAGAACACAAAAACTTGAGTTTCAGAGTCACAAGATCAGGACCTGAATCAATGGCAGGTCTGCTACTTGTTAGACAACAAATTTTGGGTAAATTATTTAATCCGCCTGTTCCTCAGTTTCCTAATTTTTAGCAAGTAGGCACAATACCTTGTAATTCACAAGGCTGCAGCAAGATTGATATTAATATAGGTAAAGCACCCATTTCAATGTCTGCAGATAATGATCAATCAATAAGTAGTAATTATTAATAAAGACAGGAGAGTCATACTTAAAACCTGCTTATTTAAATGAGTATCTCTTTAAGAAACAGCATAAACACAAGGTAAGATAGTTCAGTCATTATTCAACAGAGTAAGATCTGTCTGATTTTGGCCTATGTAAGATAAAACTAATAATGAATTTTGGGGCTGTAACACTCGTTGCCAAAACACTGAAAATGGTTTTAATTATGAAAGGATCTCGTTTTTCAGGCTCAACTGTCAAAAACTAGGTTAAGAGTGAGATTAAAGGCCCTGGCTGGTGGCACACTGGATAAGGTGCCGACCTCGAACTCGAAGGTCGCTGGTTCAATTCCCAGCCAGGGCACATCACCAGGTTGAGAGCCAGGTCTCCAGTCAGGTCTGTGGCTGGAGGCAGGTGAAAGGCAACCATACACGGATGTCTGTCTCCCTCTCTGCCTCCCCCACCCTAAATAAATAAAATCTTAAAAAACACAGAGAGACTAAAACCCCAGTGACAAGGCCAACTCCAGCACAGTGCCTTAGGCACCCACCAAAGGCACCTAACATATTTTTATTGAATGGAACCAACTCCCGCTGCATCCATGGATTCTACAACCATTTATATGCACAAACACTTGGGCAAACACTCAGAGTTTAGGTGAGATAATTTTACCAATTAATAAACTGAAGACACGTTAATTCATACCTGTCTAAATTTAGCTCTTGCTTCTTTTTCCTTCATTCTTCCATGTGCAACCAAATAGTCAAACACTTCACCTGTAATTGAGAGGAAAACACAGTAAGCAGAAGTCCTACTTCTGAGCAGTAATTTCCCATAAGTTGATGCTTCATTTTTCACAGTGCCTTAATTTTATTTTATTATTAAAAAAAATTATTATTTCCAGTGAGAGAGGAAGGGAGAGAGGCAGAGAGGGAGAGAAACATTCATGCATGGTTGTCTTTCACTTGCCTCCAGCTATGGACCTGGCTGGACACCTGGTTTGCAATCTGGTTATGTGCCCTGGCTGGGGAATTGAACCAGCGACCTTTGGCTTGCTGACAGGCACCTTATTCACTGTGCTACCAGCCAGGGCTTAATTTTATTTTTAATATAGATATGAAAAAAAGGGGAAAAAAATTTTACACACACATACACATGCATATGTGTATGTGTATGCATATATATATATATATATATATATAAAAGATAAACAGCCCTGGCTGGTAGCACAGTGGATAAGGTACCGGCCTGTGAACCCAGAAGTTCGATTTCCAGCCTGGGCATGTAACCAGGTTGCAAGCCAGGTCTCCAGCAGGATCCGTGGTTGGAGGCAGGTGAAGTGTAACCATACATTTATGTTTCTTTCTTTCTCTCCCTCTCTCCCCTCCTCTCTTTCTGGAAATAATAAATAAAATCCTTAAAAAAAGAAAAAGATAAACAGAAATATGTGGAATTTAAGTTAGCCTTAAGTTTAACTATAGGCAAAGGTCAACAACAAAGTGCTCAGGCTGGAGAAAAGCCTTGAAGTTAAATTCTCATGTTTGAATTATACAACTTATATTTTAAAGATTATGTTCCAATATAAGCTTGCAACGAAAACTGAAAGTTAAAAGTGGTAAGCAATTTGCTACGAGAAGCCATCTTCACTGTAGGGTTAACAGAACGGCACTTCCTGAATGTACCCCTTCATCCCCAGTACTGCTGCATGCCTGCAGACTGCCCAGCGTGCCTGCAGACTGCCCAGTACCGGGCCCTGGGGAGACAGCCGTGGGCGGAACAGCTCTTCTCCTTGTGGAGCTCCGTGTAGCAGGGGAGAGGGGACAGGGAGTAACAAACGGACGAGCAGGGCATCAGAGGACAAGTGCTGTAGAAAAATGTGGGGAAGGCGGGTGCTATGTCTGCGTGCGCAAGTACCCTGCTGACCGCTGTGACGCACAGTGCGTGCGGCAGAGAAGGGCACAGGGTCGGGCAGGAGAGGTGGAGCTCTAAAGAGTCAGATGGGCACAGCTCCAAGTGGGAGCAGGAGACTATGAAGCGACTGACCTCCTACGGGCACCTCTGGGGCCCCTGGAGGGAGGAGAGGGTTAGGGGTTGGGAGGGGCCAGGATGGGAGCTGGGGTGGAGGTGGCGAGAGGGGATCAGGGCACAGTGTGGAGGCAAAACCAGGAGAGCACAATGCTGGGCACTGAGGTGGTCGTTCCCAGCGGTCACTCCTCGAAGAAGAGAGGTCACGTTCAGGAAATGGAGCAGTACTGCCACTTGCCTATCAAACTGAAATAAACACCTCTGAAGTCCACAGAAGACAGTACTAATTTAGCAAATGAGGTATAAAATGCATCTGGGTAAGAATCCCATCTATTTCATACAGACAAAAAGTACTACCATCAACTTAGTGACAATAGTCACCTAAAGTATTTTTTAAAACTTTTTAAAGAAAAACATTTCATTTCTTTCTTTTAGAGAGAGGGGAAGGGAGTAAGAAAGGGAGAGAAACAGTGTCACTTGCCTCTTGCGTGTCCCCAATCAGGGATCCAGTCCCCAACCCAGGCCTGTGCCATGACTGGGAATCGAAATGGCGACCCTTTGGTTTGCAGGCAGGTGCTCAATCCACTGAGCCACACCAGCCAGGGCTGAATATATTTTAAAGTAATGCAGAATACTTTCAAGTTATCACTTGATTGCATAATGATCTTTATTTTCTTCCTCACCCAAGGACATGCTCAGTGCTTTTAGACGGGGAGGGAGGGAGAGAAACACTGATGTAAGAAGGCTTGTGGGGACAATGCAAGACAGTCAAGAATCTGTTGCAAGTAACCCACGTTCTGTAAGGCCTGCAACAAGAACACCTAAGAACGCTGAACATGTCTGGGTTACAATCAACAAAGATCAGGGACCAACAGTGCAAGAACTACAAACAGACATTGATCTGGGGATTCCAAAAATTACTGTGTCTGAGATTTTGACTCAGGATCTTAGAATGAAATACATCATGGTGAAATGCATTCCACAGTTGCTAACGACTTGATTCCAACTGCTACCAATGAGCCATGTTTCCTCCAGAAGGTCGTAACTGGAGATGAACCGTGGTCTACAACAGCTCCTGATCTAGAAATGCAGGCCTAACCATCCAATGGAAGTTACCTTGTTCTCCACGCACAAAGAACATGCAGTAAGGTCAAAGCAAGATCAGGACGAGTTAGCTGGGTGTCTGACTGGGAAGGTGCGTCCATCACGAGGATGCTCGCCCCTCCAGGCCCAACGGTTACTAAGGCGACCACCTCGACGCTCTTCACCAGCTAAGAGACGTAACAGGACGAAAATGATCGCAGCTGCGGGCAGCTGGCAATTGGCAGCTTCGTCACAACAATGCACCTGCTCATGCATCTTGCCTCCTGCAGAGGTTTTTTTTCAAATTTATCTTAAAATTTTATTTATTACCTCCAGAGAGAGGGGAAGGGAGAGAGGCAGAGAGTGAGAGAAACATCCATGTATGGTTGCCTTTCACCAGTCTCTAGCTACGGACCTGGATGGAGACCTGGCTCACAACCTGGTTATGTGCCCTGAGAATCGAACCAGCAACACCTGGGTTCACTAGACAGTGCTCAATTCACTGAGCAACATCTGCCAGGGCTTAATTACTAGTTCTTAATCTTTAAGGAAAATGTAACCATATGTACCAGAACTACCACTTCTGGCCCTGGGAAAAACAGACACCAATGACAATAAAATCTGATACAGAGTAATAATCCAATACACAGTGCACAATTATTTCAAACAGAGTAATGTAGTGCCACATTTAAAACCCAAGTACTGGACTAACAGCACAGAAGACGTAATATGAAGTGGCTGCGGCAGGCCAGCCCATAAGTGGTCACCCATTATTGAAGCCAGGAAGGACATCTGAGAAGCGGTCTCCACCCCAGGGTTCCAGCACCAGGAAAATTAAGCCTCATGGCTTCTGACTGTGAAAACCACTGGCGGTTGGGATGGAGGAAGAAGCTGCTGGTCTCAGCAGGGTCCATTTAGAGGGCCCCCAAGGTCCCAGAACATCTGCAAATCCACCCTGGGTACCATCACCAGTGCAAAAGCAAGAAAGGTGCCAGCTGCACACAGGAAGTGGGTGAAGTGACCGGCAAAGGGGCAAGAGTTGAGAAAGTGGCACTGTTCTCTCACATACCTCTCCCCTACACACAGTGCAACAATGTGGTGACAGGGCACCTTGCACAGACGAATACCTAAGGCTCCGCCCCTTAACAATATAACAGGTGCAACAGCTCTACCTAAGACACAGGCAAACACAGGAACCTGTCAAGTTGAGGAGACAGAGAAGTGTGGCCCAAAAGAGGGAGCAGATCGAGGTTCCAGTGGGAGAACTAAGTGACGAGGAGATGCCAACCTAACAGATGCGGAGTTCAAAACACTTGTGATAATGATGCTCACAGACTTGACAGATATGCTTGAGTACAGCCAACACAGAAGGAAAGAAGTGAAGGCTGTGGTAAGTGAAATGAAGGAAAATCCACACAAAACCAATGACGAAGGGAAGGAAACCAGGGTTCAAATCAATAATTTGGAACATAAGAACGAAATAAAGAGTCAACCAGTACAGAATGAAGAAACAAGAATTGAAGAATAACAAGGAGAGGCTTAGGAACCTTTGGGACTTTAAATGTGCCAACATCTAAATCACAGGGATGCCAGAGGAGAAGAGGCAGAGTAAGGAATGGAAAACTTACATGAAAAAATAATGAAGTAAAATGTCCCTGATTTGGCGAAGAAATAAGACATACAAGTCCACGAAGCACAGAGTTCCAAACAAGCTATACCCAAAGAGGACAAACCAGGACACATAATTAAAATGCCAAAGGTTAAAGACAAAGAGAGAATCTTAAAGGCTTGTTTCTTAGAAGAAACTTTGCAGGCAAGAAGGGACTGGCAGGAAGTATCCAAAGTGATGAAAAGCAAGGACCTACAACCAAGATGACTCTGTCCAACAAAGCTGTCATTTAGAATGGAAGGGCAGATAAAGTGCTTGCCAGAAAAGGTAAAGCTAAGGGAGTTCATCATCACCAAGCCCTTATTTTATGAAATATCAATGAGACACATTTAAGAAGATCAAAACTATAAACATTAAAATGACCACACCCTAGCTGATGTGGCTCAGTGAATAGGCACTAGCCTGTGAACCTAAAGGTCGCTGGTTCAATTCCCAGCCAGGGCACATAACCAGGTTGCAAGCCAGGTCTCCAGCTGGAGGCAGGTAAAATGCAACCACACATTGATGTTTTTCTCCCTCTCTGCTTCTTTCTAAAAATAATGAATAAATCTTAAAAAAAAGGAATAGTTCATGGAAAGCTAAAAGTACATGTAATGATTTTGATGTAATTGACATTTTATTTATATGTAAATTACATTTCCACTAATAACAAAAATAATGAGTGCAGTGCTTTGTAAGGATGTTTTTGTAGGGATGACTTTTTTTTCCAGCATTTGCTAAAATTTGTATTTTAAAGGTGGTTAAAAAAAATAAAATGAGCCCTGGCTGGTGTTCAGTGGAATGGCACCGGCCTGCAAAACCAAAGGTCACTGGTTCAATTCCCAGCCAGGGCACATGACGAGGCTGCATGTCCAGTCTCCAGCCAGGTCCTTTGCTGGAGGCAGGTGAAAGGCAACCATACATTGATGTTTCTTTCCCTTTCTTCCCCCATTCCTGTCCTCCTCTCTGAAAATGAATAAAATGTTAAAAAGAAAAAAAAAAAAAAAGAACCTGTGAAACCCGAGGCCTCACTTTCAGTTCTAATAAAAGCAGATGCCCCACCCCCAAATTAAAAAACTAAAATGACAACAAACTCAAGTATCAACAAATGAATCTAAAAAAACAAAAACAAAAACTAAGCAAACTAAAACAGGAACAGAATAACAGATAGGGTGATCATATAGAGGGTTATCCCCAGGGAGAAGGAAGGGAGAGAAATAGGGAAATAGTATCTACATTAGGAAGCATAATTGGTGGGTATAAAATAGACAGGGGGATGTTAAGAATAGTATAGGAAATAGAGAAGCCAAAGAACTTACACACATGACCCATGGACGTGAACTAAGGTGGAGGGGACTGCTGGAGAGAAGCGGGGTACCAGGCAGGGGGGCCAAAGGGAAAAATAACTGGGACACCTGTAATAGTGTAATAAAATATGCTGAAAAAAATAAATAAAACCCAAGTACTTGGAATAAGTAAAATGTGGCATACATGTATATGTATGTATACACACCCCACAAAAAATAATAGAATAGTATACAGACTAAAGTAGTAAGGAGGTTCTGTCCCGTACTACAATACGGGTGAACCTTCAGGACATCAGACTAAGTGATGCAAGCAGTGAAAAGGACTAACGCTCATGTAAGGTTGCTAGAGCAGTCAAATTAGAGACAGAATGCAGAAGAGTGGTTGCCAGGGGCTGTGGGCAGAGGGGAGGGGGGAGAAGAGGGAGGGCAGGGAGAGATGACTGGGACAGAACTGGAGTTTCGCAAGGTGGAAGGAAAGTTCTGTGGATAAATGGTAATGGTTGCACAATAACGTGTATGACTTAATGACACTGAACTGTATGCTTAAAATGGTTAAAATGATACTTTTATGTTATGGCTATTTTACCACAATTTAAAAACCCCAAGTATTTGGACAATGTCAATTAGAGACCCCAACAGAGAAACAGTGGCAGCCAACAGACCTGGGAACAGTCAGCTTTCTGACTCCCGTCCCAGTGTATCACGGCTGTGGTTACTCAAGAAACCGTAACAGTTCGCAGTATGGGCAGCGTGGCGTGTACTCTTCTAAAAGCGAAGGAAGAAAAACAACACGTAGATTCTTACCTCCACTTGCATACTCCATGATAAGGTAGAGTGTTTTGTCTGTTTCAATGACTTCAAATAACTTCACTGGTCAAGGAGAAAATACAGGAGAAAAAGAAACAAATGTTTGTATGCATGTACCATGTACATATAAACTGTTACTACACAGTAACCTTTTCTGTTTAAGATGTGAATAGCTGGCCATCTAAAAATTCCCTTTAGGCAATTATCAGATATTACAAGAACAGAAAAGATCTTGTAAAGGTTGGAATTCTGTAAAAATAAGACTGCTGGGCCCTGGAAGCATGTTATCCGCACCCAGCAGTCTAGTCGAGGGTCCGGCCGCTCCTCTCTCCGTGTCCCCTGGCACGACTCCTCCCTTGCACCTGCGCAAGTGTTCATATTCCGCACCCGAACTGCAGGGACTGCTCAGGGCCCCTCTGCCTCTGCAAGTGCACGTCCACTCAGGTGTCGCTCTGGCTTTACAGACATATTTAATCCCACCTGAGACTTTTGTGGCTTGGGAAACATTACAATTCTCCAAAAATGAGGTTCTCTTGTTACTATTCTGAAGCCAGAGATAGAAGTAGAAGGGACCGTTCTATAATTAACTAAAACTAACTATTAAAAGAATTATTTTCAGTGGATTAGTGTAACTGTTATACCAAGTCCCGTTACAGATAAGTAACATTCCTATTAATTCATAAAACCATAAAAGCCAAACATATACATTTAAAAATAAACGGGAAGTAAATTTCTCAAGCTATAAAATTTCTGTTTTGCACATCTACTTTACCTTGGGAATACATACTTTAAAATTAAATTTACCACAATGGGGAAATGCTAATCTTCTTTTATACTTTGGGCTATTTTATGATGCTTTAATATAGAATTAGACCACGTAAATTGAGTAATACAGAATTTAATACACAGTTGTTGACCTGACGAATGAAACTAGCATATTTCTAAGGTGACATGTTCAGGTTGTCAAGAAAAACATGATTAAAAGAAACTCAAGACATATATAACTTGATAAATCCTCAATATAGAAATGCAACCTTTCTCAAGTCCCAGTGCTAGTATAAGCTATCCCAGGAAAACTATTTTAATCCAATCGGAACATAAATTTGTAGACATTTACATCTATTATCAAAGGTATGTCATTTATTAATAAGTAGAGAGAATGCCAATCAGGGTAAACTTAAGTTATTAAAAAATTAAAAAATATGTTTAAGTTAGCTAGTTCTAAGCAGCAGTGAAAAAATGGTCTTGGGTGAAAAGTTGGAATTTGAAATCCAGAATTGGCTAGCTAACCCCAAAGGCTGAAGTAAAAAGTGAAGGGAAAAAAGAAAAAGTGAAGAAAGGTTTTCTTTCCACCATGATATTCCTTGTTATTGTTCAACATATTTTACTGATTTTAAGATGAGCATTTTTTCACATTTTAACTAATATCACTAATAATGGGATAGTGGCCTGGCAGCACTGTTTTTGTCCTAGTGTACAACGGTGTTTTCAATAACGATGGCTGAGCCAGGAAGAAACAGCTCTGACTCCTCTGTGCCCCATTCTTCTCTTCTTGTGACTCAGGGCTTCTCAGCAGGGCGCCCTTAACACCCCTCCCACTTCCTACAGGTGAGTTTTGGTTGTAAACTAATACAACTGGCTGTGTAAGAGCTTTACTACTTTTGAAGTAATATTTTTAGATTGTAGGAGCCACCATTGTGTAAAGAAGCAGATCTGTTATTTTTAAAAAGCTCTATTATGATAGGCGAGATCAAGTTTTCACTGCCAGAAGAACCATGGACATGGACAAGTGGGACTGACTTTGTGGGGAGTGGGTGGGTGGGGAAGTGACAGAGGGAAGGAAACAGCAATGAAATAAAATTAAAAAAAAAAAAAAGTTTTCCCTGCCATAGGGTCAGCACTAGGTAATCTGCATACTTTTATCTTGGCCCTACAATGACGATGAGGTAGGATTATGACCCTTCTCATCATTAAACCCATCTCACCCCACCTAGCAGGGGTGTGCAGAAAGGACACATGAAACAAATCTGTGCCATAGAAGGCAATTCATATCAAAATCCCAGTAGGTAACAAGCATTCTATGTCTTTTTAAATGATTCAGTGTGCAAATAGGTATTTTCTTAGAAACTCAGCTACAGAAAAGGCCTATTTTTGAAAATCTTGACTCTGACTTAACAGAATTCCCTTCTCTCTAGATAAGAATTAAATACAATTCTGGTATTTCCAGTATGTTAAAAAATCAGAATATTACAATATAATTCTAGATGTTTCTGCTGCATTAAAGCTTTAAAACTCAAGTGTTTAATACCTACACTTTTTGGCCCTGGCTGGTGGCACAGTGGTTAAGGCGCTGGCTTGTGAACCCAAAGGTTGCTGGTTTGATTCCCAGCCAGGGCACATAACCAGGCTGCAAGCCAGGTCTCTAGCGAGGTCCGTAGCTGGAGGCAGGTGAAAGGCAACCATACATGGATGCCTCTCTCCCCCTCTGCCTCTTTCAGCTTTCCCTCCCTCTAAAAATAATAATAAAAAACAAAATAAAACAAAACAAAAAAAACAACTATGCTTTTAACCCATCTTTAGTGGTTTCAAAAATTGAATACAAACAATGAACAATCTGGACACGTAGCTTATTTACAGTGTATGTCCCTCTCTCCTGGAGCACCGGGTCAGCCTGAGCACATGCTTTCAAGAACACATTTAGACTCAAAAGTATTTAAGAAAGCAAAAAGTACCTATGTTTGGATGATTTAAAATCTTCATTATTCTTACTTCTCTGAAGAGCTAAAAAACAAACACACAATTTCCCCGACACAGGTTATTATACGTTATATTCCACTTATGCAACGTACGTTTACATTTTTATTTAGACCGATATGGAAGTGCAGCATATAGCTATGAAGTAGCTTTCTAACCCAACATCAAGCACTTCAATTTTTTACCTTGTGAGGAAGCAGAGGTCCCAGAGGAGAACAATGACACAATCTGAATTGTTTTGTTATCTTGAACACGGCAGATCAGATTCAGGCAAGAATAGTCTGTGACTCAGCATCTACCCAGGGATTCTAATTCTGCAAATCAAATTTTATAGTCCCAAATACTGTATCTGAGTGTATTAGATTTATAATTCCAACTAATTCCATGAGAAGAAAGATAAAACCTCTACAGGAAATCCTCACTAGAGGGAACTGATGAGCATGGAAGCCGTGAGAGGCCTGTGATGCCGGCCCCCATCAGTATCCCCCGCTGGTCACACTTTGGGAATGGCCATGTGGCCTCCCTTGGCCAATGAGATGCTATCAAATGTGAAGCAAGGAGGAGCTGGATCCAATGCCTGCACAGCAGGGTCTGCTTTCTTGGAACCATGTCACATAATACAATGCAGACAGACTAGCCTCTTCGAGGATGAGAGACTGCGAACATGTGGAGACCCACTGTTGCAACTGCCCCCAACACTGCCGCACAAGTGAGCCCAGGGAAGGCAGCCAACGGCCTGGTCAGGAACAGAAGAGCTACCCACCATCACACAGCCTGAGAAGAAGTGTTGAACTGCTGTTGTTCAAACAGGAGCTGTGAACTCAGAGGTGGATCATGGCAGTATGGACTGGGCTAACAGGGCTAACAGGAATTTAGAGGCCATGTTATGCAGTCTGCTAGCAAACAAGTGGAAACCAGGCGTGGAGAGGAAAAAACTTCCCAAAGTCACCTTTTTGCATGGAGCATGGCCAGCGACAGACAGCACACTACACACTCCAGCAGACAAGGGCTGGCGGGAGCCCTGGCAGGCCAGATGGAGAGAGCGCCAGCTAGAAATCACAAGGCTCTCACTGTCCTTGTCCTCGCCCGCCCTGTCTAATCTGGACCTGGGCTAGCAGCTCACCACTGGGCGCAGGGCGAGAGACTCGGACGTGTCTTGACTTACAAGCTGCACTTAGAGCTACAAGGATGACTGAAGAGACTTCCTGTCTGGAATCCCTTTAAAGGCAGGAGCATGAATGTCACCAACACAAACACGATCAGTTGCTATGGTCACCCCCCACCTTTTCTATCCTGAGATGAGAATATCACCTCCCTGACAACCCCCCCCGGGCTGGGGTTCCTCCCCTGCTCCCCCCTCTGCCAAGCTAACACAGAATTTGCACCTGTCATGCGAACCCCCCAGTTCTTCCCACAATCGCCACGTGCACCAACATCTTCCAGCCCCTGCAGGTGGAGTAGGCCGGGGCCGGCTGTGACGGCCCGAGCTCAGCGGCCTCCACTCCTCCCGGGCACCAGCCACGCCAGGCTCTTTCCTCCCGAGTGCCGTTCCTCCCTTTCCTCCTTCCATTCTCAGGCAGATCCTCGAAAGCCTCAGCCACGTAGGGCTCCTTTGTTTTACAGCGCTCCCCCCTAGAATGTTTTTTAAGATGGGACGGTATTCTTTCTTCCACGCACCTGTTTGCTGTCACCTTACCACCCACACAGAGGTGACACCTGTCTCCTTTAACTGCCACGTAGCTGAGCTCCCATGTAGTTGATAAAAGTGAACTGAAGTGCGAGTCTTGGGCGCTGTAACGACCACACTGCTCCTTCCCAGCTGTTACAGCTCTGCTGATAGGCAAGCAGGTCAAAAGAAGCCAATTGTTTTTAAAATTCCCACCAGCAGCACAGCATTCACACAAAGTGATCAGAGCCAGGGAGCTGAAAAAAGATGGACGACTGCAGGGGTTCGAGGGAGGGGAAATGGTGTTAGCAGCATGGAGGGAGCCGGACGTAGGCAGGACCTGAACAGGGTGTCTCCGTACAGCTGGAAGTGGGCTGGGTGCTCTGCTCATGAGGGTAGAGAGAAACCTGACCAACGGCAACGGTTTAGAAAAGACCGAGTGGCCCGTCTGACAGAGCAGCGAGTGTCCCATGTGGACCCCAGGCCTCCATCAGAATCATCAGGATACTGGTGCAAACGCCCGTTTCCAGGCCCCGCCTGCCACTGGGTCTGAAATGGGCCTCGGGAGCCTTACTTCCCACAAGCACTCCGGCTGCAGTGGCTTCTGAGTATGTCCACAAATGCTGGCAGTGCCCCCTCGAAAGGAAGAGCTGAATCCCCCTCCCTCTGAGGGTAGGGGCACTTGGTGACACGCTTCGAAGGATCCCACGAAGGCAGGAGCAGGGGGACGGGGGTTAAGAGACTGACCCAGACAACAGAAGGTACTGTGACCTCCCCCCTGCTCTCACAAGTCCTTTGCTTGTGTCGCAGGACCTTCAGCTTGGGAGACGGCCCAGGTGGCAGGGGCCCCGGGCCCACAGCTGGTGAGCCCCCGTCGCCCCTCGACAGCGGCCGGGTGAGCGGCCCACGTAGAAGTGGTCGCCAGCCCACCACTCTCTCAGACGCCTGCCACCGGCCCTTTCTAAGCAGGAACACCTAAGCTAAGGCCACACAGTTCAGTCACCCCAAACACAGGGCTCAAGAACCAGGCAGAAAGCACCACGTTCCAGTCGTCTGTTGGACAACAGCTGACGACACCTGCAATCCGAGAGCCCCTGAGCTATGGGAACGGCCACACCGAGGGGTGAGCTGTAAGGGCACACGGGAAGGTGTCAGAGCGGGAGCACAAGCGCCACTGTGTAGGCACAGGGCTGTCCGGGACTGCCTAGGGGCAGTGTCCAGGTACGACCCCAGGCCCTGAGGAGCGCTCATGGGGGAGCGAGTGAACTCTGCACCAAGCCGCTCAGGGGCAGGAAGCAGGAAGCAGCCAGGAAGTTATCAGGTGCTTACTGCCGGAAGCACAGAGGAGGGGCTTCTCACCTCTAAGTCCAACCACCTGAGCCACCCCAGCTCTGTCAGGTGACAGTCTGGCGCCCAGGAAAGCAGGGCTGAGAGTTAAGAAACTTGTCCGCGGGCTCCCCCTGGCCTCTGAGTCATCTGACTGCGCTGTCCACATGCATCCGGGTGTGGGATGCAGCCATGCAGACACCTTGGATGTTTACCCATAAAATAACAAATTACAAACTGCTGATACAGAAACTCCACAGCAATAGGTGGGCTGGCACAGAACTTTTTTAAAAGTCAACAATTTGCACATTAGAGATAAAAACACCAGATTTCAAATAACAAACAGCCAGATTTCATATATTCAGATCAATTGTGAGCTTGATAGCTTAAGATAGTTAAATTTGGACAGAAAGAATTTATTGAAAATGAACTTTAAGTCACTACTAAAACTGTAAAAAGTTTTAAAGTTCTGTTATTATAAATGAACATTAGTTTCACCTATTTATTTCTACTCTATCAATTCAACTTACTCTACTACATCCCCTACTTGGGAAACCTAAAAGGACTACCAGTGACATGTAAAATGACAACATGCCCCTGCCTCTCCTCCAGGAACTGGTGCCCAGGAGCAAAAGCAGCATCTTGGGAGGGAAGTTGGATCCTGGGGCGGAGAACACCACGGTGGGGAGGTACAGGAGAACTCTCCGGGAAAAACAACTTTCTGAAGTAATATAAAAATGAACTGACCTGCGAACCCAAAGGTCACAAGTTCGATTCCCCAGCCAGGGCACATAACCAGGTTGCAAACCAGGTCTCCAGTCAGGTCTGAAGCAGGTGAAAAGCAACTATACATCGATGTCTCTCTTTCCCTCTCTGCCTCTCTCCCTTCCCCTCTTTCTAAAAATTATGAAATAAAATCTTAAAAAAAAAACAAAATGAACTGAGCACCCACCAGAGGGCACTACAGGGGGTTGCAGACATGAAAGGGTGCACCCTCAGTAACTGGCCGCAATGAAGCACCCAGACTCCCTTCTCCGGGCAGATCTGAGACAAAGGGCCAGGGTGGGGAGGTGAATGGCTACTTCTGTCGACCATCTTTTCTTTTATAAGGAAGTAGCTTCACTGTAAATCCAAGATGAATGAACAAGGAGCAGTGGCCTTGCACAAAGAGGAGACATGTTCAAGAAACACTCAATGGGGGGAGAGGGAAGGATGCCGTGGAGACGAGCCCCAGAGACGGGAGGACAGGACAGGGCAGGACAGGGCAGGACAGGACAGGCTGGCTGCTAGGCTGAGGCTGGGCAGTGAGGCCAGGGAGAGCACTTGCGTTTGGCATTTTGGTCCGAAGCTCAGGACAGGAATGTGGACTCCAGACATCCAGTACAGAGATGGCACCCTCAGAAGGAACGGGCACTGCCTGACTGCACAGCAGGAAAGAGAATCTCCAAGGGAAAAACACTTGAGAGAAAACATCCACAGTGCAGGCTCGAGCAGGCAGGGAGGGCATGAAGTCTGGCCACTGGCATCACACTGACCAACCTCTGGGCGCAGAAGTCTGTTTATAAACAGCTCTCAGACTCTGGAGCACCTCTGGGTGCTTCCTGAAGAAGGAAGGGTGCCACACCTGTTTTCCTTCATCACTGCACGGACAGCTGGATGAAAGACCACATCAGACCCTCTCAGACAAACCACAGAGGAGAGGCTGACAAGAACCCAGGGTACATGGAGAAAACATGGTGAAGAAAATGCATTGGCATAAAAAATAGAAAGCCATGTCTTTGATTCTCTACACACAGAAATATCTTTGCAAGGACCAACAGAAACTGATGTCAATGACTATCCCAATGGCAGGGACCTGGGTGGCTGAAGCCAAGGGGTGCAAGGCTTCCTTCTACACTTTTTATTGTCCTCTGAACTCTGAACCACTTAATTATATTACCCACACAGTTCAAACCTGTATTGTTCATAGGCCACTGGGCCCCCTTTTCTTTGCTGACTTTGCAGGAGCAATGCTTTCAGCTTCTTCACTATTTCATCTACTGTTTACCTACATACCTCTAAAAAGCCAGAACGGATTGCTTTCTTGACTTGCCACGGTAGACGCTGTCTTGTGGCTTCCTAGTTCGGATTTAGTTTTCCTAAGTCCTTCCAAACACACATTTATGCTTCCTCTTCCAGTCCTCTTCATGAGGTTCTATCACATTTCGGCTAAATACTGGTTTTAAATTTTTATTTATAAAATTAGTCCATTTACACAGTTTTAGGAGTCAGATTACTGGCCCTGGCTAGTGGCACAGTGGATAAGGTGCTGGCCTGGGAACCCAAAGATCACTGGTTTGATTCCCAGCCAGGGCACATAACCAGGGTGCAAGCCAGGTCTCCAGCCAGGTCCGCAGCTGGAGGCAGGTGAAGACAACCATACAATGATGTTTCGCTCCCTCTATCCCTTCCCTTCTCTCTAAAAATAGTAAAATCTTAAAAAGAAAAGAAAGTTAAAACTATTCAACGTAATCCCTCTCTCCACCCTCAATCCTGTGCTTTCAGAGCTGCTATCTGCTGCCTGCCCTCTCAGTAACGTGCTTGACTTCTGAACCCTTCTCCCGGGGGTCTGCTTTGTTAACATGGGCAATGAACACTTGGCTCTCACATCTGTCCTCCAATCCACGACTCTTGCCTCCTTTCTCCTAATAAGTTATCGTATCGTTTATCTAAATTACTCATTGATATCATATAAATATTATTTACAGCTACTCTAGAAATGTATTTCCATTCATTTAACTTATTTTTAAATGGTTTAAAAATAAGCTGGGTAGCTCAGTTGCTACCAAGATTGCAAGTTTGAGTCTCAGTCAATGCCCTGGCTGATGGCTCAGTGGATAAGGTACTGAGCTGTAAACCCAAAGGTCGCTGGTTCGATTCCCAGCCAGGGCACATAACCAGGTTGCAAGCCAGGTCTCCAGCCAGGTCCCCAGCTGGAGGCAGGTGAAAGGCAACCATACATTGATGTTTCTCTCCCTTTCTTCCTCCCTCCCTGCCCTTCTCTCTAAAAATAATGAAGAAAATCTTTAAAAGAAATCAATCAATGAATGCATCCGGATGTTTGATTCTGTCCTCACATTTGATTAACAAGTTGGCTGAGTAAAGAATTCTAGGTTAGAATTATTTTCTCTCAGAGAACCAACCCCCCCAGCTTTAATGAGCTATAACTGGCGTTTACAACATGATAACTTGTTCTATTTACGTACTGTAAAATCTTTACCACAGTAAGGTTAGTTAATACATTCTTTACCGGATGAAGAGCTGTTCAATGAAAACGATCTGTGATTCACTTGATGGGGACGAGGAAGGAAAGAAGAGGTGACACCCCCAGGAGAGCTGGAGAGGCAGCCAGCAGGGGTAGCCGGACAACCAGAGAGGTCAGCTTCAGGACGGGACAGAAGATGCCCAACTCGGAGGGGGACCCAAGAGTCCAGGAGCCATTCTCACCTGGGCCGTGCACTGGGGATCCCTCAGCCTCCCCATGGAGCCACCCAGCCAGAACCTCCGGGGGCTATGGGAGGGGTGCGTGTTGAAGAAACCGTACTTTTGGCTTTTTAGACTCCACAGATGACGCTAATGCACAGCAAGAGTTGAAAATGACTGGTTTAAGGACGCTGAAGCAAAAGTGCCCCAAACAACCCAGGGTGGTTGCAACCAGTTCATCCCAGATGACACGAACAGCATGAGCCAGATCTCACTGCCCTCCGATTACACAGCTCCCTGCTCTGCCCCAGGACTAGGAGTCCCTGAGATGCCAGGAGAGGCTGTCACCGTCACAGAGCCCTGTGCCTTACAGTGGCTCCAAAACATGTGTTTAAACCTGGCTAACAAACCAGTTACATAAATACATATTTTTTAAAAGATTTTATTTTCAGAGAGAGGGGAAGAGAAGGAAAAAGAAAGGAGAAAAAAATCCATGTGTGGTTGCCTCTTGTGCGCCCCCCAACTGGGACCTGGCCCACAACCCAGGCTTGTGCCCTGACTGGGAATCAAACCAGCGACCCTTTGGTCTAAAGGCCAGTGCTTACACTACTGACCCACACCAGCCAGAGCTATTCGCACGATTTAAAACAATGCCCTAGCCTGCTCACACTTGTTCTCTCTCTCACCTGGGTGGACAATAAAAATAAAATAAAACAATGCCCTATAAACTGAAAATGTTACACTTATCAAGTTATCTAACTTAGACAGATCTGGCTGTAGAGTAAGTCTTTTGCGGCTGGCTTATACTGGAACTACACGACAAGCAATCTCAGTCTCTCCTACCAGATTATATGCCAAAATTAACAATTATGCAAATCTGCATAATCACACTATCGGGTTTACCAGACAAGCTACTGTGTACTAAACCAATAATGATATGATCAACAGTAATTTTTAATAACAATAAAAGAGAACAGCAATTAAAATCTATGGTCTAATGTAGCTGAGTTGGTTAAGAGTATCATCCCAGAATGCCAAGGCTACGGGTTCAGGGCTGCTCCCCCAAACCAGTGCAACCAAAGAGCACACAGCTGAGTGAAACGACAAGGCAACGTCTGTCTGTCTGCCTCTCAGCATTTCTATATTTATGTATGTCAACAAACCATGGTGAAAAATACTGAAAGAAATGAATCAAGAAAGGAAAAATTATAACCAGCTCAAGGGAAAACAATAAAATTCTTCTTAGAAAACTGCTAGAATCCTAGTTTCCTACAAGGACACTTGGACAGTGGAAAATTTGTTACATCATTCAAATACTGAACTTGGATCTTCGGTAAAGTTCCTTATATGCTAAATTTTAGTGAATGCTAAATTTCAGTAACCTGTAACTGAGTGTTACCAAGTTCTTGGCTATATAAAGAAATGAAAGCTTAAGGAAACGAATATAATTTCACTTTCAAACCAAAGGGCTGGAATTTTTGGATCTGTCCCAGGACCCCCTTGGGAGCCCTTAATGCCTATTATGACTTTTGAAACCACTTGTTTAAATATCATTTCTAGCATAAGGTCAAGTCTATCTTCCTCCTCACCTCAAAGCACAAAAAGAGCTTTAAAATTCTTATGATAAAAATGGGAAATAACCATTAGGAATGTGTACAAGAGCACCTCACTTACAGTCCACTTACACTGTAGTGCTTTGCAGCAACTTACAAGGCTTTTACAATATGCCTTAGTTCATTAATAAGCCATCCTGGTACCTCATTTCTCAAACTTAATTGTTGCCCTGGCTGGTGGCACAGAGGATAAAGAGCCGGCCTGCAAACCCAAAGATTGCTGGCTCAATTCCCAGTCAGGGCACATAACCAGGTTGCAAGCCAGGTTTCCAGCCAGGTCCATAGCTGGAGGCAGGTGAAAGGCAACCGTACATTGATGTTTCTCACCCTCTCTTGCCCTCTTTCTAAAAATCATAAATAAAATCTTTAAAAAACAAAACCAGTTGCAGAAAACATTCAAAAAGTGATCTCTTTGAAAACGAAATCTGCTTTGTCACCAAGAGACACGTGACTGATGACACAGGTAGCAGCCACCCCCCACGTTATCGGCACAGGGACTGGTTTCAGGGAAGACAGTCTCCCCAGGGACAGAAAGCTTGGCTAGACCATGCCCTGCTCACCTCCTGCTGTGCAGCGCAGCTCCTAACAGGGTGCTGGTTCAGGGCTCAGAGGCTAGGGACCCCTGGGGTGGAGAATTGAAACCTGAAATTCTGTTAGACAGCTGAGACGTTTTTCTGTGAACAACTTGGCCAAGAACTGAACTGCTCAAGAACTAAGGTGTGACTGTATCTTCATTTTGAAGATGAGAGGTCCTGGCTAATGTGGCTCAGTGGACTAAACACTGGCTTGTGCACCAAGAGGTCCCTGGTTCAATTTCCAGTCAGGGCACAGGCCTTGGCTGTGGGCCAGGTCCTCAGTTGGGCATGTGTGAGAGAAAAACAACTGATGTTTCTCTACCCCTCTTTCTCCTTCCCATCTACTCTCTCTGAAAACAAGTAAAATCTTTAAAAATATGTATTATAAATAAATACATAAAGATGAGAAACGAGGTGAAAAGGTTAAGCGACATACTGAAGGTCAACTCAGATACGTGGCTAAGTGTCACAGCCAGGACTAGAACTCGGGACTTACTGCCTCATGCAATGACAATGTCTCTGTAACCCTCCTACTACAGCCCAAACCTAGAAATCAAATGAAGTATGTTAAAAAGTTTTGCAAAACTAAAGGTACCAGAAGAAGGATCTCACTGTAAAGATCGTGACTTACCTGCGCATGCACCAGTCGAATGCCTACACCCAGCCTTCATCTAAACAGGTGAAATCTCTCCTGTGGGCCAGGCAGGCACCAGGGCTCTGAAGAGACCCAGAGGGTGTAACACACGGGGGCTGAGAACTCCTGAGACACGTCAGGTGATGTGAGCGGTAGCAGTCATTACAAACAGGTGTTTCCAACTACCGTTCAGTTTTCCTTTTGTATGAATTAATCATCACTTCTTAATTCAACCTTGTGTGACCACAATAATGTTGATCTTAAGAGATCTTAGTGTTAGCTATATGGTGTATAATGCTGATTAAGACTAATTACATGAAAATGCATTCTTGTCCTATTTTTTAAAACTATTCTGATCATTATTTAGAACATTCTATTTAAAAGTACAATCTTCAGGTCCTGGCTGGTGAGGCTCAGTGGCTGGTGAGTACCAACCTGTGAACCAAAGGGGTCACTGGTTTCATTCCCAGTCAGGGCACAGGCCTTGGTTGTGGTCCAGGTCCCCAGTCGGGGGTGCCTAAGAGGCAACCACACACTAATGTATACCTCCCTCTCTTTCTACTTCCCTTTCCCTCTCTGTAAAAATAAATAAAATCTTTTTAAAAATAAAATAAAATGAAATAAAAGTACAGCTTTCGGTTTGCTATTAAGAACATTAAAAAGTATTATCTTCAACTTAAAGAAAAATACAATACTATAGTACTGCATTTATGCAACACTATGTTGAAGTTGTATGTTTTAGAGGAATATAAAGCTTTACAGTACTAAAGATAATAAAAACAATAATAAAGGTATTTAAGAAGCAAATAATAAGGCAATTAGCACAATCATTTAAATTGTACTGGATACTGGACCAATCTTACCTTTTGTAGACTTGTTGGATTCAGCTGAGTTTTGTCAATTATTTTTATTGCAACCTATAAATACATAAATAATTACGGATTTTAAGAATTTGGTAATTACAAACTGGTAATAGTTTTGTAAATGCCAAGACATGTGGCATTGTTAAAAAGCAAGGAAACCTCAAAACCTAAAACTCAACTAGTTAAAATAGTACATTTTATAAGTAAATGTTTTATAATTTAAAACAGTGGCTTTGTGCAAATAAGGGTAGTAATAACATTTTATATGAAGATATCTAAAGACATAGACAAAAAAATACCTCCTACAAACCAAAAAACAGAGATCAAACAATGAAAAATTTATTAAAAACATGGCAATGCAGAAATGTACCTAACTTACTACTTACTGACACTAATTCTACCCTATTCTGAGACACAAGGGCACTGTTGGTTACACAGCCTGGCGTGCCTCACAGTGTTTCATACACAGTGGGAACTTGGCAATTCAGTAACTGAGTAAATACATGAACAAATAGGTTAATGTTGAATCTACAAACCTTAAAGATACTTCATGATAAAAGGACAGACAAGCTATATGCACCCTTATGTTCACTGCAGTATTATTTATAATAGCCAACATGTGGAATCAACCTAGGTGTCCGTCCATAGATGAGTGGGTAAAAATGTGGCTATACACACACTTATACACAGACGGAATATTACTTAGCAATAAAAAGGATGAAATCTGTGACAGCATGGATGGATGCGGAGGGAATTATGCTAAATGGAAATGAGGGAGAAAAAGACAAATAGTGCATGATTTCACCATGTGAAATTAAGAATAAATAATATGAAACAAAACCAGGCTCCTAGAAACAAAGGTAAAGGGTGGGTGGGAAATGCAGGGGTGACTGAAAAACTTTAAGGAAACTATAGTCAGTAACTGTGATAAACGCACCAGACTTAGTGTGCTATTCCCATCATAACATAAACGTCGAACCAGTATACTGTACACCTGAAGCTAATACCATATGCCATTATGGTTCAATTTTTATTTTTATTTTATTTTTTCAATGTATGACTGCCTTTCATCTGCCTCCAGCTACAGACCTGGCTGGAGACCTGGCTTGCAACCTTGTTATGTTGCCCTGGCTGGGAATCGAACCAGCAACCTTTGAGTTCACAGGCTGGTGCCTTATCCACTGTGCCACCAGCCAGGGCTCATGTAGTTCAATTTTTAAAAAGACAGAAAAGCCCATAGGCAGTTAGTCTGCAGATGAGCCAAGTAAAATACATACAGAGGCAACAAATGGGTCAAAAGGGATGAGTGCACCCCAAGCAGTCTAAAAATAAGCCACTAAGATACACCCCCCAAAAAAGAACTGTAACTTCTTGTTATATACTTACCTTAAATATGCTTTTCAAAAAAATTCAAAAAAAAGAAAAGAAATAAAAAGTATAAAAGAAAATCAGTTCTAATACTTGCTAAGTGAATTTACACCCACATCTTCACCTGGTCAGTTTGTCATTTCTCACATAAAAGTAAATTCCTAGAAACTATAGATACCACAACTAGGGAGTAAGTGACAGCAGAGGCTGGAAGGACACTGCTGTTAAGAGGGCAGCTCTGCTGTGAACTGGGGACAGGGCTGCGTCAACTTGGACCCGGAGGCCTGGGACAAGCAGGGCTCCTGCCCAGCCCTGGCGCAGCTCACTTCCTGCCAGGCGGCGGGCACTGCGGCGCTCCAGGAAGGAAGGGGCCAGCCAAGGCCGGAGGAAAGCACCCACAGTATCCATGTCAATGGTTTTCAAACTTTTTAGTCCCCTTGCTATTCTTAAGATTACCTATGATACCAGTTGTGAGTTCTATCTATTGATGTTTCCTTGATTACAAATGAAAAGTGAAAAAGTATAAAAATAAGTGAACAATTCATCCTAACATAGTAACATTCAACAAATGGCGCTGGGAAAACTGGACACCAAGTTTCCAGTGCAAAGGAATGGAACTGGATTCCTACCTAACACCACGTATAAAAATTAGCTCAATAAGGATGGATGTAATACAACAACAATAAAATTAAAAAAAAAAAATTAGCTCAATAAGGCACCAGCCTGCGAACCCAAAGGTCACAGGTTCGATTCCCCAGCCAGGGTACGTAACAAGGTTGCAAACCAGGTCTCCAGTCAGGTCTGTGGCTGGAGGCAGGTGAAAAGCAACCATACATTGATGTCTGTCTCCCTTCCCCTCTTTCTAAAAATAATGAAATAAAATCTTTAAAAAAAAAAGAAAAAAAAATTAGCTCAAAGACCAAAGACCTGAAATGTAAGGCTTAAAAACTAGGACCCTCTTTTTAAAAAACAGGCAAATACTTTACGACTTTGGATTTGCTAGTATCACTTACACATGACCCCAAAGGGCATCAAAGACAACAGGCAGCCCTACCGTGGCACCTGTGAGGCACCCAGCAGCTTCGGGCTGACCACCTCTCCCCCAGCTGCCAGCTGCCAGCAGTTCACTGAAGTGGCGACAAACTCTGTACCTTTCATGACAAGCGTTTGGCCACAGAAACTGCTGGGGACACTCTGGGTGGAGAGTGGAAGGGTTATGTGGTTTGAACCTGTGGTGGAAACAACAAAGGCTTCCCCATGAAGCAGGGCGTCTGGACCCACGGAGGACGGGACAGCGCGTGACAGCACAAAACTGTCTGGGTGCACTGTGGACACCAATCCCAGTGTTCTCAACTTGGTTGTTGTAAAAAAAAAAAAGAAAAAAAGAAAGAAAGGAAAGGAAGAAAGATATTCCTGGTCTCAGCAATACTATTCTGCCTGTCACCCGGGGCCCAAAAGTGCTACCAGGATCGGCAACCGTGTTTCAGTCTCTGAGGAAAGTGATGACCGCCAACAGGTGGTGAGGAAGCCCTGAACCACAAAGGTAAGGACCCTCAGGCCAAAGCACCCCAGACTCGGCATCTGGTCACCACACACGCCCTGTGACACAAACATCAGCTTGTTGCTCTGAGGAAGTGTTGAAGGAAAATAAGGAAGGCCACAGAATTCACCCAACTCATGGCTAAGAGGACGAAGGAGACCAATGAAAAATACCACAAGCTGACTGCCAAGAGACAGAGGCTGTCTCCCTCAGAGCTGCCACTCTAGGTCTCAGTCCAGTCAGCATTTAGATGTTTTTAAGAGTTAAAAAAATTACGTAAATAAGATCAGACATCAAATAAATAAAGATAGATAAATACACAACACAAGCAGAGTAAAAGAGCAACCCACAGAATGGGAGAAAATATTTGCAAATCATGAATTTAATAACAGAATTAACACCCAGAGTATATAGAGAATTCTAGAAGTTAACAACAAAAGAAACTCAATTCAAAAAGGGGTAAAGGACTTGAAGAGATATTTCTCCAAAGACATACAGTGGCCAATAAGCACATGGAAAACATGCTCAACATCACTTGTCATTAGAAAAATGTACAAATCAAAGCTGCAAGACAGCACCAGACATCCATCAGGATGACAACGACCAAAACTCACTCAAATGAAAGCAGGCCTTGGTGAGGATATGAGAAAATGGAACCTTAGTGCAAATCAGAAATGAGATCCAGCAGGTAGACAAATGCTGCCCCCTCCACAACTGTGAGAAGGAATACAACTACCTCAAAACTAAAAACCACCAGAACTACCAGAAAATCAAACTGGAAGGAAGTCCAACAAACAAAGATACAAAGCAGCAATACTCATCCAGACGGGGAGGAGAAGCAGAGCCGGACAGAGAGGACGTGACGTGGTGGCCGCAGCAAGGCAGCGGCTGCAGCCAGGCTGGTGTAAAGCACAGTCACGTATTGTGAATGTCAGGAGGGACACGTGGGGAGAGATCCCAGCCCCAGGCCAGGAGGCACAGGTCACAGGTCACAGCTCCAGGAAAAGGAAAATAAAGCCCCATGGCTTCTGACTGTAAACCAGTGGGGTTGGGGCAGGAGAAAAAACTGCGGGTCTCTCAGCAGAGTCCGTGTGTTTAGAGGCCCCCTTGGTCCTAGAACATCCACAGACCCACCCACTCTGGGAACCACTGTCAAGGCAACAGCTACAGAGGTGCCAGTCACATACAGGAAGTGAGAAAAGTGCCTGGAAAAGGGGCGAGTGCTGAGCAGGCAGCACTGTTCCCTCTCAGACACCCCCCACCCCCCCAGCACTGCACGGAGGTGAACGAGGTCTCCCACACAGATGAATACCTAAGGCCCCGCCCCTTACAACGTAACAGGTGCACCAGCTCCACCTAAGACACAGAGGCAAACACAGGAGCCTATCAAGTTGAGGAGACAGAGATGTAGGGCTCCAAAGAGGGAATAGATCAAGGTTCCAGCAGGAGAAATAAGCAATGGGACAGCCAACCTGAGAGACAGAGTTCAAAACACTGGTGACAAAGATGCTCACAGACCTGACAGGCACGCTTGGGCACAGCAAACACATAGGGGAAGAAGTGAAGGCTGTGCTGAGTGAAATGAAGGAAAATCCACAAAAAACCAATGGTGAAGGAAAGGAAACTAGGGTTGAAATCAACAATTTGGAACATAAGAAAAAAAACAATCAACCAACAGAGGAGGAGGAGACAAAAATTGAAAAAATGAGAAATTTAGGAACCTCTGGGACAACTTTAAATGTGCCAACATCCAAATCATAGGGGTGCCAGAAGGAGAAGCGGAAGAGCAAGAAATAAAAAACTTACGTGAAAAAATAATGAAGGAAAACTTCCAAGATTTAGTGAAGGAAATAGACGTACAAGTCCAGGAAGCAGAGTCTCCCAAACAATCTAAACCCGAGGAGGACCACACCAAAACACATAATTAAAATGTCAAAGGTTAATGATAAATAATCTTAAAAGCAGCAAGAGAAAAGAAGAGAGTTCCGTACAAAGGGGTTCCCATAAGACTGTCGTCAGCTGATTTCTCAAAAGAAACTACAGGCAGGAAGGGACTGGCTAGAAGTATTCAAAGTGATGAAAAGCAAGGACCTACAACCAAGATGACTCTATCCAGCAAAGCTGTCACTTAGAATGGAAGCGCAGATCAAGTGCTTCCCAGACGAGGTAAAGCTCAAGGAGTTCATCATCACCTAGCCATTGTTATATGAAATGTTAAAGAGACACATTTAAGAAAACTAAGATAAAAACTATAAACGATGAAATGACAACAAACTCAGAACTATTGACAACAGAATCTAAAAGATAAAAACGAAGCAAAGTAAGCAAACAACCACAACAGGAACAAAATCATAAGGGGATCACTGGGAGGGTTATCGGCTGGAAGGAGGAAAGGGGAACATGGAGGGTAAGGTGCAGGAATTAAGAAGCATGGTTGGTAGTTAAAAAAAAATAGGGGGAAGTTAAGAATAATATAGGAAAGGGTGAAACCAAAGAACTTATATGCACAACCCATGAACATAAACTAAGGAAGGGAGGGAATGCTGGAGGGAAGGGAGGTACTGCGCAGGGGGGAACAAAGGGGAAATAAATTGGGATGATTGAAAAATCACCATCAATAAAATACACTTAAAAAATGCAAAATAGGCCCTGGCTGGTAGCACAGTGGTTAAGGCGCCGGCCTGCGAACCCAAAGGTCGCAGGTTCGATTCCCCAGCCAGCGCACATAACAGGGTTGCAAGCCAGGTCTCCAGTCAGGTCTGTGGCTGGAGGCAAGTGAAACGCAACCATACATTGATGTTTCTCTCCCTCTCTGCCTCTCTCCCTTCCCCTCTTTCTAAAATTAATGAAATAAAATCTTTAAAAAAAAAAAAAATGCAAAATAGGCCCTGGCTGGTAGCTCAAAGAATAAAGCACCGGTCTGTGAACCCAAAGGTCACTGGTTTGATTCCCAGCCAGGGCACATAACCAGGTTGCAAGCCAGGACTCCTGCCAGGTCTGTAGCTGGAGGCAGGTGAAAGGCAATCATACATTGGTGTCTCTCTCCCTCTCTGCCTCCCTCCCCCACCCCCTAAAAATAATTAATAAAATATTTTTTAAAATATTAAAAAATGCAAAATAGAACAGCAACAACATCACATTTATTCTAAACTGATGTTTTGGAAATCTTAAAGTTTTTTCAAAACTACAGAATTCTTAGGCAGTACTGCAGAATTATGAAAGGATCAGCATTTTCTACACTCTGATAATAAAAGAATGAAAGTCCCGTTCCCCCCCAGAAAATAATGCAAAAAAAAGTTCAGCCACTGTAGAAAACAGTGTAGAGTTCCTCAAAAAATTAAAATCAGAATTACCACACAATCCAGCAACTCCACTCTCTGGCATATGCCCTCAACATCTTTATGAGTCTCCCATGTCCTTCTGTATCAATGTGTTGTGACTTCACACATCACATGCCCTCTGGAAAATTCTACTTTATATGTGTGAGAATGGAAAAAGTAAATAATATCTAAACAGCATCACAAGAATAGTTTTGACTTTGCAGATAGCCCACAATGGTCTCAGAACACCTCCAGAGGCCTCCATGCCTTTGTGGAGAACTGCTGCACTATTCAGAGCAACACTTAAAAAAAAATGCATAATTTGGTCTAAAGCCTCCACCTGCCACAGCAGAGGAGCTGCAGGAGGGAAACACTGCAGCAGACGCCCCAGGAGCCTGGCCCTGCAGGGGAAGGCATCCACAGCCCCTCGACCCTGCCTAGGGAAGGGAAACACCAGAATTGGAGGAGGAGCAAAGAGTGAGTGTCTGCACGTCAGAAAAGCAAAGTTGGGATTCTAATTATGTATTTGGAAAATGCAAGTATCTTGATAGAAACCATATAAATAAAGTGAAAGGAAATAATGCTGCTGGACTATGACGGTTAATGGCCACCCTGTGCCCACCTATAGCAGGAAGAAGACATCCTGCTCACCATCACAGCCCTTACACACCACCAGGGGCTGGGGCACATGAAGTGACTGCGTGCTGAGTTGACCCAAGACCAGACCACTATGATCTGTAATGACATGCACCTCAGAGATGGAGATACAACTGAAGAAACAGTTCCAGGTATTTTAAGAGGTACCAAGGTGGTTTTTAAAAAATCCCATTACTTCAAAGCTGAATGAATTTTCTTCCAACTATACTTTCAGAAGTACGATTGGGCCTCCCAAATTCCAAAGAAGCCCCCAGAAGTGCTGTTCCTTTCTGGCACCGCTGTTCTCTTCCTCTTTCGCACGGCCTAACCCACCACCCACGCAGCTGCCTTCCCAGCGCCTAGTCCCTCTCATCTTCTGAGACCTGGTTTCTTCTCACGACCCAACTCCCGATCAAGGTTCTTCTGCTCCTGCTCAATGTCCACCCTCCTTCTGACTCCGTTCTCACACACCTGTAATTTCACTCAGTGCTACTCAATTAGTACCTAAAGCAAAAAATGGAGCTGAAACATGTTGCATTCAATTAAATCCGACCGCAGAAGTCTTATCGAAAGCAAACGTCCTCAAAGAGAAACACTGCCACTGACCGTGACGCGCACACGAGCGCCCAGCGCTGCGGCCTGTGGAGGAAGCCCCATCCCTCTTGCTCCCTCCTTCTAGCCCTGCGTGGGGAGGACTCAACGACCAAAATAACCTTGTCCCAGAGCGGCAGCCGGAGGACAGCTAGACCCAGACGTCACCACAACACAGGAGGCAACTGCGGGTGTTACAGCCTCAGGAAGATGGAGACTGGAGAGAAGGACACTCCCTCATTCCCAAGGTTGTGGAGGGGTTTTTGGGGGGAGGGGTGGCTGGGGAGAAGGTAGGCACCACAAAAGAGAGCTTGCTAGGTGGAAAAGAGGAGTGTCCCTGCCACTGGTGTGAAGTTCTGGGAAATTCCATTGATTCACCCTGATGTTAGAAGCACAGTGGAAAGTTACAAAATAAGGACAAAGAGAGCTCATGTATGACACAGGCCCCCTCAACATTCCTCAACCCAAGGGGCCCAACAAACCCATGGCACACACCCACTGGAGGAAAATCCTATCTTCCACTTCCTGTCAACTCACTACTGGTCAAAAGACCCTGGCATGCTGTCCCACATGGGTGTTCAAGCATCTACCAGCACTAAAGAGCAGGTGATAAACTCCCATGTCCTTCAGGACACAGTAGCGTGGAAGAATAGCCACCTCCTCAGCTTGGGCTGCCATGACCACCATTACCACAGCCTGGGCAACTTACCAGCAGCAGTGTGTCCCCCACAGTCTGGGAGGCTGGGTGGCTGAAGTCAAGGGCACCAGCACCATCCAGTCCCACTGAAAACTCTGCTCTGGGCTCATACATGGCAGAGAGAAAAAGCAAGCTCTCTGGTGTCTCTTACTAGGACATAAACCCCATCAGATCAGAACCTATCCTTATAACCTGATTTAACCCAATTACTTCCACAAAGGCCTTATTTCCCAAAACTGTTACACTGGCCGATAAGGCTTAAGTAAGATTTCATTACCAGGGTGTTAAAAACCATTGCTGTGTTAGAAGGCAGGACAGTGGTGACCTTGAGGAGGAAGAACAGTTTCGTGATTAAAGGAAGTAGCAGGAGGGCTCTGGGGTCCAAGGCATGGCCTAATTTTTCCCTGGGTTATGGTGTTGTAAGCACGATCACACTGTGATATCTCATCAAGCTACACTCGTATATACATATTTAAAGATTTTGGTTATTATTTTTAGAGAGAGGGGAAGGGAGGGAGGAAGAAAGGGAAAAAGACATCCATGTATGGTTGCCTTTCACCTGCCTCTGGCTACAGTCCTGGCTGGAGACCTGGCTTGCAGCCTGGTTATGTGCCCTGGCTGGGAACCAAACCAGTGACCTTTGGGTTCGCAGGTCAGCACCTATCCACTGAGCCACCAGCCAGGGTATACTTGTATATTTTAATAACTTTTTTTTTTTTAAGTTACAATGATTTTAAAAACTGTAATGAGCCCTGGCTGGGTGGCTGAAGTCAAGGTTACCAGCACCATCGGTCCAGCTGAAAACTCTGCTCTGGGCTTATACATGAACCTAAAGGTTCATTCCAATGCACCACGGTTGCAGCAGATCCCTAGTCAAGGTACATACAAGAATCAACCAATGATGTATCAGTAAGTGGGAAAATAAATCTAGCCACTAACTAGTCAGATCCACACATTCCTGGAGAGAGAACCTACTAGATGTAACCGAGTAACTCAGTTGGTTACAGCATTATCCCAATACACCAAGGTTGTAGGTTTGATCCCCAATCGAGGAACACTTAAGATTCCACCAACGAATGTAAAAAGTGGAACAACAAATTGATGCACCCCCCTTACCCTGTCTCTGTAAAATCAATTAAAAAAGAAAATAAAAGAGTCTACTAAACACAGGAGGCAAGACTGTAGCCATGTAAGTTAAATACAAAGAGAGGATGGGTCTGCCCATTCCACTTCTCACCCTCAGCCACTTAAGAAAACTGGCTGAGCCCTGGCTGGTGGCACAGTGGATAAGGTACCGGCCTGCAAACCTAAAGGTCGCTGGTTCGATTCCCAGCCAGGGCACATAACCAGGTTGCAAGCCAGGTCTCCAGTCAGCTCTGTGGCTAGAGGCAGGTAAAAGGCAACCATACATATATGTTTCTCTCCCTCTCCACCTTTCTCTAAAAATAAATATTTAAAAAAATAAATAAAAATAAACAAATAAAAAAGATGTGTATCCAAAAAAAAAAAAAAAAAGCTTCGTTCAAAAGTATTATTCCAGTCAGCCAACAGTATCAAGTACCTGATATATGCCAAACACTGAAGCCTACCCTATAAAACTAGGAGGGGAAGCCAGATAAATATGTAATTCCAATAAATGGAAAATATGCTATCTAATAAGTATCAGGATTTAAAAAATATATTTTATGTATTTATGTTTTGAAAGAGGGAAAGGGAAGGGAACTGGGACCAAACCCACAATCCATGCATTTGCCCTGACCGGGAACTGAACCAGTGAGCTTCCACTTCTTGGTAGGAGCCACAACCTGGGTCTTTAACATGAGCCCCAGGCCTGGGGAAACAGCCTTTCCACTACTTCCCAGGAGTGATCTGGACACAAACACCTGCGATGTAGTTCAGGCAGAGGAAGAGCAGGTAAAAGACTTAAATGCAGGAAGCAAAACAGGTAGCCTACTTCCCAGGTAGAACACGTGGAGGGAGTTAATTTAGTAGTTTCGATGGAAGTATTTTTGATAAATACACAAAGTGAGCACAAAGCTGGTATCACACAAGGTGGGAAATCACATGTCATCTTCTACAACAACCCGTCCAACATAAGCTATGAGAAGAGTATTTGGGGAATGGAGAAACCTGAGTATAAGTCTCTAAAAAACAAACAAAACCCCAGCACTACTGATCAGCAAGGACCAGGAGTTTACACATACAGTAGAAAACAATCTCTACTACGGGGACAGATACTCAAAATGAGCACAACACTAACCATTTTAAAGGCAAGATTACTCAATCAATATAATGTTTACAACATTTAAAGAACTGAGAAAGCAAAAGATTTCCCAGATGTTTCTTGCTCTTAAAAAATGTTTAATTAGCTTAGAAATAAGCCCAAACCTATACATTCTCTTCCTCTTCCTCTCACAGGGAGTGAAACAGAGTCAACACAGCGACAGAAATTAAGCACAATTCTCATTTACCTCTCTGCCTGTAAGGATGTGTCTTGCCAATTTCACTTTTGCAAAGTTCCCTTTGCCGATTGTTTTCAACAGTCTGTAGTTTCCGATGTGAGGCTGTTCATCCGCACAGGAAGCTATGGAGTTTCTACACCGAGCTCCAGGGCGCCCGGAGCGAGAGGTCACTTCTGGTCGCCCATCTCCATGTGACGTGTGCTATAACACAACATACAACAGAGATAAGCACATCAGAACACACAATACCTATCAGGCTGTAAGGGCCTCTAGATGAAAAACAAAACAGTACTGCTTTCGTTTTAAGCCTAAGTATCTTGCCCTGTGAAGAAATTTTCCCCCGTGATGTAAACTGAGGAGGAAAACGAGCATGCTGAGAATACGCAGTACCAGGTGCTGCAGGTCAGTTGGGTGCTGAAGGGAGATCTTTTCTACATGTGGCCGTAACAGGACTGCCTGCAGTTGGAAGGAACCCAACTTTTCCATGAGCCATTCAATGCTTGGGCACAGAGGGCCCTATACCCAACCCTAAGTGAGTCAGGCACCATGCCAACATCACCTTCGCCCGTTAAGGACACTGACTTCTAGTAAGTGACGTACGGCCACATCACTAGTGAGACATCCAGACAATCTGGATTCCCAATTTCTTCCTACATTATGCCAGAACAATCATTCAAAACAAGGTGTTTAAACGAAGAGGCAGATCGTGTGGCCCTTGGTAATATTTGTTGACTCAATGAATAAAGCACTCCATGTACTCCTTAGAGGTAAAACAAGTCGTATACACCTAACCGTGTTCCACATGGAAGAACTCCAGCTACGTGCGCAGTACAACTCTGCAGCGACAAGCAGCAGTTCCCGGGCTTGCTCCCTCCCTGCCCCACTGGGCCAGCTCCTGCCCCAGCACGGCCGCTCTCCCTGTGCTCACACAGATGATGCTGTGCGCCTGCTTCCTTTCTCATTTTCTGTCCAGAAAAATACCCAGTCCTTCTAATGTTCTCTCTCTACGGACAGGTCAAAACAAGCCTCATTCTAGGTGATAAAACTCAGGAACTACTTTGTAACAGACTAATATCAAGGAAAAAAGAAGTGTTTTAAAGTAAAAGCTTAAAAAACTGCGCCATCAACCTCTGATGTCTTCAAAAATGTTCTCTTCAGAATTTCCACCTTAATCTCCATCCACTTTCTCACATTCATCTAACTAAACATTTTCCCCTGACATACCAGGTTCTGTCTGATATAGGTTTTCCTCAGTTTTGCTCAATTACCACATAACACTACAATACAAACAATGATGTCTGTTTTTATTATGCGTATGTTTTGGGTAATAAGATTTTGTAAATTAGATACAAATTTAAGCAACTTATAACATTGTTCCTATAATAAAAAAGCATTCTATTTTCCAAATAAGAATATAAGGAAAATGGCCTATTTATGATGAGGTCTTGCTGATCAAAGAAAAGACTAAAGCAAGCCTGGCCAGGCAGCTCCGCTGGTTAGAGCATCGTCCCAATCTGCACAACCTGCAGGTTCAATCCCCAGGCAGGGCATATGCAAGAAACATCCAATGATGCACCAATAAGCAGAACAACAAATTGATGTTTCTCTCTGTAAAGTCAGTCAACAGAAGAAATTAAAACAGAAAAGACTATAGCAACAACCAAGTTAAAACACTAGGCTTTAGAGAAAACCGGTTATAACACACAAAACATGATGCTATAATGCAATTTTGTAGATTAACTAGAGTGTGGCTTTAAAAGGAAGTTGGACCCTGGCTGGTGGCACAGTGGATAAGCTGCTGTCCTGTGAGCCAAAGGTTCGATTCCCAGCCAGGGCACATAACCAGGTTGCAAGCCAGGTCTCCAGCCACGTCTGTAGGTGGAGGCAGGTGAAAGGCAACCATACATGGATGTCTCTCTCCCTCTCTGCCTCTCTCTCTAAAAGTCATTTAAAATTTTTAAAAAAAATTTTAAAGTTAGTGACCATTTTTCAAGAGAGATTTCTTTATTCATCATTTGGAAAGAGTAGGATAAAGAGAGACAAAGTCAATATGAGAGAGAAACATCAGTTACATCTAACACAAGCCCTGACTGGGGGCTGAACTTGTGACCCAGGCAAGGGCCCTGATCAGGAAGGAATCCAATCCAGTGAACTTGCACTTTGCAGGAAGGCACCCAACCAACTGAGCCACATCTAGTGTGTTTTCAAACCAGATTTAAGTTTCATAAAATCACGACAGTGATTTTTGTTCCTTAGATCTTAGAACAGTAATTGGCAAGTTACAGGTATTTAATAAATGTTAGAGTGACTAATTATTAAAATACTAATTAATATAGTACCCAGACGATTAAGTTAAGAAATTTCTTGACACCCAAAGATGGCAGGGTGGGCATACACGGCTTACCACTTCACATGACCACAGCAAAATTACAACGAAACCCTGGCTGGTAGCACAGTGGACAAGGCGCCAGCCTGCAAACTCAAAGGTTGCAGGTTCGATTCCCCAGCCAGGGTACATAACAAGGTTGCAAACCAGGTCTCCAGTCAGGTCTGTGGCTAGAGGCAGGTGAAAAGCAACCATACATTGATGTCTGTCTCCCTCTCTGCCTCTCTCTCTCTTACCCTCTTCCTAAAAATAATAAATAAGATCTTTAAAAAAAAAATTACAACGAAAACTATAGAACCACCATCACTCAGAACCATCAGAAATGGAGCTGAGTGATGTCTGACAACTATTAAGTTAAAGAAACTGCATTCATCTAGACACGTGTGGAGGATAAAAACCCGGGAGGGACAACTCAGGAGTGAGGAGCCCCAGCCCCACACCAGGCCCCCAGACCAGGTTCCAGTGCCAGGAAGGTAAGTCCCCCAACTTCTGGCTGCAAAAACCAGTGGGGATAGGGATTGAGCCCCAAGCAGTTCCTCTTAAAGACCCTGCACCCTGACTCACCTGCACAGACTCCCCTCTGAGCTCCAGGGGGCAGCAGCTTGAAAGGCACCAGTGACGTAAAGGGAGGAACCGAAGGGTCTGGCATCAAGGTGAGCAGAGGCCATCGTCCCTTTGTTAAACCCTCCCCCCACAGAGCTGGCAAGCTGGTGCGGTGGTATCTGAGACTCTATCCACCTGGCTAACTTCGTGTGACCCACCCTGAAGATCCCCAGAGACTCAGCCCCACCCAACTTACAAGCCCACCCAGGCTGCTTCATAGGAACAGCTGGTCTTGGCTCAGGGCTCACAACTTCCCACATCCTCTCAAACAAGCAGCCGCTGCCTCAGGGCGCCCCAGGCCCGGCACCGGCAGCAGCAGCCTAGAGCCAAGGCTCGGCTTCACCTGGGCACCTCCAAACCCAGCACTAGTAGCAGCCTCTCAGGTTGCTCTACAGCTCAGGCAGGGTGCCCTGGGGCTGACACTGCACTTTCTTCTCTTTCTGAACTCTTGCAAGCTGACCTCTATAGCTGGAGGAGGGTGAGGGGCAACCATACATTGATGTCTCTCTCCCTCTCTCTAAAAATAAGAAAAATCTTTTTAAAATTAAAAAAATAATAATAGTGAATAAAAATCCCCCCCCCACACACACACAAACTGTTTACGCCTCCAGCTAACAGAGGCAGCCAACCTATCAGAATCAGAGTTCAAAACACTGGTGATCAGGATGATCAGAGAACTCATTAAGTAGAGCAACAATGTAAAGGAAGAAATGAAGGCTACACTAACTGAAATAAAGAAAAATATATAGGGAACCAACAATGACAGAAAGGAAGCTGGGATTCAAATCAACAATTTGAAACATAAGGGAAAAATAAACTGTAAATCAGAACAGAAAAAAGAAACAAGGAAAAAAAAAAAACGAGATACCTAGGAACATCTAGGACACCTTTAAACATGCCAATATCCGAATCATAGGGGTGCCAAAAGAAGAGCAAGAAATTAAAACCTTGTGTGAAAAAGTAATGAAGGACAACAACAATAAAATTTTTTAAAATAATAATAATAATGAAGGAAAACTTCCCAGATTTGATGGAGGAAATAGATATATAAGTCCGGGAAGCACAGAGAGTCCCAAACAAGCTAGATCCAAATAGAGCCACACAAAGACACATCACAATTAAAATGCCAAATGTTAAAGATAAAGAAAGAATCAAAAGCAGATAAAGAAAAAAAGAGAGTTACCTACAAAGGGATTCCTATGAGTATCAGCTGATTTCTCAAAAGAAACTTTGCAGGCAAGAAGGGACTGGCAAGGAGTATTCAAAGTGATGAAAAACAAGGACCTACAACCAAGGTGACTCTATCCAGCAAAGCTGTCATTCAGAATGGAAGGGCAGAAAAAGTGCTTCCCAGACAAGGTAAAGCTAAAGGAGTTAATCATTACCAAGCCCCTATTATATGAAATGTTAAAGGGACTTATTTAAGAAAAAAAAGATAAAAACTGTGAACTTGAAAATGACAACAGGTCCTGGCTGGTGGCTCAGTGGATAAGGCCCTGGCCCGCGAACCCAAAGGTTGCTTTGGGTTTGATTCCCGGCTGGGTCTCCAGCCAGGTCCATAGCTGGAGGCCGGTGAAAGGCAACCATACGTTGATGTTTCTCTCCCTCTCTCCTTGCCCCTCTCTCTAAAAATAATAAATTTTTTTAAATAATAAAATTTAAAAAAAAACAACAACAAAAAACAGCACAAATATTACTGAACTATTGAACCAAAGCCAGAAACTGCCTAGATTTTGTTTGTGAGACAAACACCCCTATTTGGTCAGGCTGCATTCCTGTCAGCCACAGCCCTACTGGTAAAGGTGCCATGGGTATATCAATATTAATGTCAGATGCATTAAGAAAATGGGAAATGCATTGCATTTTATGTTACAAGTATCAATTTTAAAAACTGTCTATACATACAGCCATAGAATATAAAACATTACAACCAGAACACACAAATGAGAATATATATTTTAGATACACACTAAGTTACTATTGACATAGTAAGTATGGTTCCAGGTTTGCCCTTATATCTATCTGGAAAAGCACCAACCGGAAATATAAAATTACTTAAGAGATTAAGTTTTAAAATGTACGATGACTTGACCCTGTGTTTCAATTCTGCAGGAACAGAGCTTGGTCCCTTCCCTAAAGCACAAGACATATACCCACACATCCCTCCCAAGCCTGCAACCTCCTCCAACACAGGGGCAGTTCTTCAAATATAAAACAAAATGAAACAAAACTACAAAGCCAAATTGTGACAATAAAGGGCTGTTCCCCAAGTATTTTGTAAAATTTAGAGATAATCATATCAGTTTTCACTTTTGAAAGCAGCTGAGCAATTATTTCACTCACTACAGAAAAAAATACAGTGAAACTTAACATTTTGTGACTTGAAAAACTCTTAATTAAACCAGAAACAGAATGAAACTTCCTTAATGTGATAAAAATCATAGACCATAGCCCTGGCAGGTGTGGCTCAGTGGACTGAGCGTCAGCCTGTGAACCGAAAGGTTTCCAGTTCGATTCCCGGTCAGGACAAAAGCCTGGCTTGCAGACTGGTCCCCAATTGGGAGTGTGTGAGAGGCAATCACACAAGGGTGTTTCCCTCCTTTTCTCCCTCCCTTCCCCTCTCTCTCAAGGTAAATAAACCTTTAAGAAAGAATCATAAGCCCTGGCTGGTGGCACAGTGGATAAGGTGCTGGCCTGTGAACCCAAAGGTGGCTGGTTCAATTCCCAGCCAGGGCACATAACCAGGTTGCAAGCCAGGTCTCCAGCCAGGTCTGTAGCTGGAGGCAGGTGAAAGGCAACCATACATGGATGTCTCTCTCCCTACCTGCCTCTCTCCCTTCCCCTCTCTCTGAAAAATAATAAAATCTTTAAAATTAAAAATTTTTCTAAATAATAAAAAATAAATAAAAGAGCCTAAGTTACACAAATTATGGAGGAAAGTTAGTTATGTTTAACTTCTGTCCTTCTAATCATAATGATCTTGAAAGCTAAATACAGGCATATATCAATAGACTATATACCATTTAAATAAATGTCTGTTCAGTGGAAGATTTTTGGCAAATCTGGAAAAAATACAAATAAAGTAAAAATTATCTATAAAACCCTCATCTAACCATTGGTAACATGTTGATGCATTTTCTTCTATATTTATAACTAAATAAAAATAAATTGGCTCATATTGAAAAAAAATCATAGTCCATAAATTTTCAGCATATATTACACTAAATGGAGAAACTTGACAATCATTTCAGATCACAAATAAGATGAAGCTGATTAAAAGGAGGTTATGACCAATACTTGAAGGAAAGAAAAGTTTTAAGATGTATGATCAAAAGGAAAAAGATAACCATTATTTCTAGATGATATGATGTACCTACAAACCAACAGAATCAGAAATACCTTTGAAACTCATGCAGGAACTTGGCAAGGTACATGATCAACCTGTAATACAAACTCCTCTACTAAGTAGTGACCTACCACAAAATTTAATTAAAAGTAACCATTCATAATACAATAGTCCCCTCTTATCCACTTTTCCTTTCTACAGTTTCAGTTACCAATGGTCCAAAAATATTACATTAAAAATTTCCAAAAATACAACTCACAAATTCCAACTGTTGGCCACTCTGAGGAGTACGATGAAGTCCTGCCCCATCCACACCATCCGCTTCCCCCTCTGCCTGGGACGTGCTTCCCCGCTTCCCAGTCTCCACACTGTGTGTTACTGGCCCTGTTAGCAGTTGTCTCGGTTACCAGATCAATTACTACAGTATTGCAGCAATCGTGTTCAAGTGACCCTAATACTAATCCAGGGAGCACAGGAATGATAATGAAGTGAAACCACCTCACAGATGATAGTTTTAGTGGTCTGGATAAGAGTGCAAATGGGTCACAACATCCTTTAACCCAAAGCCTAATCCGGAGCAATGTCCTAACATTCCTCAATTCTGTGAGGGCTCAGAGGTGAGGAGGCTGTAAAAGAAGTCTGAAGCCAGCAGGGGTTGGTTCATGAGGCTTAAGGAAATGAGCCATCTCCATGACAATATTCAATGTAGAGAAGTTGCCTTTTATTGGCAGAAGATGCCATGGAAGGCTTTCCCAGCCAGAGATGGGAGGTCAAAGTCTGGCCTCAAAGCTTCAAAGTGACGCTAACTCTTGTTACGTGTTACTCTAGCAGGTGACTTTAGGTTGGAACCAATGCTCACTGACCACTCCAAAAATCCTAGAGCTCTTAAGAATGATGCTCATGGACATGAACTAAGGGGTGGGACTTAAAGAGGAAAGTGGGGTCCTGGGTGCTGGGGGAATGAAAAAAAATGGGGACAACTATAACAGCATAATCAATAAAATACTTTTTAAAAATACAGAAAACAGTCCTGGCTGGTGGCACACTGGATATGACTCCAGCCTGTGAACCCAAAGGTTGCTGGTTTGATTCCCAGCCAGGGCATATAACCAGGTTGCAAGCCAGGTGTCCAGCCAGGTCCCCAGCTGGAGGCAGATGAAAGGCAACCACATACTGATGTCTCTCTCCCTCTCTCCCTTCCCCTCTCGCTAGAAATAATAAATAGATTCTTGGGGGGGGGTGAGAAAAATGTATTTAAAATATTCACAGAAAAGATATTTCAAAGAGCACATCATACATGTGCATCAACTTATCTACAACTATCCATACCTATTAACTACTATTTCTATCTCTCTAGCAACCCAGTTTAATAAAGTAATTTAAAATGTGTAAAGTTACATGTATGTCCAGTGCCACCTTTGTTATAATAGTGCAAACTTGAAAGCAGCAAAGAAAGTAACATGAGTTAAAAGAAGTACTGATACTAAATCTGACACCGGGCCCAGATGGAAGTGCAGGTTAGACACATCACATCTCCCTCCACAACTATGGGGGAATACAACTACCTCAAAACTAGAAACCACCAGATTCCAGAAAGTGAGCTGCACAGGATCCCACAAACCAAGATGTAAAGAAGCAACACTCACCCAGACTGGGGTGGGGGGATGGGGGGGGTGGAGCTGGGTTGGCGGCACAGCAGCTGCAGCCTCCAGCAGAAAGCGCAATCACACGTCAGAAAAAAGTAGAGGGGGGCACCTGCAGAGCGCTCCCAGCCCCAGATCAGACTGTGAGGCTCGGGGTTCAAAGTGGTGAAAAGCAAGGACCTACAACCAAGGTGACTCTGTCCAGCAAAGCTGTCATTCAGAATGGAAGGGCAGATAAAGTGCTTCCCAGACAAGGGAAAGCTACAGGTGTTCATCATCACCAACCCTTATTATACGAAACATTAAAGGGACTTAAGAAAAAGATCAAAGCTATGAACATGAAAATGACAAACTCACAAGTAACAACAGAATCTGAAAAATTAAAAACATACACAAAGCAAACCACCAGAATAGGACCAGAATCACAGGCACGGGGATCACTGGGAGGGTTATCAGCTGGGAGGGGAAAAGGGGAGAAGTGGGAATAACTGGTGGGTACAAGACAGACAGGGGCAAGTTAAGAATAGTCCAGGAAAGCGTGAAATCAGAGAACTTATATGCTCAACCCATGTACATGAACTAAGGGGGAGAGGGACTGCTACAGAGAGGAAGGCCAGGTATAGGTGAGCAAAGGAAAAAGAAATTGGGACAACTGCAACAGCATAATATACTTTAAAAAAAAAAAAAAAGAAAAAAAAAGAGCCCTGGCTGGTGGCACAGTGGATAAGGTGCCAGCCCAAGCACCCAAAGGTCGCTGGTTCGATTCCCAGCCATGCCATATACCCAGGTTACAAGCCAGGTCCGTAGCTGGGGGCAAGTGAAAGGCAACCTGACACTGATGTCTTTCTCCCTCTCTCCCTTCCCCTCTCTATGAAAATAATAAATAAAATATTTTAGAAAAAAAAAATAGATACTAAATCTATTCTGCCTGTGCTCCCTAAAGGGAACAACAAAGTTGGGTGACGGCACATCTGTTTACAACAAGGTTTACTGAATATTTTAAGCCCATTGTTGAGACTAGTGCTCAGGGGGGGAAAAAATTCCTTTCAAAATATTACTGCTCACTGACAATCCACTTGGTCACCCAAGAGCGCTGATGGAGGTGATGTACAAAGAGACTAATGTTTTCACGTTTGTAAGGCAACACCCACTCTACAACCCCACAAATCAAGCAGTAATTTCTACTCTCAAATCTTACTATTCAAGAAGTACATTCTGTAAGACTACAGCTGCCCTACGTGATTCCTCTGGTGGATATTGGGAAAGTAAATTTAAAACTTTCTGGAAAGGGCCCTGGCTGGTAGCACAGTGGTTAAGGTGCCAGCCTGCAAACCCAAAGGTCGCAGGTTTGATTCCCAGCCAGGGCACATAACCAGGTTGCAAGCCAGGTCTCCAGCCAGGTCCATGGCTGGAGGCAGATTAAAGGCAACCACACACTGATGTCTCTCTCCCTCTCTATCTCCCTCCCTTCCCCTCAGTCTAAAAATAATACGATCTTTAAAAAAAAAGGAACAATTGTGATATATGGGAAGAGGCCAAAATATCAACATGAGCAGTTTAGAAGTTGATTCCAACCCTCACGGATGACTTTGAGACTTCAGTGGAGGAAATAACTGCAGATGTGGCAGAAATAACAAAATAAGTAGAATTGGAGCCTGAAGATGTGACAGATTACTGCAATCTCAGGATCAGATTTGATCAGACAAGGAGTAGCTTCTTAAGGATGAGCAAAGAAAGTGGCACCTTTTTAAAAAAGGGTTTTATTTACTTTTAGAGAGGGGAGAAGGAATGGAGAAAGAGAGGGAGAGAAATACCAATGGGTTGCTTCTTGCACACCCCCAACTTGGGACCTGACCAGAAACCTAGTCAAATGTCCTAATTGGGAATCAAACCAGTGATCTTTCGGTTGGCAGGCCAGCACGCAATCCACTGAGCTACACCAGCCAGGGCAGAAAGTATTATCTTAGCACGGAACCTACTCTTGGGGAAGATGCTGTGCCAGCAAAAGCCATGTATGTAAGTTAATGTTAAAGAGAAAATCAGCGTTACAGATCCCCTCCCATGTGAAGTGGAGTAAGCACTTCATAGGTATTACTTCCGTTAATCACAAGAACCCTGAGTAGATGATGTTTTTCCATTCTAATAAAAAAGATATAATGTGAACAACATTGGACTATGGTTAACACTGTATTATTGTATATTTTAAATTGTTATAAAATAAAATCTTAAAGTTCTTATACAAGAAAAAAAATGTAACTATGCAGTGATGAATGTTTACTACTGACTAGACTTACTGTGATCATTTCCCAATATATGCATACAAATACTGAATCATGATGTTGTACACCTGAAACTACAGCCACCCCTGACCAACACAGGTATTGGGGGCACCTGACTCTGTTTCCCCAAAGTGCAGTGGGAAGTCCGTGTAATTTTTTTAGTAATTGTTTTTATCCTCACTCAAGAATAAGTTTATTGATTTTAGAGAGAAGGGGAAGGGAGAGTAAGGAAAGGGGCAGAGAGAGAGAGAGAGAGAGACGGAGGGAGGAGAGGGAGGGAAGAACTACTAGTTGCCCCCAGGTGCACCCTGCTGGGTGGAACCTCAACCTCGGTGCACAGGGACAACGCTCCAACCAACCCACCCACTCAGGCGGAGCCGGGAAATCTCTGACTCAGAAACCTTAACTAACCTACTGTTGTTACCTAGGATCCTTACTAACAAAGTAATCGATGAACACATTTTGTATACAACAAAGTAAGCTAAAGCAAATGTAAAGGAAATCATAGAGAGAAAATGTATTTACTGAAAAAATCCACATGTAAACGAACATGCACAGTTTAAACGGTGTTGTTCAAGGGCCAACTGGCAATATAATGTTACATATCAATTATACCTCATTTTTTTAAATAAAATTTTGACAAATGAGGTACTAACTTGCCCGTGGCTCCGTTGCTGGTCACTGAGGGCTACTTTCAAATGCACGTCCGGGTTTCCAAAGCCCAGCTTCTCCTTTCGTGTCCTCTCCTTGTTCCATCTTCTGGGCTTCGCATCTTACCCACTCAGCCTAAGCAGCACCTTCAGAATCCCTCTCAACAAGTTCCCATCTTTCTATTTTCCAAGCCTGGACGCTTCCCATCAAGCCTGCCTTTAAGAAAGCTGTCAGGCAGGTCAGTCAGCTGGAGTGTCATCCTCATATGCCAAGGTTTCAGGTTCGATTCCCAGCCAAGGCACATGCCTGGAGTAGCATGCAAGAGGCAACCACATGCAAATGTTTCTCTCCTTCTCTTTCTCCCCACTTCTCCCTCTTTAAAAAAACATTATATCTTTAAAGAAAGATAAAGGGCCCTGGCTGGTGGCTCAGGGGATAAGGCACTGGCCTGTGCACCCAAAGGTTGCTGGTTCAATCTCCAGCCAGGGCACATAACCAGGTTGCAAGCCAGGTCTCCAGCCAGGTCCGTAGCTGGAGGCAGGTGAAAGGCAGACATACATGGATGTTTCTCTCCCTCTCTGCCTCTATCCCTTCCCCTCCCTCTAAAAATAATAAATAAAATCTTTAAAAAATAAAGAAAGAAAAAGAAAGCTATTCGAGGTTTTAAGAAGAAGGTGATCTTGCAGGAATGAATTACTGAAACGGGAGGCTGAGGACCTCGGGGGGATGAGATAGGACACTAACAATGAACGTTAATGATAGCTAATATTTACATTTTGCTTATTACGTGTCAGGCACTGTTCTAAATGTGTTATCCATATTGTCTTATTTAATCACTAATTGAACTAATATTGATTCATTGATCACCTGTAATAAATGTGCCAAGTATTTGGACTAGAATCAGGAAAGAAAAGAAAGAGTTGTGCTCTCATCAAGTTTTCAGTGTACTAGAAGAAATTGACAAAACAAAACAGAATGAACTAAGAAATACATAAATTATACACTCTATTTGAAGGTAATAAATGCACTGGAAAAAAGACAAACTAGACCAGGGTTAGGGGACCTGAGTGGGCCATGGTGGGCAGAGTGAGCCTCACTGAGATGCTCTATGAAAAGGGGAGGAGGGGTGGTACCTGGAAGAAAAGTGTCCAAAGACCCAATGCCAAGGCCCTGCAGTTGGAATGTCCCCGGTGTCGTCAAGAACAGCAAGAATTGGGGGGAAAGGGTGGGTGGGGAGGGGGACAGAGGGGAGAAAAAAAGGGATGGATGTAATACAACAACAATAAAATTAAAAGGAAAAAAAAAAAGAACAGCAGGAAGACGCCTGGGTCTGTGAATGCAGGGAGTGAGGCGAGGTAGGAGACAGAGACAAAGAGGTAGTGAGGGAAGACAGAGCGCCGAAGGTCTTATACCTAAAACAGTGCTTTGAGGTCATTACTGCAGCCCCATTTTACAAATGAAGTAAGTGGAGCAAGAAGAAGGTAAATAATTTGCCCAAGGTCACAAGTAAAATACTAGGTCACATTATAAACCCAAAGATTACTATCACAGTGGCTTGAAAACACGACCCCGGAGTCTGACACACTTCCCATTAACACGTTTGGCCCACATCCCTTCTGCCTGAATCAGGCACCTGAGACTGCTAGGACCACGAGACACGGGCAGAAGGGTAGCACGAGTTTCCGTCCTGTGTACTGAAATGGCTGAGGCACCTCACACGAAGACCAAACACTAAGGCCTCCTGCTGAAGAGGCCCATGTCATCGCTCTGGCCATGTGTCCCAGCTGAGCTCAGCCTGTAACCAACCTGCTGCCAAGGTGGCAGCAATGGGAGTGAAAAACAGTCAAGGATATGGACCTTCCAGCCCAGCTGTTCACGTCCCCTCAAGTCTTTCCAAATCCCCCCAAGTAAAGTCCTAGACATGGTGGAACAGACACAAGCCACCCCTGCCAGGATCTGTGAACGTAGTAAAATGGTGGTGGTTTCACAGTGCTAAGTTGTGAGGTGGTTTGTTCCACAGCAATAGTAAGTAGAACAAGTACACAATAAGCAGGAAATGAATGCTAAGAACTTAATAGGAATGAGAAAAAAAGTTGGGCTGCTTACCAGGCTCTTTATCACTGAATGTCCCCAACCTAGAGGGCAACCTTCTTTTAGGAGAAGAAAACGTAAGCCCCTCCAGTCCATCTCCTGCAGAGCTCACAGAGGCCTATGGGCAGGCCTGGGCTAGGCACGGGGAGCAGGGAGAGGCCGAGGGAAATCAGCAGGTAAGCAGAGTCCCCAAAGTACCTCACATGCTTCAACAACAAAAGCTGCGTGCCAGGCTGCCTCAGTGGGAATTATCCTACTGGGTGAAGAGGAAGCTCAGGGCAGGGCTGCGTTAGGAACTGGTCCCAGGTCTTCTACTACCCAGGACTCTCATTCTAGCAGAACCTGCTATTGTAGTCAATGAGGTAATAAAGGCACTGATCCCGTGCACAAAGAATAGTGTTACGTAAAATTCTGGAATTAAAAACCGCCCAGGCTGGTATGGCTCAGTGGATTGAGTGCTGGCCTGCAAACCAATGGTCGCAGGTTTAAATCTCAGTCAGGGCACATGCCTGGGTTTTGGACCAGGTTCCTGGATGGGGGTGCAAGAGAGGAAACCACACATTGGTGTTTCTCTCCTCTCTTTCTCCATCCCTGTTCCTTTCTAAAAATAAATAAGATCTTAAACAAATAAAACAAAAAACAAAAAAAATCCTTTGGGTTCAGCTTACTCAAATTTCATATAAATTCTACCAATATGGATTTTAATGTAAAATGTTCACAATACAAACCCCACAATGTTAACTTCCACCCTAAAGTGACTGCCTAATATTAACAAAAAGTACAAACTTAATAGCTTTGTTCAAGTTTAGACGATGAAAGCTAAGACTCCACTCAGCCCGCAGGAATAAAGCCGTATCGGAGCACGAAAGACTCCCCAAGGCTGGGCCGCTCAGTTGGCTCTGGTACAGTGCTGAAGAACTCTAGTTAGAAGAAAAAGGGGGGAACCCCCAAATCTCCTTTCTTCTAGGGCCCTCTTGATTATCAGCATAAGCCCTATTGCTACATGCAGAGCAGCTCCAGGCACACACGTGAAATTCTTGTGTAAGACAACACGAAAGCTTGCAGAGTCCTGGGAAGAGATGCTTCTCCTTCATGTTTTATGTGCAAGTTTAAAATAGATGTGAGAGCCCTAGCTGGTGGCACAGTGGATAGATGCCGGCCTGCGAACCCAAAGGTCGCTGGTTCGATTTCCAGCCAGGGCACATAACCAGGTTGCAAGCCAGGTCTCCAGTCAGGTCCGTAGCTAGAGGCAGGTGAAAGGCAACCATACATGGACGCTTCTTTCACACTCTGCCTCTCTCCCTTCCCACTTCTCTAAAAATAATAAATAAAATAAGTAAAATAAAATAGATGTGAGACAAGAGACTCCTGCTTTAGTCCTCCCAGCAGGGATCAGAAGAAGCGCATTCCCTGCTCCTTCTTCAGAATGGGAAAAAATCCCAGATAAAACCTGACTATAACCAGAATTCTCCTTGAAAGGAAAGATAAAATGTGCTATTTTAGGCCCTGGCTGGTGGTACAGTGCATAGGGAGCCGGCCTGAGAAACCAAAGGACGCTGGTTCAATTCCCCAGCCAGGGCACATAACCAAGTTGCAAGCCAGGTCTTCGGCCAGGTCCGTGGCTGAAGGCAGGTGAAAGGCAACTATACGTTGATTGAAGTTTATCTCCCTTCCCTTCTCTCTAAAAATAATAAAAACTTAAAAAAAAAAAAAAGGTGCTATTTTATACTAAACTGTGTATAATTCTCCTACATGCAATTACTCATGTCCCACATAAATAACGAAAAAATTAATAAATTTTCACCTTCACCTAATTAACACAAAGAAATTAAAATAACCCTCAAATTGCCCCGGCTGGTAGCACAGTGGATAAGGTGCTGGCCTGTGAACCCAAAGGTCGCAGATTCGATTCCCCAGCCAGGGCACATAACCAGGTTGCAAACCAGGTCTCCAGTCAGGTCCGTGGCTGGAGGCAGGTGAAACGCAACCATACATTGATGTCTCGCTCCCTCTCTGCCTCTCTCCCTTCCCCTCTTTCTAAAAATAATGAAATAAAATCTTAAAAAATAAAATAAAATAAAATAACCCTCAAATTGAAGTCGGTAACATCTTTTTTCCAAACACTTTGATTGAATGAAAAATCTTAATTATTCAGAGACCAACTTTTTAAAAAAGGTCCCAACAGTTTGATTCATTAGATAGCTGGGCTAAGGTTAAAAAGCAGATTAAATAAGCTCCTATTATATACTTTAATGAGAAATTATTTTGAAAAACTATGTTTCTAAGGTAATGCTTTAACATCATTACTTCAGATACAAGGTATTAAATTCTGAGAGCAACCATCATGTCAAAGGAATACAATGTTAGAGCAACCAGAATTTCTGGACTGCGTGCAGGGCGAACTGCTAAGGAAATTATAGCCTTCAATAACATCCCTTTACGTACAGTTGACAACATGAAGACGTGAAGACGTATGATGCTGATCCTGATGTTGCCGCACCAATAGGAAAACGCGTAAGGTGCACAAGGATGGTACAAGTCCAGATGTTGTGCACAGAATCCAGATCATCCGTGAAGATCCAGGAAAGTCAGTAAGCTCCATAGCAAGAGAACTGCAGATGTTGGATGCAATGGTTCGCAAGATTATTGCTGAAGGTAACAGATACAGATCATATGTTCTTAGAAGAGGCCAGTTTACCACACAGCAAAGGAAAGGCGCTTTGAAAAAACAAGAAAACGGCCAAAAACATTGAAAAATCTCAAAAAAAAACAAACAAGCCTCTGATTTTCTTCTACAACACAAAGAATTTTCAGCAGGACCAAACAGTCAACAGAAGAAACAACAGGGACAGAGGAAAGGAAAATGGGGAGAGATGTAATACAACAATAAAATTAAATTAAAAAAAAAGGAAACAACAGGCGGCTCTGTGAGAATCTTAATGAAGTCTCAATTGTCATGAAAATAAAATTCCCTGCTACAGTGATGGTGTCAGGTGTTGTCAGCATGAAGGAGATATCATGGCCCCACATTTGTTTCCACCAGGCTTGAAGGTGACTGCTGATGTTTACCTTGATGTTTTGAGAGAAGTAGTTGTATTGTGGATGAAGCAAGTCACAAATGGACATCATTTTATCTTCCAACAAGATGGTGGACCCGCACATAACGCCAAAAAGGTGTAAGAACTTTTCAGTGTCAATGTTCCTGAACTCTGGTCAAAGGACATCTGGCCGCCTAGTTCACCAGATGCGAGTCCTTTAGACTATGATGTGTGCAGCATTTGTGAGAGAGAAGTTACTGAACAACCTCATTCCAATAAAGAGGCTGTTAAAGCTAAGATTGAAAACACGATGATGTCCACGGATAAAGGGAAGTTAATTAAAGCATGCTCAAGATTCCTAAGTCAAATCAAGTCTATTATTGCAGCAAATGGAGACTTTTCTGAACAATTTAAAAAATGACCATAAATATTCACATATAAGTTTATTTCAAAACATAACACTTTCGTGGTATGTTGTTTTTTTTACTAACATTTTGCCAGTGTATCACACACACCCTGTATATAAAGTACTGTACGCTCTTGCCTGATGTATAGTAAGGGCAAATACTTGTATTCTCCACAACCACATTTCCTTACAAAAAGCCAATTTCTTTTTAAACATTTTATTTCTTTAATTTTTTAGAGAGAAGGGCAGGGAGAGAAGCAGAAAAGGAGAGAAACATCAATGTATGGCTGCCCTTCATCTGCCTCCAGCTATGGACCTGGCTGGAGACCTGGCTTGCAACCTGGTTAATGTGCCCTGGCTGGGAATCGAACCAGCGACCTTTGGATTCGCAGGCTGATGCCTTATCCACTGTGCCACCAGCCAGGGCACAAAGAGCCAATTTTAAAAACTCATGCAACCAGAACATTTTACACCATCTATTGGACACCTCTTTGCTGTAGTCACAATGCAATCTACAGGAATGTGGCTTAACTGGCAAGCCTTCACGGAACACACTAAAGCAAGGATGCATATTTTTGATAAATTTTAATTTTTACTTATTGATTTTAGAGAGAAAAAGGAAGGGGGAGGAAGGAAGTGAGAAACATTTATTTTGTTGTTTAACCCATTCATGCAGCACTGGATGATGCCTGTTTGTGCCCTGAATGGGGATTGAGCCCAAAACCTTGGTGTGTAGGGACAACGCTCTAATCAACTGAGCTACCCAGCCAGGACAAGGCAATAATTTTTTTTTTTTTTTTTTTTTTTTAGATTTTATTATTTTTAGAGAAGGGCAGGGAGGGAGGAAGAGAGGGAAAGAGATATCCATGTATGGTTGCCTTTCACCTGCCTCCAGCTACAGACCTGGCTGGAGACCTTGCTTGCAACCTGCTTATGTGCCCTGGCTGGGAATCGAACCAGTGACCTTTGGGTTCACAGGCAGGCACCTTACCCACTGAGCCACCAGCCAGGGCTAAGGCAGTGATTCTTAAAATGGGGTCACTGGACCTACAGCATCCTTGTCACTGGGAACTTGTCAGAGAAAATTCAAGATCCAAACAGAAGAATCAAGGGCTTGGGGCCTGCAGGTTATCCTGGTGTCTGCCCCTAGTTCAGAGTTCAGCTCAGGTGCTCTGATCTACAGCAACTGAAGGTCCTAGCAAACAAGAGCAACCCAGTTCCTAGGCACGTTCTCTAGAGTACAGTGTCACATACATAGTAGGTCCTCAAATTTGAATAGGTTAATAGTCTCACAGACCTAGCTGGCTCGAAAATAACACTATCAGTTTATCTATGTCACGGAAATTAAGACATTCTGGTGGCGGTTTGCATTAACTAATGATAAGTAAGCACATGGTGCACACACACCAGGAGCTGTTAAATTACTGGCAAAGCCCTGGGGCCTCTGGTACTTTGGCAAATAATCAGTCTTACAAAGTGTCATTTGCTTTGAAATGTGAGTGATAAATACACTTCTACTTTCACCAGCATACAAGCAGGATTTGTCCATGGCTCTAAACAAGTCAACCATGACACGTAAAGTAAAATGCTTACTTTGGCCCCAACTGGTGTGGCTCAGTGGACTGAGCACCAGCCTTCAAACCCAAGGGTTGTTGGTTCCATCCCCAGTCAGGGCACGTGCCTGGGCTGAAGACCAGGTCCCCAGCTGGGGGCATTTGAGAAGCAACCACACATGGATGTTTCCTTCCCTCCCTTTCTCTCCTTTCTCCTCTAAAGATAAATATTTTAAAAGAAATGTGCACAGTTTGTCTGTGAAAAGCATCTTATTTCACGTTAGCCAACTGTACATGGATCCAGGACGGATTCTGATTTCAACAAGATGTTTACAAAGCAGACAACTGAGGAAATCTGAACAATGACTAGATATTAGGTATTAAGAAATTATGATAAAGGGATTAAAACTGTTAAAAAAAAAAAAGTTCTCTCTCTTCTAAAAGCTTTAGGAATGGAATGCTAAAAGGTACTGAATCTGCTGCTGGGGAGAGAACAAACGAAACGGGACTGGCCCCTGAGCTGCTGAGCCCGGGGCTCGGCTCGCTGCATACCAGGTGTCTCACCCCGGCTCGCCTGACCCCCAGCCAGAGCTCTCCGTTGGGACAAGGGGTGCTGTCCTGTGTAAACTGTTGAGCAGCATTCCTGCTCAGAAGCTACCCTCTTCAGTTGTGAAAACCAGAAATGTCTCCAGACACCATCAAACAAACGCCCAATGAATGGCAAAATGGTCCCTGGGTGACAACTTATTAAATTCTCTAATTATTCATTTGAAATTTTCCATATCAAAACTTTTTTTTTTTTTAAGATTTTATTTCATTATTTTCAGAAAGAGGGGAAGGGAGAGAGACATCAGTGTGTGGTTGCCTTTCACCTGCCTCCGGCCATGGACCTGGCTGGAGACCTGGCTTACAACCTGGTTATGTGCCCTGACTGGGAATTGAACCAGCGACCTTTGGGTTCGCAGGCCAGTGCCTTATCCACTGTGCCACCAGCCAGGGCTAGCAAAACATTTTAAAGTCTTATTTAAATCATACTCCATATTGGTACAACTACATCTTTTACATGTTTTGGGAAACTGCCTGATACACAAAAATGCAAGACTGAGCTGGAGACCAGAACGTCCTAGCACAGGTCCTGCGGCTCCCTAGTCAGTGGTCACAAGCGACTCCTATCACCTGTCTGAACCTCGGCATCCATTACGTCCTGTTATCTGACTGGTCCTTTGAGTTATAAGATCTTGTCTATGCCCATCAGTTAAAAGTGCATATTCACATTTGGAAATAAATGGAAATACAGGAGACAAAGGTAAAGATAATATTCACATAGCAAATTACCTGCATTTATTATCTTTGACCAAGAGGAAACATTCTTCTCACAATACATGTAATTATTTAAAACAAATAAATTTGAGACAACATGGATGGATGTTGACAGTATTATGCAAAGAGAAATAAGACGAAAATGAACAAGAATCACATGATTTCACTTATGTGAGGGAGGAGACAAAAAGCAACAAATGAACAAGACACACAGACAAGATAACAGAGCGTGGTCACCAGAGGAGACAGTGGGAGGGTGGAGGCCCACGAGGGAAAAGGGGGTCCACTACATGGTGCTGGAGGAGGTCTGGAGTTTTGGGAGGTGAGCATCCAGTACAGTAGGCAGTGTCCTATCAAACTGTATTCCTGAAATATATTAAACACTATCAACCCATGTCACCCCAATATACTTAATTAAAAGTTCAAATAAAGTTCACAAGTAAAATGGACACTCTTTTGCTGGTCTAGCCCTAATAAACAAAACATCCATCAGTTGGTGAGTGGATCTCTGAAAACTGGGGTGCACCCAAACCCTGAACCCCTTAATCAACCTCCAAAGTGTTCTACTGAGTAAGCAGCGCCAGACGCAAGTGTCCTGACTCCAGTTCCAGGACACCCGGGAAAAGAAACTCCTGGGACAGGAACTGCTCAGTGGTGTGTGTGGGTGGGCGGGCCGGCCCGCAGGCAGGCAGCGCCTTTGCGGCAGTGGAAACGCCCGTGACTGTGCGGTGGGTACGGCTACCCACCTCAAAGTCCCACCCAAGTCAAGCGCCCTAGGCAGCGGGGCGCCCCACAGCCTCTGCGGCTGCACGGGGCGCCCACACGCCGCTGGGCGGGGTTGCGGTGGGTAAAGAGCAGCACCCACCGGCGCGACATGTCAGGCTCCCACCCACCCCGCCGCACCAGCAGCGGTGGCACCGGGCGACGTCAGCGCAGGAGATGCTGCAGCCACGCAGTGCACAGCGCCACTCCAGCCCCTTCCCCGCGAAGGGGGCTCTCTCCGCACCCCACCTTGTTCCATTTTAAGGTCTTATTCACTTGCGTTTAGAGAGAAGAGAGGGAGGAAGACAGCACTTTCGAGCGCCTTAGCCTCGCGCAGCCCAGGCCTGGGCGCGACCCAGAGGCAACCCACGACCGTCGGGTGCGACAGCGGCCCGCTACCCAGGGCGCCGCGCCAGGCAGGGCCAGAGCTGGTGTTGCAGGGACGGGCGAGGCACTTCCACGGCCACGCGCGGCGACAGCGTCATCCAACCAGCTCAAGGCAGCCGGGCCTGGAGCCAGCCGGGCCGGGCGCTGGGCTGTGAACCGCGTGGAGGTTCGGTTCCGTGGGGCACCGCCTGGGCTGCGGCCGGAGGCAGCCACGCTGCGGTCTCTCACCCTCTCTCCCTCTCTTCTCTCTGAAGATGCATAAATAAGACCTTAAAAAGTAAAAGAATTAAAAAGACGAGGTGACGACCAGTGGGTGCAAACCTTTAGTTATCAGCATCCCGCGCGAGGGTTCGGTTCCGTCCCTGCAGCAAGCGCGCACCTGCCGGCCCAGACCGCAGCGCAGGGGCCGCCCGTCGCCCGCTTCTAGCCCGGCGCCCCCTTCTAGCCCCGCCGCCCCCTTCTGCCTCGCCGCCCGCTTCTAGCCCGGCGCCCCTTTCTGACCGGCGCCCCCTCCTTGCCCCAGCGTCCCCTTCTTGCCCCGGAGCCCCCTTCCGCCTGGTGCCCCCGCAAGGCCGACACGCCCCCAGCGCCACTCCCAGCCGGGCCCGCGGGCTCCCGGCGCCGCAGTGCAGCGGCCTTGGCCGGTGGGAAAGCTGGGCACCGGCGGCCGGACCAGCCCACGCCCCTCGCGTGCAGGTGGCGGGAAGGGCCCCCAGGCGACACCCCTCGGCCCTGGAAGGGCCGGGAGCCGCTCAGTGCCGCCCTGCGCGCCCCGCGACCACTTAGTTGCAGTGACCCGGTCGCGGGAGCTCCGGCCGCTCGGAGCCCAGCCCGCCGCTCCCGGGCGGCACCGCCAACGCCCCGGCCCAGGACCGCGGAGCCCGGCGGGCGCCACCGCGACGCCCTTCCCGGGACCCCCGGAAGCGGCCACCGTTCCCGGCCGGGAAGCCACGGCAGCGCCACTTACGTTCTCGGTGTCCCGCTCGTTCACCGTCGGCAGCGGGGTCCGCGTGGACATTTTCCTTCACGTCCCGCGGGCAGCGCGCGAGGGGAAAGGGCCGGCGCGGCGGGCGGCGGGCGGCGGCGTCCTCCAGGGGCCGGCGGCGCTGCGGCGGCGCCGCGGGAGGGACTCCCCTCCCCCACGGCCGTCTAGATCCCGGGCCGGGCCCGGGCCGTCCCCCGGCGGGTCCCGGGGCTCATGCTCCCCGGCCCCGGCGGCCGCACCGAGCAGCCCGCGGGCGGCGGTGGCGGGGCCGGGCTGCCGGCGTCCCCGCGCCTCAGGGCGCCCCGCGAGCCCGGAACCCCGAACCCCTCGCCGCCGCCTCCTCCGCCCGCCGCTCCGCGGGTTTCAGCGCCGGGGCCTCCACACGGCGCCGCCGGCTGCCCCAGAAGAGAAGGCGGAGGAGGATGTGCGGGCGGTGGAGCGCGAGACAGGCCGCCGCGGACTGCGGGCGCCGACCATGGAGGGGCTGCGGGAGGCGCCTGCGCCGCTGCTCTCCGCGCTCCCGCTCCCTTCCGCCTCAGCCTCCGCCTGGTGGCCGCCGCCGCTCCCGCACCTCCGAGCCCCTCGGACCCAAGATGGCCGCCCGACGGCTTCCTCTGGTGCCTTGGGGTGCCGGAAGTGACGACACCGCCCCGCCCAGAACGCGGCCAATCAGCGCGGCCGGGGACGCGGGCCGGCTGCTGTTGCTAGGGGCGACTTGGTTCTGTCCCGGGCCCAGGGGGCGGCGCCCACGGCTGGGAACTGCTGCGGGTCCCGACGGGTCGCCGCGGGCGGTGCGGGCGGCACGGGCGGCGGGTGCCCTGCTCCAGAGCCCACGGGCTCCTGGGAAAGAGCCGGCAAACGGCCCTGGACAGCGACCTGAGTCCTTTGCTGGGTTGGCATTTAGTGTTGATGGGGTCCCTGCTCTCTGCAAAGCGGGGCTCGCGGGGCTCGCGCGGCCCGGAATCGAGTGGCAGCGGCAGTCACAGGGCCGGGCACGCGCGGGGTGCCGAGCTCCTGCCCCGTTAGCGGGAGTCGGGGACTCCATCACCTTTCCTGCCGGGCTCTGGGCCCCCGGGCTGGGCTCGGCGTCCTGCCCTCGAGGAGCTCGCTGTCCCGAGGTGGGTTGGACCCAGACCCAGCTGAATGCGGAGAGGAAGGGGGAGCGCTGAAAGTGAGGCTGGGGGGCGGGGGGTGGGTGAAGCAATGGTTAGAACCAGCCCGGCGACCGGCTTGCAGATGCCCCAGGAGCTTCCTAAGACACCAGCGTGCGGCTGCTGGAGGGCTGGAAGCATCCCCGCACCCCAGCCAGGGACTGAGCTCATGGACGGTTGCAACGCAGGGCGCTGGAAACGCCACCGCTCCTGAAAGCCTCCCTTGTCCCCTCTCCTGCGTGTGTCCTGTGGCCAGCGGCGGATGGCATCTATCGCTGCAGGATTCTGAGGAAGGACGTCGGTGTGGATTGAGTAACAGGAACTGCTATGCAGAGGCTGGCTCCCTTGTAGGTCCGTTACACTTGTTACCTCGTTTAAGCCTCCGTGGAATCCTGTAGGATGGGAAGGTGCACCTGAAGATCTGAAATCTAAACCAGCTACAATGACTTAACCAAAGTACCCAAGTTGGTTAACTGCAGAGCTGGGATTTTAAAACCATGCCCCGGCTGGTGTGGCTCAGTGGATTGGCGCCAGCCTGCGAACCCAAGTGTTGCTGGTTCAATTCCCAGCCAGGGCACATAACCAGCTTGCAAGCCAGGTCTCCAGCCAGGTCCCTACCTGGAGGCAGGTTGAAAGGCAACCATACATTAATGTTTCTTCCTCCCTCCCTTCCCCTTCTCTAAAAATAATGAATAAAATCTTTTAAAAAATAAAATAAAACCATATCCTAAAATTTCCTAACAGATAAGCCCTGTGATGGGTATATCCTGCTTTTCTTTTTCCATTACTGTTTTTTCTCTCTTTTGTTCACCAGCAATGCGAACCGTCCTGCTGTCTGGGGCATTTCCTGCTCTGGGAAGCATGTATGTCTAAACAACTAGAATCATCATCCCCAGAGAGGACATGCTCTCAACTTAAAAACATGTGATAACTAAGATGTAGGTGGGGCTTTGAGCTCACCCTCTCTGGCAAGTCTCCACCAGGCCAAGGACAGCCCTGTTATAAATATTGTTATGGGCCCTGGCCAGGTAGGTCAATGGGTTAGAGCATCATCCAATATGCCTAGGTTTGGGGTTTGATCCCCCTTCAGGGCACAGGACACATACAAGCAATCAGTGAATGCACAACTAAGTGCAACAACAAAATCAATGTTTTTGTTTTCTCCCTCACTCTAAAACCAATTTTTAAAAAATGTTATTGCCTGCCCTGGCAGGTGTGGCTCAGGGATTGAGTGCCGGCACCTGCAATCCAAAAGGGCACTGATTCTGTTCCCAATCAGGGCACGTGGGGGGTTGCGGACCAGGTCCCCAGGTGGAAGCAAGAGGCAACAACGAATCAATGTATCTCTTGCTCCCTGATGTTTCTCTCCCTCTCTCCCTCCTTTTTGAGCTCTCTAAAAATAAGTAAACAAAATCTTTTTAAAATGTTACTGTCTTTTCCCCTCTTTGGCCAAGCAGAAATGGTTGAATTCTTGTTAGTTAAATGTGTGTGTCATACACTTCAACTGAAATGTGGGTCGCACAAGATTCAGGGAGTCCCAGCAGAGGAATTTGGCCCGTTGGCTTAGGGAGGCTTCCTGACAAGAGGTGTTTACACTGAGCTTGAACGCGTGAGTGGAGGGATGAAGGGCAGCCCAGGCAGCAGGGTGGCCTGCACAGGGGCACAGAGGACAAGAAGGGAGCTGGAGCGGTAGGCAGGGACCAGGCCAGGGTTGGGCACAGCATGGTCCCCAGTACGGCATTCCCAAGACAGGACTGTCAACGGGCTCACCTGGGAAACACCGCAGGGCCCATAAAAGGGTGTCAGCCTCGAGCAGGAGTACTGGGAAATGAGGTTTCCACCTAGATGATTTCTGAACGAAGCCACCCATTCAAGAATGAGTCAGTGAACGCCAAATGGTAGGAAGCTAAGCTGACACATCTTCACTCAGGATGCTTCTGGTTTTCATGCAGGCTAGAAATAAAGAAACACGAAACTTTTCATCGCACTTACGTCAAATGACATCATGATACTATAAAGAGCTGAGATTGGGAGGCAAGGTGTGCCTGTTACATGGAAAAAAAGAAAAGAGGAGGAGGAGCAGAAGGAGGAAAAGAAGAAAAGAAGCAGCCAAGTCTTGTTCTGCTTGAAGGACCCTCGGCGGCTTTGAATTGGGTCCATCCGCACACCTGTGGTCTGGAAGGGATGGGAGAGCAAGGTCTGGAAGTTGTCCTTGGAAGCCTTCAGTCCTTCTTCATGTTGCTCGTTTCCTACGGGCATGTTGAAATCGGTTCTGTCTTAGGCTCCTGAAACTGAAAAGACGTAACTAAATGTGGGAAGCTACACATGGGCTCAGGTACACTCTGTGACGGTCTGAAGGAAGGTCAGCTGGAGATGTCGCAAGCTGAAGAAAACGCCGTCCTGCCCCTGCTGGAAGGACAGAGGAGGGGCTGAACCTCCCCGCGGTGAGGTGCAGGCTGAAGCGGCACAGCCAAGCAGCCACAGAGCCAGGAGGGGGCCCTGATCTCCCTGGCCCGAACCCCCGTCCCGGGCATTCCTAACCAATGCCATCGCGCAGCTAGATCGCCTGGGTCGCAGCTCTCGGCCTGTGCTCATGGCACCTCGCCCGGTTTGGACAGGGGTGCTTCAGCCTGTCATCCACCAGGGGACTCATAAGCACAGCTCACCTGCTCAAGGGTGTGGGAACTAGTGAGACCCAGTAGCCATTCCTCAGCGCCTGTGTGTGTGTGTGTGTGTGTGTGTGTAACTGATAGGGGGCAGACAGAGAGCTGAGCACCAGAACAAAGCCACAGACACTGAGAAGACAAGGGGTGTGATAACTGTGGACACCTGGGGTCATTGGGCCTCCAGGCAGTGGAAAGGTTGTGGCCGGGCCAGGGCACCCCAAGTTGGCCACAGACGTGTGGAAGCTCTCAGGAATACGAAGTCCACTGCAGATCGCACCCCTGGTGTTCCCCAGCATGTCGCCCTCCCTCAGCTGTCTGCAGCCCTGGGCAAGCCCAGCGGCCAGCCTGGCTTCCCTCTTCCCTCCCTGGCCTCTCCTGCAGTGTGCGCTCCCATTTCACAGGTGAGAAAACTTACCACGGCTGGCAAATTCGGACCCCCGCAGTGGCGCAGGCCCACACTCTGTATCCCGGGGTCCGTGCGGGGCTGGCAGAGCGTCTGAGCCAACCCGAGAGGTGCGTCTCCTGCCCCAGGTCACAGCTCCAGCATCCACCATCACTGGGCACCAGCGGCTGGTACCTCCGAATCTGGTCCATGAGGACATGAAAAGGAACGATGAGTGACTGACTGACCCGTCGGGGCTGGGAGAAGCCTCGGAACATGCGCAAGTGCTCACCCTCTTCGCTGACCAGGAGGAGGCTGAGGCTGGGCGCCTGTCAGGGACAGAGGTACTGGAGAAGCTGCTGTCATTTCCAGCTCTGATGAGGCAGGAATTGGAAAGGCCTCCCGGAGGGTGCAGGGGGCGTGCCAGGGCTGGGCTGCTCAGAGGGCCCTTCTGGCTAGGGAAGGGGCACCGGCGCACGTGGGTGGGGGGAACCCCAGGGCCATGTCAACAGAGCAGGGCTGCCCCGCGGCAGCCTCCTCCCCTGGTCTGGGCACATCAGTTGCCTGTGGCAACAGTGACAAATGACCACAGACCATGGCTTAAAACAACATACGTTGATTCTCACAGCCTGGAGGTCAGAGACCGAAATCGAGGGGTTGGCTGTCCCTCGGGGGGCCTGAGCGGAGGGTCTGTAGCTTTTGGTGGCAGCAGCACTTCAGCCTCTGCCCACATAGCCATCTCCTCTTCCGTCTGTGCAACTAACCTCCCTCCGTTGTAAGGACACTGTGGTGGCATCTCAGGCCCACTCGGACCACCCAGGGTAACCCCCGCAACTCCAGACCTGTAATAGAGTCACAACTGCAAGATCTTCTCCATCCACAAGGTCACATTCAGCTCCCAGGGTCAGGACCCGATATCTTAGGGTTCATTGTTCATTTATACTCGGGCTCAGTGGGACTAACGTGCCTAACTTGTCACCAACCTGAATGACAAGATGACCCAGGGAGAGTGGCCAAGATGCATGGGCAGTTTATATTGGCTATTTACTTTTGCAGTTTAGAAAGAAAGGAAGGTCGTCCTTCACATGCTGGGTATGTGAGTCATTTTACCTTGAAGTCAGTGCGTCTGGGCAAAATGAACAACTGACCCCCCACCCTTCCGTCCCTCATTAAGGATTCCATGTGGGAAGCTGCCACCCAGACCTGGCTCGTGGCTGGCAGAGTGGCCTGGCCTGCGACCCCTCCTGCCCTCTGTACTGGTCACAGTGATGTGGATGGTTCATCATATTTGCCCGCACACAGCAGCTGGAAGAGCAGCTGCCTTGCCAGCACCTGGGAAGTACCTGCAGCCAGTGCAATTCCAAGTCAAAGTCAAGGGCAGGATCGGAGGGGCCAACCCTCACAGTCTCGCTCTCACCCCGATAACTGCCTGCTGTCCCAGGCCCCGCTCAGGAGCTGGGCGAGGCGAGGGAGTTGTCGGGACAGGCTCCGGTTCCGGCGGGTGTGACCTCAGACGTGAGCTGTCCAGGGCTGGCCCTCTGAGTCAGCCTGAGTCCCAGCTGCGTGCCCTCCCCGTGGGGCTGCTGGATTCAAAGCCTCTTTTCACGAAGAGGGCAGGGGCCCGGATGACTCGCAGCGAGTGTGCAACCAGCTCGGCTCGGGTGAATAATCGACCTGCTTCCATGTGAATAAGCAGGAAGCCCAAGGGAATCCTGTTAGTGCAAACACGCGAGTACACCGAAGGCAGGGCAAACACACACACGCACCCCAAAACTTCCCTGAAAACAGAAATGTATACGCACCTATACCTGGATAATTTATTTACTTTTTTAAAAAAGATTTTACTTACTTATTTTTCAGAGAGAGGGGAAGAGAGGGAGACAGAGAGGGAGAGAAACATCCATTTGTTGTCCCCCAGCTGAGGACCTGGACCGCAACCCAGGCAAGAGCCCTGACTGGGAACCACACCGGCAGCCTTTCAGTCCCCCAGCCGGCGTTGAATCCACTGAGCCACACCAGCCAGAGCTCCATATTCCATTTCCTACATGATTTAAGAGACAACTGCTGTGATTCTCAACCTTTTCATCTCATGGCACACATGAATGAATCGCTGAAGTTCTGTCGCACACCAACTCAGGTGTTCCTGGCCAACAGGGTATTGGCAGGTAATTTCCTTTTCTGATCATGTCCTCATCAGATTTAGGAGAAAAGGCTGCAATGCCCAACTAAAACAAACGTATCTCTTCTTTGTCTTTCCTCCTCCGGAAGAGTTGGTGTGAGGTGTGTGGCAGAACAGCTAGTGAAGTCCTCAAGTCCAGGGGTTTCTTTGCAGAAAGATTTTGACTTGCAGGTTCAACCTCTTGTTAATTACAGGCCTAGTTAAGAGCTTCTATTTATTCTCATGCCATTTTGGTGAGGTGTATTTTTCTAGGAATTTGTCCCTATCACCTGAATTCTTACATATATCAGTATAAAATTGTGTAGAGCCCTGGCTGGTGGCACAGTGGATAAGATGCCGACTTGCGAACCCAAAGGTCGCTGGTTCGATCCCCAGTCAGGGCACATAACCAGGTTGCAAGCCAGGTCTCCAGCCAGGTTCGTAGCTGGAGGCTGGTGAAAGGCATCTCTCTCTCTCTCTCTCTCTCTGCCTCTCTCTAAAAATAATAAAAATCTTAAAATAAATAAAGTTGTGTAGAATGCCTTCTTACTGCCATTTTCACGTTTTTACGCTTGACATAGTTTTCCATGTGACTCTCACTTTGATCAGTCCCTTCGCCACTCAGCCTTGTAGCTTTGTGGACTGTCTCAGTTTCATTCATTTCTCCTCTGTGTTGTTTCCTTCTTTGTTGGGGTTTAGTTCACGGTTCCTTCCCAAGCTTCCTGGGGCTGCCTTAGGTCATGGGTGTTAGGCTTTTCCTCTGGCGTGAAAGAATTTGCACGCAACTGAAATAATGCATTGGCAATTTGGTAAAACCACTTGTGAAACTATTTAATTTCTTTAATAGTTACAGAGCCCGTTCATTTCTACTACTTCTTGGTTAGGTATGATACAGTTTTCTAGAAATGAATTGGTTTTGTATAAACTTTCAAAATACTGACACAAACTTGCGGAGCGTGTACCCTTGTGTTTTCTGCCTCTGCAACCTCCTTCGTACTTGCTCACGCTTTCCTTGTGCTCCTCTCCTTTACCCTCAGCCAGCCTGATGGGATGAAAGCAGATTGTTTTGCCATTTTTCTGGATCCTCAGGTTGCACATCAAATCTGGGGCCGATTACTTCACACTTGTTCAACCTGCCTGTGAGGTTCACAACAATTTCCCCAGCTCTGTGGGCGTCAATCATTTCAAACTCGCCTATGTCACCATGTTTCATCATCACAGTCGGAACCCGGATGGTGACTTTGGAGCAGGGCCTGAGGAAAGCTGCAGTTTGCCTCCTTTTCAGCATCGTTCATACTCTCGAGAGCACCGGCCAGGACATTCACACGCACCGTTATGGCGGCACAGAACGACAGCAGGAGGCGGCTATTTTTTCTTACTTAAGATTATAATTTCCTCTCTAAATACCTTTTTCATTGTGTCCCACAAGTTTTAAGGTGTGAAATTTTCATTAGCCTTCACTTCAACATTTCCCTTCTTGATTTCTTTGACCTACAAATTTCCTGGACCCTGGCCGGTGTGGCTCAGTGGATGGAGTGCCGGCCTGTGAACCAAACGGTCTCTGGTTCAATTCGCAGTCAGGGCACAGGCCTGGGTTGCTGGCCACACCCCCAGTTGGGGGCGCACGAGGGGCAACCACATTGATGTTTCTTTCCCTCCCTTTCCCTCTCTCTAAAAAATAACATCGTTTATAAAAAAGGAAATAAAATACAGAGTTACGAACCAGTTATACTACACTAGTTTTTAGATAATTATTTTTTAATGTATTATTCTCTTAAACAGTGTACAAAATAAGAAGTTACAAATCATTGTTCAATAATACCATCTTTTATCATTGTCCATATATTTGCCTTTATTGAGATTTTTTAAAAAGATTTTATTTATTATTTTTAGAGAGAGGGGAAGGGAGAGAGGCAGAGAGGGAGAGAAACATCAACATATAGTTGCCCTTCACCTGCTTCCAACTACGGACCTGGCTGGAGACCTGGCTTGCAACCTGGTTATGTGCCCTGGCTGGGAATTGAACCAGCGACCTTTAGGATTCGCAGGCCGGCTCCTTATCCACTGTGCCACCAGCCAGGGCTTAAGATCCCTATTTCTCCCTCTGGCTTGGAGTTACTGTCTAGTATCCTTTCTCCCAGCAGGAATCCCTTGAGCATTTCTTCCAGGGCAGTTTAGTGGTAACAAACCTCCTCACCTTTGCTTTATCTGGGAATGTCTTATTTCTCCCTCCCTTTTGTGATGATGTAATTCTCGATTGACCATGCTTTATTTTTAGCACTTTGAATCTATCAATCCACTGCTTTCTGGGCTTTAAGGATTCTGATGAGATGTCTGCGATAATCTCAACCAGACCAAACAAGGAAAATCCTTGTGTGTAGCAAGTTGCTTCCTTCTGGCTGCTTGTAACACTCTGTCTCTCGAAAATCTGATTATAATCTGTCTCCATGTGAGTCTTTTAAAATTAATTATTAGATTTTTTATTCATTATTTTTAGAGAAAGGGATAGGGAGAGAAGAAAGGGAAACATCAAGGTATGGTTCCCTTATCACCTGCCTCCAGCTGGGGACCTGGCTGGAGACCTGGCTTAGCAATCTGGGTATGTGCCCTGGCTGGGAATCGAACCAGCGACCCCTAGGTTTGCAAGCAGGTGCTCAATCTATTAAGCCACACCAGCCAGGACTCCATGCGAATCTCTTTGAGTTGATCTTATTTGTTGGAGTTTGTTGAGCCTCATGTCTTTCACTTTGGGAAGTTTACAGCCAGTATTTCTTCAAATATTCTGCCTCTTCCTCTCTTCTTTTGTGATTCCCACAAGGCACAATGTAGGGTCCCCTACATTGGTCCCCTGCAAGATGTTCTACAGGTCACTCAGGCTCTGTTCACTTTTCTTCACACTTGTCTTCCAGCTGTTTTCTTCTGTTCTTCAGAATGAATAGTTTCCATCACTCTTTTTAAATTATATTTTACTCATTATGCTCTTAAGAGTTGTCCTGATTTTTCCCCCATTGTCCCTCTTCACCCAGCATCCCTCACTCCCTTAGGCCATCCTCCCACCATTGCTCATGTCCATGGGTCATTCATACAAGTTCTTTTGCTTCTCCCTTTCCTACACAGTACTTTATACCCCATAGCTATTCTCTAACTACCTATTTGTACTGCTTAATCCCCTCACCTCTTCACCCAGTTCCCACATCCACCCACCTGGCAACCACCAGAATGCTCTTCATACCCATGATTCTATCTCTGTTCTTGTTTAGTTTTTTTAAATTCAATTATTGATATGTATTTCTTGCCATTTTATTGTTCATAGTTTTTATCTTTTTATTAAATAAGTCCATTTAACAACTCATGTAATAATGGCTTGGTGATGATGAACTTCAGGTTTGTCTTGTCTGGGAAGCTCTTTATCTGGTTTTTATAACTAGAAGTCATAGGGACTTATCTTCCTGGCACTGGAACCTGGGCTGGGGGACCTGGTGTGGGGGCTGGGACCCCGTGCTCCTGAGAGACCCCTCCCAAATTTAAAAAAAAAAAAAAAAACCTTTAAGATTTTATTTACTTTTAGAGAGAAGGGAGGGAAGGAAACATTCACGTTCAACAGACCCGTTAATTGGTTGCCCCTGGCACCCCCAACTAGGGACCTGGCCTGCAACCCAGGTACGTGCCCTGACTGGGAATCAAACCAGTGACAGTTCAGTTCACCACAGGTCGGTGCTCAATCCACTGAGTCACACCAGCCACGGCCCCTCCCAAATTTTTATCCACGACATGCACATGTGGGACCATTCTGCATCTCTGCTCCTTCTACCAGTTTGGATGGACGTGTTTTCTTCAATTCCAGTCATCAGATTTCCAACCAACTCAGTTTCCTAGGGTTCTGAGGGATGGTTGTTCCATGTTTTTGTTTTTTTTTTAATTTTATTGTTGTTGTATTACATCCATCCCCTTTTTGTTCCCCGGTTGTCCCATGTTTTAATTGTAATTTGAAAAAAGATTTTATTATTTTGAGAGAGAGGGGAAGGGAGGGAGGCAGAGAGGGAGAGAAACATCCCATCTTTCCTGTTAAATTAGAAACTCTATGCGTCGAGCTCCACCACTGATCACCTCCCCACTCCTCTCGGTCATGATGGAACCTTGCTGATCTGCTGACCTCAACTGGGGATGGCTGAGAGCGGAGCTGGGGCGCTCTCAGCCTGGGTGGGCGCCCCGGGTCTGCACTGGGCCGGAACTGGATATGGGACTGTCCCCAGAGGCAGTCCACGTTAGGTCTCAGCAGTCTCTCCACGGAATTACCCTCAACAGGTGGCCAAGGGGACAGGCAGGTGGGGAAGGGGAGCGTCATAGGCACAGGTGGCGGAGGGATGACGGATGGACAAGGTCAGCAGCGAAAGGAGATACAGGCAGGCTGCCTCGTGAAGGGACAGGTTAGGACGGCAGGGAAAGGAACAAAATGAAGGAGAAGAAGGACCATGTTTTTAAACTAGCAGGTGTGGCTCAGTGGGCTGGGTGCTGTCCTGCAAACCCTAAGGTTACCGGTTCAGTTCCCACACCAGGACGCATGCCTGGGCTTTGCGCCAGACCCCCGGCAGGAGGTGGTGCAAGGGATCACCAGTGTCGCCCTCTCTCCTTCTTCTAAAAACAAAACCAACCCTGTGTTCCTGGTCTTCGTACACACGACCTGACTAGGAAGGGAGGACACGCCGCAATGCCCCACCACTCACCCCAACATCCCCCTACCCATCTGCCGACCCACCCCCCAGATCTACCTACCCACCCACGATCCAGCCGGGCACCTCCTCCACGTGCAGGCCCATTTCCTGTAAGTTAGGGTACAGGTAGGTCAAATGTCCCCTGCCCTGCAGATGTCAGTCAGCGTGGAGACAAGTGGCGGCTTCCCAGGAGCGCAGCCTCCAGCCGATCACTCCCATCCGCTGCCCCACCAGACACGCCAAAGGCTCCTCACATGCACCAGGGCCCAACCTGTCCCCCTTCTGTTGTGCAGCCTGGTCACCACAGCCCAGCTTCCCTTCCCACAAATGCCCCTTTGGAGTCCCCACCTGGCTCCACTCCTTGCCCGCCGTGGCCTGGAGGTGCCCATGAACTAAGCGACTCCACAGGACACCTCCCCACAGCCTCTCACCCGGACTCGAATCACAACTGTCCACAACTGCCTCTCAATCACGGAACCTCTGATGGCCAGCCGTGTCCCCCCATTAGCTCCTAAGGTCCCCAAGGCAGGGCCTGTGCCCATCCTGCCTCCCACGCAGAGTACCAGACCCTGGAGCTGGACGCTCGCAGAGGGTGGTGCCCCGTGGGTTTGGTCGACGGTGTGAGCCTGCTGAGGAGGGAAGGTAGTTCCCAGCGAACGCCACTTGTTCCCCAAAGGCCCAGAGTTCAGCTGCCCCAATCACAACCCCCCGCAAGGCCGATCTTGACAGTCATGGTTCGAACCCCTTATCCAGGCGCTGCCGCTGAGCCAGGGTCGATCCGAGCTGCCCAGGGAGCTGCTGGAGGCGGGATGGCCTGATGGAAACTCACCTTCCCTGGACTGAACCGGGAAGCCTGGAGAACAGGAAGCAGGGCGCGATGGGCGAGGGACGGAGAGAAAGGAGAGAAAGCCAAGTCACGAGGGGGCTGAGGGCGGCTCCAGGGGGCCAGGAGGCCAACGGCAGGGGGAGCAGAGGTTGAGGCCCACGGAGCAGCAGGCCGGTGGGCAGCGCCCTGGGGGGATGCTCTCCTGCGCACTCCTGGGGCCCTGGCCGGTGCAGGTCCACAGGCCGAGCCCGGGGCCCCCGGGGCCCCCGGGCACCCAGGTCGCCAACCGCTTCCCTCCTCCAGCCGGCACAACTTGAGCTACCTCCTACCATCAGAACTTGACCGATGCCTGTGCCGTGCGTTTCCCCTTTGCGTTCCCATCCCTGCAGCTAGAGGGCTGTCCCTGATGGGAGAACCAACAAGAACACCCTGTATCTCCCCTCGGGCCCGGAACTTGCAAGCACACCCTCCTGGGTGCTGCCCCTTCCCCAAGCCCACTAACCCCAAACGCTCAGGGGTCTGGCTGCCTGTGGGAGCAGGGCCACGAGCCCGCCCGGGGAACCCTGAAGTACACCCTTGTCTGGCCCACTAGGTCCTCCGTCACAAGACGACCCCCCACTCCTGAGACCCTCGCGCAGCAGGTGACGCAGGTGACTGCTCCTGCAGCTTGAGGCCGATGCCGCCCATAGGCCTCCGGACCAGGCCCTTCTCCTCCCCCCACTACCCACTGCACTCAACTTCAGGGGGTAGCTTCAACTTGCAGGCGCACCCCCACTTCACACTCGCACCCCAGGGCAAACCCCAGGTCCTTCCGAGGTGCTGCCTCTTTCGTAAAGATACGCTCCCCTCGGAGTCCCCAATCAAAGGTTCCCTTTGTGGGCCCCTCCCCTCTCCCTGAGCCCCAGCAGCTGCAAGCCGGCCCAATACTGGTGCAGGACCAGGAGCACGGGGTACGGGGGTGTCCACTGGACCGTCTCCCCGCCTGGCAGTGGTGGTTAGACAGCTCCAGCCCGTTTCACCCAAGGCCGCACGCTCGAACATGAGCTGCTGCCCTGTGTCCCAACCACTGAGCCATCCTATCCATCAGCTACCTCTCCCTGGAGCCACACTAGCACCACACTAGCGTACGAAGCCCTGGGGCCCAGCCCCGACGGGGGCTGCAGCTGGACCTCGCACCACTCCCACCTCATCCTCCCCATTTAGCGTGGGCAACCCCCTGCACCGCCAAGCACAGTGGGTGCTTTCAAAGAACTCCTTCCCTGGACACTAGGACCCTGGGACCAGACGGGGCCCAGCCTTGCCCACTGGCCTTGTACCCATCGTCCTTGGGTTGGGGACAGTGTCCAGCACCAGTCCACCGCCCCACGGTGCGGTGGGTAAGCTTTCAGCCCTCTGTTGGACTGGCAAGCAGGCCCAACTACTGGTGCAGGTGGGATGAGCTGCTGTGACGGGACCCCAAGAAGGGTCACGGGGTCTTTGCTCCTGACCGTTGCTCACAACCACCACCCAGGGCACAGGTTAGGGCTGTGCGAAGCAAAAATTCCAACTGCTGGCCCGGGAGAGCCCTTTCTCACAAGCTGCCCGCTACCCTGCTACCCGGCCCCCATGCAGATGGCGCCAGGCTCCAGCAGATGCTCTTCTCAGACAAAACCCTCCCCCTCCCTCACTGCCCGAGCCTGGCACCTGTGTTAGGCTCCCATCAAGGCTCAGGGCAGGCAGGGAAGAGGGTTCTTGCATTCTCACGAGACCCCGGCCGGAGCCCAGCCCAGATTCCTAAGCCTAAGCATTTCCCTGAGAGCCCCCTGAACTAGGAACACTGGCAGGCCCCCGGGCAACTCCGACACAGCTGCCTGCTCTGCCAGCCCAAAAGCTGAACCCCACGGTCTGGGTCCTGAGGAAAGAACGCTGCAGCTATTTTATAGTTTAGTACCACATCCTAGCCCACAGGAAGGTTCCATTTTCTGGTGGCTGAGGCCCCAAGGGTGTGGTTCCTGAAGACCTGTCAGCCAAGGGCCAAGGCTGGGGTACGCACACAACCAGAACTCCCCAATTCTTGTGCACAGAGGCTCACAGGCCAGACTCGGGAGGCTACAAGCCAGCCACAGACCACGGGCAAGTCACCTGCCCAGTCTCAAGGGTCATGGCAGGAGCAGAGAAGGCTGTCCTCAGGGACACAGCACAACCCCCATCCTCTTTGGAGAAGGCCAAGCCCCAGCTCACTGAAGCTGGGGAGTGGTCAACGGGCCAGGTCTGACCACCCCAGCGCAGAGCAATGAGGAAGAGTGCACCAGATGAGAACTGCGTGCAGAGCTGCCCAGGACTGAAAATCTCACTTGTGGTTTGATTCTTTTGTTCTAGGTAGACTCCTGGGGAAGCCAGCTTTCACGTTAACGTGACCCCCAGGTGGACGCCCCCAAGTGGGTGCCTGACACACTGCAGGCAGCAGGAGAGGGCAACCCCAACACCATCCTGAGGTCGGAAGCAATGGACTAGAGACCACTTCCTTCGCCACCTTCAAACCTTTAGGATCCAAAAGTGGTACCTTATAAGCTGACCTACGTCAGAAAAACCTTTAGAGGCAACCTCCCTCCTTCCCACAACGGCAGACACATGCTGTGCCCAGTTACAGAACCAGAGATGCACCACGTTTCAGATGCTCTAGTTTATGCTTCGAAGGCAAGACCCCTGACCAGCCAAATGATTAAAATGACTCCCTTTTTGGGGTGGTCTGGAACCACACCTGCTCCTGTGGCACGCCTCTACATATGTGATAGTCTGAATTCCCTTGTAAGTACCCACAGGTTCCATGAAATCAGACTAAGGCAGATCTTTCTAATTTGTCATCAACTCGGCTGCAGAGCAGGAACACAGGCCTGGAAAAGCCACTGACCCCAGGGGACAAGCAGCACCTGTCTGGGGAGTTGGGCGGGCGGGCGCGGAAGGCAAAGTCCAACACCAACCCGACGCCGCCAAAACAGGGCAGACGTCGTACCCCAATATTGATCTGAGAAAAATTAAGGTTCATTTTAACATTAAAGCAGAGACGAAACAAAACATAATTTGAACATTGTTTTAATCAAGTAACGTAGCTGTTTGAAACGGGAAATTTTAAGACAGTTGAATAGAGCAAAGTGAAGGATTACCCCATTAGGACAGCCTCTGTGAATAAAATTTAATGTGGATTTTGAATTTATTGAAAGTTTGGCACCAGACTGAACACAGGTCTAAGCCAACATTTTCTCCTTAGTGTTTAGAAGCCCTGAACATCTCTTACTTCAGATTAAAAAAAGGAAAAAGAAAATCAACCTCTATATCAGAATCACATGAGCCTGACACGGAGTATACAGAGTGCAACCGGCCCAAGCCCCACCATCTGCTACAGAGGTTCCAACAACACAGCAAACTGCCTGCCGCCAACCACCTGACACCTAGGTGAGACTGGAACCTGCGCAAGTGACACAGCATCCCTGCAGGTGTGGCTTCTTCACTCATTGAAATCTACTAAAAGGCAGCTGGAGACCAATTCATCTCTCCAGTAAAATTACTCAATTCTTAAAATACCAAGCTAACAAGGTTTTATTATATCAAATGTTTGTATATAATTTCAATGTGAAAAAGTCTTACATACATTTGTTAAGGTCTTGTTAATGATCTGAGGTGGGTCACCAGCGGAGGGGAGATGCAAGCCTGTGTCCAAACAGAAACTAGCCCCCACGCGTCCTCGTTTACAGGAAGGAATCACTGCGATGACTTTTTACTTGGAAAAGGGTTTCTCCCATGTAGCCAGAACCCGTAACTTAGTTAAGTTTGGACCAGCAAATTGGGCAGAATTCGTAAGGAAATTATTTCTGAATCTAAGGCCCAGGATGGGCTGGGCCCAGGTTGCCTGCGTTCAATGGCCATCACCAGACTTCATGGGTATCTACGTTCAAAGTGAAATAAGAGACACCCCAAATCTCCCACCAAAAATACAGGCCAACTCCAAAGTACAATTTTAGTTTTCTTTTTGAGTAAGACATTTTGGAAAAAAAAAAAAAAATCACCTTTGAGACAACTTATTTTGGCAAGATAGCAACCAAAACCTACGTTTTCAAATGGAAAGGCATTGAAGAACAAGCCGCAGTATTAAGGAAAATCCACACTGAATAACAGTATGTTTACACATTTTGGAGTTGTAGTTTAAACTCTAAGAACAAAAGCTGAAAAATTAGGCTGTTTTTGCTAGACATTAAGTGCACCTTTTCCTTCTTCCCCCAAATAAAATCACAGAACTTACTATTCAATCATACCCCAAAGCTGGAGTTCTCTCAGCACAAAGCAACATACAAATAAAACACTTATTTGCTAATGTTATAATTCCCCTGGCTCATCCAACTTGCAATGCACATGACTTCAAGGACTAGTTTGGGGCAAGTGTATGCAAACTAAAAAAAAAAAAAAATTTCAAGTTTTAAAACCTGCTCTCAGAATGACTTCTAGGACACTAGGGTCCTTTTTAGTTTTAGGAAGATAAGGGTGTTGCGCCACCCACCCTGGCATGGTAAGAATGTACACTACTACCAGAGGCCAATCGGAGGGACTAGAAATTAGACTTTAGAAAGTACTGTGTTTCTTAATGGCTGAATAAGGTAATAATTACAAATCAGTTCATGTTTACATTCTGCTCAAGACCTCTTTACAGTCTCAGCACCTAACAATTTCTAACAGGCTCCAAGAATCCTCTCAGGTTATTCGATAGTACAATGTATTTTAAAGGAGCCAACTGTTTCACCTTAAGTCATTCAAGCCAAAAAATCTGAAGAATGACCAAAATCAAATGTTTATTTTTATAACTGTATAAACGTGATCCAAATGTGTCCACCACTAATTTTTCAAATAGAAACATGCTATAGATAAGCAAACTATATCTGCTCACTGATATGTGTATGGACTCCCAGTATCTCGTTGGGCTTAAGTACAGACCACTCACAGCAATACGTTTTTAGCAGAAAGTGTAGCATGATGTTAAGCCATTTCAGCTTTTGCACATACATGTTGCACTTCTGGCTGATGATGCAGAAAGGGTCTCAGCATTAGTTGAGCTGGGCTGCACCCACCCCTTTAAATGGCATCAATATCAATGTCATCGTCCTTGTTATCAGACTTCACAGCTTCAACTTTCGGCACGTTGGCAGTCTTCGAATACACCACCTGATTAAAAAAAATGAATTTTTAACCGCACGCAAGCCTTTGTAAATCAATGGCAAACAAAGGAGTAGTAGTCCTGGCCAGGTAGCTCAGTGGGTTCAAGCGCTGCCCGAACACACCAAGGTTGTGGGTTTGATCCCTGGTTAAGACATAACTGTAACAGCAGATCACATGCATCCATCTCTCTCACCTTAAAATCAGCATTTTAATTCTAATTTTTACTTATTTTAGAGAAGGGAAAGCAGGGCAAAAGAGAAGGAAACACCTGCAAGCAAGAGAAACATGGACTGGTTGCCCCTCGCACGCCCTCAATTGGGGACTGGCCCAGGCATGTGCCCTGACCGGGAATTGAACCGGTGACCATTGAGTTCACAAGGCGGTGATCAATCCACTGAGCCACACCAGTCAGGGCTGATTTTTCAAAGAAAATCACCTAGATGCGGCCTTCATTCTTCATGTAATGTTTTGGGGTGGGGGTTGGCAATAAGCTCTTTCCACAATTTAACAGTATGTTGTTTGTTTTTACAGATCACTAGCAACTCGATACACAACCTGCATTATTCAAATAAACCTTACACTGGAAATTCAGACATTTGGATTCATGTCTGGGGCTCGGAAAAATTTTCACCATCTTTTACATATTAAGGATCAGTTTACCATTCTCAAGCAGTCATTACTGGCCCAAAATTTAGTACTTACCTCAATGTTCTCATCTTCATCATCTTCTTCTCCACCGGAGGATTCCTCCTCTGCTTCCTTCAACCACTTTATAAATGGTTCTGCTTTGACACGAATCTCTTTGGCAAGTTCTTTTGAGACGTATTTCTTTGAGGCCTAAAAGACATTAGGTACAATTCCCAAGTTTTAGGAATTAAAAAATAATAATTTAACTTATTTACATAGTTGCTCAAACTGAGCTCTTTGAGGGAACTGGGTCATGCCATGATCTTGAATCCTCACCAGAGTACGTGCATTTAAACAAAAAATAGTCTCGAGTAGTTTCTAACTAACTAGCAAGCTGCCAAGGTGGGAAATCCCTTACCTTTTAAATTAATCCAGCGGAGTAGCTGTGTGTATATCCTAAAAGACCTGGTTGCCTCTCACGTGCCCCCAGTTGGGGAACCTGGCCTGAAACCCAGTCAAATGTTCTGACTGGGAACTAAACCAGTGACCTTTCAGTTCACAGCCCGGATCTCAATCCACTGAGCCACAGCCAGTGTGCAACTGTGTTTTTGTGCAGAAAGAGAATAGGTATATTATAAATTACTTATTAAAAACAGCCCTGGCTGGTGGCTCAATGGATAGGTACTGGCCTGTGAACCCATAGGATTCCCAGCCAGGTCTGTAGCTGGAGGCAGGTGAAAGGCAACTGCTTCTCTCTCCCTCCCTGCCCTTCTCTCTAAAGATAACATATAAAACCTCTAAAATGTTTGAAAATCTTTTGATCTTGAAGAGCTTATTAGCATATTCCCCACCTTTTCCGACCAGCTGATGATGACCTCTTCTTCCAAAAGGTCTGCGTCGTACATCTCCTTTAAAATATGTGGAATCCTGGAGATGAGCTGAGCCTGATGCATTGCTACCACACACTCCAAACCATGAAGGAGGTACCGCTGAGCTTTCTTGTTGTTGTGACAAAACTGCAAATAGATGACCTCTGTGTTAACAAGTTTGTACAGCTGTCCTCAGGTGACAATTCCAATACCCAGGTATATTCACGGCCTGAGCATGGTTCCTTGAAGTTACGACCCCACAACAATGGTTCATAAAGGTCAACACACAGAGCTCAGCTATTACTTGATCTGTAAGAGACCATGTGCAGTTCTCAGATTCTCCCATGCTCGTAGGCATGTCAATTAGCTGCACTTTCAGGATGACAGAGAAGAAACGAGCAAGAGAGGTTAAAGTGACATTTCCAAGGTAAAATAGCTGTAATCTAATTTATCAATCTAGAATTTGCTTACTCGCAGGAAATGGCGCCTGTATTTCTTAATCTGTTCTCTAATCTTCTCGTTAAAAAGAACTTCAGTCAAAACAAGAGGACCCATAGCTTTTACATCCAGTCGTTCTGCTTCTGCAACAATTTCTTTGTCAGATGAGTCAATGACACCCTCTTCTTTCTTTTTCTGCCAACATAAGAAAGCAAGTCAGTGAAATGGAGCAACATTTTCCTGTAAACATATTATGTTACATTTTCCTGTAACATAATGAGAGTTAGTCCCTACTCTCATGGACGTTTCCCTTCATTTGGCAGTTCTAAGATTTTTCAAATTAAGCACAACTGCTAGACGGAGGATGGTTTTGGAAACACACGCAAAAAGTGGATTGAATGGCAGCCTGCAAACCAAAGGGATGCCAGTTTGATTCCCATCCTGGGCACATGCCTGGGTTGTGGGTCAGGTCCCCAGTTGGGAGCAGGTGAGATACAACCACACAAAAATGTTTCCTTCTCTTGCCCCTCTCTTTAAAAATTAAAAAAAAAAAACCTTTTAAGCCCTGGCTGGTGTCACAGTGGATAAGGCGCTGGCCTGCAAACCCAAAGGTCACCGGTTCAATTCCCAGCCAGGGCACATAACCAGGTTGCAAGCCTGGTCTCCAGCTAGAGGCAGGCTAAAGGCAACCATACGTGGATGCTTCTCTCCCTTCCTCACTCACTGCCCTTCTCTCTCTAAAGATAATGAATAAAAAGATCTTAAAAAATAAGGTCTTTTAAATATTAGGAACAAAAGAAAAAAGAACAAACATTTCAAAGACTTCCATCTGATCATCCAGGACAGCATGAAAACATTACACGTCAACTACCTTCAAATAATAAATTATCTAACAAAAGCCCAAGGCCAGTTGAATCTGATTATATTGATTACCGTTCTTGAAGCAAACGTTTACCTTAACAAAATCAAACAGGATATTGACCCGTTCTTCAACAGTCCTTTCCAAATCATCACTGAGTGTCAAAACTTTCGCATGGTCACTAATTTCATCCATTCTGCGCCTCTGCGCTTCCTCAGTTGTATCCTCCCCCCAGTCGTCGTCCTCCTCTTCTTCCTGTTTACAAGAGCAAAGATGCTTGGCCACAAGCCTTAAAAACGTACAAAACGTTTGATTCCTAGTCAAAAAAATGACATCAAGTTCCTTTCCCACTAAATTGGGCTCACCTAAATCCCATCACCCACATCCGGAACCCAAAATGCTGACGCTCTGGCATTTCTGCCCACTAGAATCGAGCCTTCTGACCAGCTCTGACGCCACCCACAGGGTAGCCCTGACTCACATCAGCATGTGGCGGGGGACTGAGTTCACTTGGTGGTGGAGGGGGTGGTGGTGTCTCACTGGTGGACACGGAGCCATTTTCCTTGTCCTTGCCCTTCCTGTTTTTCTTTTCCTTTTCCTTCTTTCCTGAACCACTGTCACTATTCTCTACCCGGAAACAAAAAAAAGGAGTTTAGTAATATAGTTTATTTTATCTCCTCTCCAGTCATGAATATTTAACCCCCACTCCCCTTTTGCTTCCAAACCCTCCTCTCAAAAAAACCACACACAGTGCTACCTAAAATTCCAGGAAACGTTCACAGATCAAATCCACTGTATTTCACAGAAGAAACTCAGTAAAACTGAAAAGTCCCAAAACATTAATGCAGTTATCTTTGGTTAAGAGGGAGACGAAGGGATGACCCAGAAGACCCCGTGGTGACACAAGGTTGGCATTTGTGAAGAGAACCGAGGCACAGCCCCAGTGCCCTCAGCCCTCGGCGGAAGGCTGTCCAAGTCCATATAACGGCCAGTCTCACAGCGGGGAGAGCGCCGGAATAGGTCAGACTTGGTTGCTGTAGCAAGCGCAAATTGTGTCAGACACTTAGGTGGTCTGCCACAGAGTGTTTGCTTGCCATGTCTAAAGCCACTTGGACTTCAGGAGCTGAGGCCCCCATTTACAAAGCTGTATTCCGGAAGGAGAGCCTTTGCAGGATCCCCTGCAATTTGTTTCACAATAACCTATCTTACCCGTCCTATGACAGGTCTTGACTAACACACACAAGAGAAATAAATAAAACACACAAGAGGATTATAAATCCCCTGTAATTACAGCAACACTGTAACTTCCCCTTTGTTTCCAACAATCGGCTGTTGTGTGGAAGACTTACCAGGTGGGTTTTTGAGAATGAAAGTGCAGAGTTTATGATGCGTGTCAAGCATGCCTCGGTAACCACACGCTTTACAGGAATTGCCTATCGTTTGCTTCTTTGGATTGACATGCTGCCGAAGAGGAAAAACATGTATGAAAATGACCGAGAGAAAACATCTAAAACCCCAGGTTAACACAATTTTCCCACAATGATCTACTTAAAAAAAAAACAAAAGTCTATGAACATCTTCAAAACACGCGCTTTTGTGATCTACTTCCGCTCACGCCGGTCCTGCCTTATCAAGAGCGCTGCCTGCGCTGTCGCGGTGGTTGGGGACAGACGGGGGCCCTGCTGCCGCTGCGCGAAGCCTCTGCCGCACTCACCAGCTCCGTCTCGGGGTTCTCACACTCGGGACAGAGCACGAATTTCTTGATGAAACCATCCAGCATGTCTTGCAGCTTATTCGCCTCGTGAGATCCATTGACAATGTAACGGTCATTCTTTACATCAAACTGGGTCTGTGCTCCCAGCTCACAACCAAAATATTTGGTGGGATCTAGTTGGGAAAAGGCAAGTTCACAGTCAACTCATCCCTGGCTCCTGGGCCTCGCTGTGCACCTGCCGCCCCCTCTGCAGCCGCCGTCAACATCGGCCGCCGGTTCCCACGCGTCCCAGGCTCCAGCGAGGTCCGGAGGGTCCGGCTCCTGCTCCGGGCGCAGGTCGGGGCGCTGGGGCGCGGGCGGCGCTGCCGGATGCCCCACCCCCTCCCCGTCAATCAGACGCCCCCCAGGCGGGGGCTCAAGGACTTCACTTGCGGCCTAAGCTCTTTTCCCCTTTTCCCAGCAGCCGAGCGTCGGGTTTATTTCAAGGTCTCCCTTCCCGAGGAAGAGGCCCCGCGAGCGGGAGCCCCCCGCGCGTCCGACCCGCTACTCACACGTTGGAGGCCGATTAAGCGCCTTTGCCACGTCAACCATGTTGACGATGACGGTCTTGATTCCGTTCCCTTTGCCCTCGACCTGCGGGGGACAGAGTTGGGTTGGCGCCCGCCGCGCCCCGCCCGCGCCCGCCCCGCGGCCCGCGCGTCACCTTGGCGATCAGACGGGGCATCTTGTAGCGATAGAACTGGTCCGACACGCTGCGGTTGACGTTGACGGACATGCTGGCTTATTAGTGGCCTTATCAATACGGGGGAGAGCTCTTTGGGGGCAACTTTTTGGTATCTTCTGTCTGGAGAAGAAGGGATGACATAAACGGCTGCAAGAGTTCTCGGTCTCTGACATGAAAAAGTTTTCGCCGCTGAGGCTGTGGGCTCCTCGCTCGGGCGCTACGTCTCCCCAACGCAGGTACCGACGGCTGCGCAACAGCTCTGCAAGAGAGGGGCGTCAGCGCGCCGCCCGCCCCCGCCCGCCCCGGCCCGGCGCCCCGCCCCGCCCCGCGCGCCGCCCCGGCCGCAGGTGGACCGCGCCGCCGCCCGCCGCCCCGCCGCCCCGCCGCCCCGCCGCGAAACGGAGCCGGCCCGCGCCTGAGTCACAACTGCGGCGGCGGGGGCGGCGCGCTCCGGCGGGCGGGGCCCCGGGGGCGGCGGGCGGGGCGAGGGGGCGGGGCGGCCGCCGAACTGCGCCACACGCGCCGGGTCACGCGGCCCCGCCGCCATCTTGTGCGGCCGCCATCTCCCCGCCGGCCCGCGACTCACCGTTTTCGTCAAATAAAGACATAAACCCAACGCTGCTCGCCCGGGCCTGGGAGGAAGTGAGGCGCGCGCGAACCCGGAGCAGGAGGGCGGAGGAGCAGCGAGCGCGGCCGGGAGGCGCCGCCGGCAGCGGGCAGGGGCTGTCCCAGCGACGTCCGGGGTCCACACCCTTCAGCGCCCGGGCCTGGCGACCTGGCGCGGAGAGAGGCGCCGTGAGCCGCGGGCGGGCGGCTTCCCCGCCGGCCGGCGGCCCGCGGGGGCGGGGGCGGGGCGGGGAGCGCTGGGGGGCGCGGGGCCGCCGCCTCGCCGCCGGACTCACCTCTGGAATGTTCTCGCTGTGACTGAACAACGCCGCCGCCGCGCTCAAGCTACCCTCGACCCCGGAGTCCGCCCCCCGCGCCAGGCGGCACAGCCCATTGGAGGGACGGCCGCCCGAGCTCGCTTGTCATTGGCCGGCACCCGCGTCCATCGCCCCGCCCCCGCCCTTCTGTTTCCGGAGGCTCCACTGGCTGCCTCTGCCGGCCCCCAGCCCGCGGTCCCGGCTTCCTCCGCCTGCGTTCCCCTCCCCCGCGTTTCCCACAGGCCTTCGCGTTCTCGCGAGAGCCGGGGCGCCGCGGAGCCGTGCGGGGCTCGGTCGCGCTGCGTGGGTTCGGGCGGCGGGGGGACAAGGCGGTTGGCTGCCCTTCGGCCGCCTGGTGCCCGCGCCGCTCGGCCCAGCTCTGCCTGCGGGCGGTGCGCGGCCTCGCCTGGGTCCTCGGTCCGGTGCGCCCTGGGTCGCCGGGCTGCTCCTGGGCAGGAAGGGCTCTCTCCCGGCCTCCTGAGCTGGGCCCGGGGTGCCGGTGCAGGTCCTGGACCCTTCCGGGCCCGGGGTAGCGCGACCGTAACCTGCCACGTCCCGGTGACGCGGCGTGAGGCCGCCCCGCCCGCCCCGCCGCGCACCTGCTTAGGCGGCGCGACCGTTGGCTCCGACAGTCGCTTCTCCATTTCCCGAGTTGTGACTTTCGGGCAGAGCGCGACCCGGGGCGGGCGTTCCATTCATTCACCCGAAAAGGAGGGCGATGTAGAAAGAGCCTCGTGATGACCGAACCTCCCACCGTTAGACACTTGTGTGTGAAAGTTGACTTTGCGGCAGGAAACACTGAACATTCCCCCCTGGAATGTGAAAACACGTTTGACTGTGACCCGAGAGCCAAGGACGGAGCCGCGGGCCTCGCGCCCAGTGCCCGGATCTGGATGCGGCGGGCGGGGGTCCCCGCGGCGGGGGCCCGGTCCGATCCGCCAGGAGGTCACGGTGGATCTGCGGGGTGACGGGCTGAGTTCAGCATCACTTTTCCGCGATTCACAGCCCCTTTGGAAACGGGCCGCGTGGGTGGGGAGAAGAGGCCGCAGCGAGATAGCTGTAGACTCGAGACGCGGTTGGTGCCCGAGTGCCGGCCTCCCAGGCACGCGGTGCGCTCGGCCACGGGAACCTGCTCGACCGCGTGCGGAAGGCTTCCTGGGCGCTGGGGTTCGCGGGGCGAGCGAGTGACGGCCGCGGCGGCCGCTGCTGCTGATTCACCCCGAGAGTGACTTAGCATCGAAACGTTTCAGTTTTGCATGACGTTGTTTTAGAAACATGGAAAATAGGGGCCCGACACTAGTCTGAGATAAGACGCCTGCCTCTTCGGAAGAGTTAAAATAACCAAATACAAAGTGGTGGGTTTTGTTTTTTTTTTTCTCCTTCTTTTGGTATGGTTAATGACCCCATATTTAATTTCATTTTTAAAGTTTGTACTAATTTTAACTTAATTTTTAGTATGTATAGTGTCTACGAAAAGGATTTTGTGGGAAGTAACACTAGGCTGTTCTGTGCAGGTCGGGGTGGGTAATTATGCCCCAGGCTTAGAACTTTTTGTCAAAATGTTTACCTTTGACTTAATCGAGCCGAGGTTCATCTAGGTTAACGTACCTTTTAATAAGAGCAAAGACCCTCAAGAGAGCAAATAATCTTAACTATCCGGTTACCCAACCGCAGTTTGGGTTGCAGGGTAGTAACCCATCTTCACGTGTAATCTCCCTCTATTTTAAGTGCATAAAAAAACCTGCAAAACTCATTTTTCGAAGCATTTAAGATCTCTCTTCCTGGCAATTATCTTTAATTTTGGCTCAGATAAACTTGTACACATTCACTACAGGTTTGGATGCCCTTACATGACAGTACCACTCACCTATAATCACGGACAACTTTTAAAAATTACTCATAACCACACCATTTGTCAAGTTCTTTAACCTAGGGATTTCCAAATTCCTTTGTATATAACGACCTTATTCGTAGTCCTTAGGAGGAAATTTTTTCCCCCGTTTTACAAATAAGCAAACTGAGACAGTGGGGAAAAAAATGAAACATGTTGCCCAAGATTATGTATCCATTAAGGGACCAAGGTAGATGGGAGACCCAGATCTGTGTGATCCCCAAGTCTGCTCCCTCAACCACATGTGCAGGAGCTTCTCTGGTAAATAGATCTCATTTAATAACTATCATGTGAAGGAGTTGTTATATTCACCTTACAGGTGAGGAAAGAGACTCAGGAAAGAGACCCAGAGTCACCTGCCTAATAAATCGTGGTGGCATTTGAACTCTGGCTTGTTTGACGCCAAGTTCATTGCACAATTCTGCCACCTTTTCCGGGTCTCCTCCCATTTGGCTGCGTTATTTCCTCCGGTCAGGTGCTCACAGTTTGCTAAATAATGAGCACGTGGTGCTGATGAAATCCTTTGCGAAGAAGTTCCTGAATCATGCCTTGGGGTGCATGCCCTGAGCAGCAGACATGAATGGCAGCGGAAAAGGTGAATTCGTAAATTGGCTTTACGATTATTTACATGTTGGTGTCTGTAAGTCTGATTAGCATGAATTGGTCCCCTTGGACAACATCAAGGGATGGAGACTCCTGTGCTTCTGGGCTGTGGGCCACTGGCCTCCCTCTGCTACATTCCTCTCTCAGATTTCTACAGCCTCCACTGTGTTTCAAAGTTGCACTGTAAGCCACGTAAATCCCTGTCTGCCTTACTTCCTCAAGTAGGGATAAACTAAAAGGGATGTAGTCTTGTAGCCCTGGCCTGTCGTGTGGATGCGCAGCACAGATGTTCAAGGGTGACGGGAGGGAACTGAAGATTATCTGGTGGGTACAGAGGCGGTAGAAGGCATAAGCGGCATTGAGGGCTAGTGCCCTTCACCATGGTAATCTGATGTTTACCATGTGGGTAAACATTTCTGAATTGCTAGGCGGGGAGGATCCAGGCCCTGCCTACACACAGGCCCTGCTCAGGGAGGCCCTCGTAAACATGCCTGGTGAACACGCCAGAAGGCATGCCCCCGTGGGGCATCTCTGAGCCTCTGGGCAGGATGTCACCCCACCTTTGTGATCTCCCCTACACCACTGGCTTGGGGGAGCCGATTGCAGTTGCCCGTTGATTTGTGTGCCTTCCCCATTAGTCTAAATGTGCAGGCAGGGGACTTGCCCTTGAGAACAAAGGAATCTGAACTTTGGCGGAGGAAGGGGGTCCTTCAGCTTCGACAGGACAGAGCAGGAAAGGAGGGTCTCTGGGGAAGCAATGAAGCATCCTGGCCAGGTGTCGCTGGAGACTGATGAGCTGCCTTCCTCCTCCTCAGCCTGTAACTCTGGCCCAAATCTGTTGTGCGTCATTCTTGGAAAGAGAAAAAAGTGGTGGAGAAACGTGGGGGCCTCACAGAGCAGGCCCTGCTTGTGGATGGATTGTGTCTCAGTCGCATGAAAGCCACACGCAACACCCCAGTGCAGGACAGGAACCACGCTGCCTGCTCCTGGCTGGCCTCGGGGCCTTCCTGCAGGGAAGCCAGGTGTGTGGCTGTTGAGCGGGGCCCTCCCCGGCATGACTGCAGTGGCATTCGTCCCACCCAGTGCACGGCCCCAGGAGACAGAAGTGGGGAAGAGGCTGAGGTGCGGCAAGGCCCTGGGGCTGCATTCTGTTCCTGACGGCCATTGGCGGGCCTCATGGGAACATCTGCGCGTGTCCCAATCTCTGCCTCATGTTTCCTCACCCTGTTTGTGCCCACGTACCAGGCAGAAGCTCGCAGATCACCGACGAGCTGTGGCCTGCGGCCCGTGCTGGAGCACGGCGCCTGAAAGCACCTGTGTCACCTCGGCTGCGACAGCTGCCACTCTGGGCAGAGCTGCCCTCAGGGCTGTGTTTCTTAGTACAAATGTCTCTGGCTGCATTCTGGGTCCAGTCTTTCCTTTCTTCCTGAAAACAGATACATTGGTTTTTTTTGTGTTTTTTTTTTAAAGATTTTATTTCATTATTTTCAGAAAGAAGGGAAGGGAGAGAGGCAGAGAGGGAGAGAGACATCCATGTGTGGTTGCTTTTCACCTGCCTCCAGCTACAGACCTGGCTGGAAACCTGACTTGCAACCTGGTTATGTGCCCTGGCTGGGGAATCCAACCAGCGACCCCTGGGTTCACAGGCCGGTGCCTTATCCACTGTGCCACCAGCCAGGGCCAGATACATTGTTAAGTGTATTGTTACCTTCACTACCATTGGAGTGCATTCCTGCTTATCTGTCTACACAGCATGGTTTCCCAAGCGAAGGCTTCTGAGTGTGAGGTAGACTGCAGAACCCCAGGGCTCAGGCAGGACAGGAGGCTGGGCCTTCTAGGAGTGAATCAAGGCCTGGGTAGGGCCCAGAATTGAGATTTCTAATGGATCCCAGGTGATACAGATGCTGCTGGTTCCAGGACTGTATTTGGCCTTAAAGCCAGGGGCCATATAACATTGGAACCCAGATACCCCCTCTTCCTCTCACCATAGTCTTAGTTGCTTTTTCTGAGAGATCCCAGGGGCCCTCATTCAGGTACTCTGCAAATGAAAATAAGTGGGGAGAAACAAAATCAGTGTCCCAGGGCCCATGTGACCATGGGGGATACAGGCTGAATGGTGAAGTTACGGGCCTGGCTGTCTGGAGACTGCAGTGTGATGTCCATGCCCGTCAGAATTGTGATCATGGTCCCGATGACACTGCACTGGGCCAAAGGCCTGTCACAGTGTTCTCTCACTGGCACCCAGAGCTTGGAGAGGTGGCGAGGACTATGTGGCCCCCTCCTCTCATGGGTGGGGAAACAGAGGCTCAGAGACAGGGTTTACCTGAAGGTTGGTGGGTCAGGTGTGTCCCCCCTTGCTGTAGGGCTGTTCCTCCCGTAGAGGGGGCTGCAGTCACCTGCTGGGCTCATCCAGGTTCGAGGACTCTGCTTCCCTTCCTTTGGTGGGGTCTCGACATTCCACCAAATTCCAGAGGAGGCGGGATCCCAGGGCTGAGGACATGTTTCCTTTTTGCCACCGAGTTCTATCAACAAGACGCTGACTGGCTACTGACGTGCTCCATGAGCGCAGACACATTTCTTCTGTGAATCAAGATTTAAGAACCTGGGCTTCTTCCTGTCGCGAGTTGCTTGGACTTGGTTTGTGGGTCTCTGAGACCCGAAAGTTGAAAGGTTCTTCGTGCGTGGCGAACTGCACCCGCTACCCCGAGGTTGTAACCACACCAGGAAACAGGAATATTGAGTTACACCGTAAGCGCTACAGATATTGTTTGGATTACCGAGAGAGAAAAAGAAAGAAGAAAGGTTGAGAGGCTCATGAACGTTCAAAGAAAGCTAAGAAGATGATTGGTCTGAAGGCTAAGCTCTACCATAAACAGCGCCTTGCTGAGAAAATACAAATGAAGAAGACTATCAAGATGCATGAAGAGAGAAACACCAAACAAAAGAAAGATGAGAACACTCCACAGCGAGCAGTACCTGCCTATCTCCTGGACAGAGCGGGACAGTCCCGAGCTAAAGTACTTTCCAATATGATTAAACACAAAAAGAGAAAGTGGGAAAATGGGAAGCCCCTCTGCCCAAAAGTTCGTGCCCAGGGAGACACAGAGGTACTACAAGTTATTCGAACTGGAAAGAGAAAGAAGAAAGCATGGATGAGGATGGTAACTAAAGTCTGCTTTGTTGGAAATGGCTTCTCTCGAAAACCACCTAAATATGAAAGATTCATTAGGCCAATGGGCTTACGTTTCAAGAAGGCCCATGTGACACATCCTGAACTGAAAGCCACCTTTTGCCTGCCAATACTTGGTGTAAAGAAGAACCCCTCATCCCCGCTTTATACAACTTTGGGTGTTAAAGGTACTGTCATCAAGGTGAATGTAAGCGAGTTGGGCCTTGTGATGCAAGGAGGCAACGTTATTTGGGGAAAATATGCCCCAGTTACCAATAAACCTGAGAATAATGGATGTATAAATGCAGTCTTACTGGTGTGACAGCAGTTTCATACTCCTTGTAATTACTGAAGACAAAGCACCAATCAGGAAAAGTCCATGTGGTTTCTGCATAGTGCAATATTGTAACAGCTTACATGTCTGCAGCCATCAAGAGAACTATTTATTTTACTATAAAGAACATTAAAATGGCCCAGTTAAAAAAAAAAAAAAAAAAAGGTTTAAGAACTTGGGAGATTTCACCTAAAAACCTGAATTTCTGGTTTCTTGGGAAATTGGAGGCCCTGGCATGTGGGGACACACTGCCATGTGGCAGCTCTTCCGGAAGCAAGTAGTCAGATATGAGCTGTTGAACCCCACCGCCATGGCCCATCCAGGGGAGCATGTGCACCAGCACTCGCATGGTGACGCACCTGGTCCATTGTCCGCCGGCCCTGCACTCTGCTGGTCTTCACTCATCTAGTAAGGCCACTCATTCAACTAATGCACATCCCATGCCCAGGGAATTGAAACATTTAAGACCTTGTATTGGTTTCCGGTGGCTTGTCTAACAAAGTATCACAACCTGTCTCTTTACATTCTCTTCTAGATCTGGAGGCCAGAAGGTCAAAATCAAGGTGTTGGCAGGTCACGCCTCCCTCCTGGCTTTCCATGGTCATCCAGCTGTCAGGCTAGCTGTCATGTGACTCCCTGTCCCTGTCTAGCCTTCACATGGCTTCTCCTCTATGTGCATGCCTGTGTCCGTGTCTCTTCTCATAAGGACCTCGGAGTGGATTTAGGGCCTTCCCTACTGTCCAGTCCAGTGTGATCTCTGAATAAGGCTTCATTCACCTCTACAACAGATATTACAAAGCAAAACGAAACCTTGAACAGCCCCACATTTAAAACATGGCCTTTGCTCACCATTTCCTTGGAGAGACTAGATTCCTAAAGTGTCAGCAAGAACCCCACTGGCAAGTCATGGTTGTGGGGTGCATACAATGAGCCGGCTCTGTGGCCTCCCCGCTTCCTGAGCTTTAACCCATCCAGACCCATGTTTAGAGAGGTGACAATGCAACCTGGCCAAAGTCACCCACGGAGCAGAGCGGTGGTGGAAACAGGACAGTGGATGCACCACTTACTGATGCATCATTGGTTGAGCTCGTATGTGCCCTGAGCAGAGGTGGGACACAGCCTTGGTGTATCAGGACGATGCTCTAACCGACTGAGGTACCCAGCCAAGACATGTGTTCCCTGTTTTGTGCTTTTCTTTTTTCAAGTTAAAATATTTCTTGACAAAGTTATAGCTCTCTGACTTATGAACTCTGATTTTGAGCTAGTCTTTTTAGCATTTTGCGTTATTCTGTAAAATAGGAATGATAACCATGGGGTTTTCACAGGGAAAGACATTTAAGTACATGAAATATACTTAACAACATAAGTAGAGACCAAAGTAAACTGGAACCAGCCCTCATCAGCATTTAAGTGGTAATGGGATCAAGTGCAATGTCAGAAATTCCTTAGTCTTGTAGAACAAGAGTTGCAAACCCAAGCTCTTCAAGGACCAGGCAGATAAGAGCAGAGTGTGAGGCTGGCTGGTGTGAGGCAGCAAGGCATGGCAGGGACTGTGGCAAACTGCAGAATGCTGTGAAGGCATTTTCATTCCATGGAAAAAAATAAATCAATAAAACAGAACAGAAACTCCCTGCACTGGGGATCAAACAAGCAACCTTGGTGCATTAGGATGATGCTCTAACCAACTGAGCTGCCCAGCCAGGGCTGTATTTTCTTCTTTGAAAACGCCAAAGGAATTTATTAGTGATCAGGTGCATATCTCTGATTCTTCTGGCTTTCTCTGAGAGTTAACATATCTTGAGGAAGCTGGGTTTTTCTCTGAGAATATGGGTCATTTTAGGAGACTCTGACCTGAGGGAACAAACTGGCACACAGCCCCTCCCTGGCCCCTGAAGGTACGTGTAGCTGTGCTGCATCTCACTTCAGGGAGGTCCCTGTGTCCTGCTATCAGAGGGAACTTCTCCAGGAAATATGCTCGGAGGTCAAGCCACACGTGTGACCAGCCGATGTGGCCTGTTGGACAGTGTGGACCTATTCAGGTGGTCTGGCTCTGGCCCTGTGCAGGGGTTATGTGGCCCCTTCAGCAAGAGTGCTGGGGAACAGTCCCAGTCCAGCTGTCCATAGATGCTGAGTAAGCACGTGTGGAAGACATCCGTCCCGAGTGTGAGGGGTAACAATGACACAGTAGCCCGGAGTAGGTCTGCAGCTGGCCCATTGCAGGTTCTGAGCAAAGAGGCATTGTATATTCATGCGTTAGGTATTGGAGTCCATGTTACTAACAAAGCTGGTTGAGGGGAAGGTCACAGAGTGCCAAAGAGGAGAGCTACACCCACATACCATCTAAGATGCAAAGAAAATCTAAATAGCCAAGGCTATGGAAAGAAATGTATATCTATAGCAATGCAAAAGTAAAAGGCAGGTGCTCTGAATGCAAGCGATGCCCAGGAGACCAAAGGATTTGGGTAGTTGAGCATACAGATATCAGTTCAAACAATAAAATAAAAATAAAAAAGAATTAAAAGATACAGAAAAGGTGAGACAAACTGATCTAGCAGATTAAACTGGTAGAAATTGGTCTAATTATATTAATAATTATAGTAAAAAAATGGGGCCCTGGCTGGTGGCACAGTGGATAAGGTACCAACCTGTGAACCCAAAGGTTGCTGGTTCAATTCCCAGCCAGGGCACATAACCAGGTTGCAAGCCAGGTCTCCAGCCAGGTCCTTGGCTGGAGGCAGGTGAAAGGCAACCCTACATGAACGTTTCCTTCCCTCTCTGCCTCTCTCCTTTTCCCTCTCTCTGAAAATAATAATTTTTTTAAAGTCTAAGAAAATAAATAAAATGAACTGAATCTATCCAGTCTAAAGGATAACACTGAAACTGGGTTTTCAAAAAAGAAAAAAAAAAAAAGAAAATGCTGTTTGTCAAAGACACACATAAACCCTAAGGACATACAAAGATTACAGAAGAAAGAGAAAAAGAGAGAGAGAGAGAGTGGGAAGGAAGGGAGGGAGGAAAGAAGGAAAGATAGAGATTGGCACATCAGGCAAACGCTAACCGAGAGGGAGATGTTCATAGCCGCTGAAACATACTTTAAGACATTGTTTTATTAGGGACAAAGATAGTCATTAGATAATGAAGAAATGTTCAGTTGACCGAGATGATGATGTGATGTTAAATATGTGTGCACCTGCTCGCGCAGCCTTAAACCTGTGAAGTGAATCCTGGAGTAACAGCGAGAAACAGGCAGAGCTGCCATCCTAGTCGGGGGTTTTAACATGTTCTTCTGTGGGCAAGAGAATGTCCAAACCTGCAGAAAAGTTTTGGAAGAGATGATTTGAGTCAAATTTTGGAGGACATTCCCAGAAGCGAGATCTTGATGGACTGCGAAAATGCTCCAGAGAATGGCACTTTTGCAGCTTATTTTATACGTTAGAGTCAAAGGAGGAGACATAGCAGGGTTACATGAAGTCTGTTGGTGGTAGAATGGGGGGCGAAGGGAGAAGGTAAAGCAGGGAAGTCTCTAGGATTGGGTAAAAAGCAAAATGGAGGGACACATACTTCTTTTCTCTTGGGTAATTGCCTGGGCATAGAATGTCTGCATTGTATGGTAGGCATAGGTGTGATTAAAAAAAAAAAACTCCCAAGTTTTCCAAAATGATGGTACCATTTTACATTCTCATGGCAATGTATGAAAATTCCAGTTCCTCCACATCCTTGTTCATGCTTGGAATAGTTTTTTCTGTTGTTGTTGTTGTTAATTCATCTATATTTAGAGAGAGAGAGAAAGGAAGGGAGAAAAAGAGGGAGAGAAACATGATTTGCAAGAAATACATTGACGGGTTGCCTCTCACGTGCCCCCAACTGGGGACCTGGCCCACAACCCAGGCCTGTGCCCTGACTGGGAATTGAACTGGAGACTTTTGGGTTCACAACACTCAATCCACTGAGTCCCACCAGCCAGGACTATTGTCTTTTTAATTGCAACCATTCTGTAAGTGTAGACTAGTATCTTATTGTGATTTCATTGTGCATTCTTTTTTTTTTTCTTTTTTAAATTTAACTATATTGTTGTTGTATTACATTCATCCCATTTCCCCTTCCTGCTCTCCCCTTTCCCCCTCTCATCTCCCCCTCAATGAACATTTTCTTAATGACTAATGATTTTGTTCATCTTTTCTTTTTTAGAGAGAGGGGAAGAGAGAGAGGCAGAGAGGGAGAGAGACATCCATGGTTGCCTTTCACCTGCCTCCAGCTACGGACCTGGCTGGAGACCTGGCTTGCAGCCTGGTTATGTGCCCTGGCTGGGAGTCGAACCAGTGACCTTTCTTCAAAAGCCGGCGCCTTTCCACTGTGCCACCAGCCAGGGGTGTCCATCTTTTCATATACTTATATGCCATTTGTATATCTTTGATGATGTGTCTGTGCAAATATATTGGCGATTTAAAAAATTGTGTTTTCTCACTGAGTTTGAAGAGTTTGTTAACTTTAAAGAAATAGAGAACTCGATATTTCTCCAGCAAAATGGATTATTCGGGGACACCTGGTGATTGTGGTAGGGACACAGCCAAAGATGACCCACGTGCACGCGCGGATGATGGGGGGGGGGGAAGGTGCTCTTTTATAGCGGAAAGCAGGCGCGCGCACGGGGCGGCTGCAAGCCGAGAGCCCATTGGAGGAAACTGGGAGTTGGTAGCGTTGTGGCTTTTCATTGGCTGAGCTGTAGCCGTCTCTCATTGGCTGAGTGGTTGCCGGGCGAGGAGGAGACGCTCTTTCCTCCTGGACTGACACAGTAGACACACCTGTTTGCGTGATGGGCGTCGCGGGGTGGGGCGTGAGAGCTACCTGTGCAGGGCTCTCAGGTTTCAGTGTATTGATTTTCGCACAAGTTCTTTATATGTTCTGGATAAAATTTATTTTATTTTTGTTTGATGTTGGCATAGTCCTTCCTAGTAAGGACTCTCACTCTGGGGGTTTTATTGGATCATTTCTATCTCTCCTCTCTATGTGAAGAAGGACCGCGTCAGCTCTCCTTCGTGTGTTCCACCTTGTGCCCTTGCTGAGCGCAGGTGCGCCCTGGAGCTGGGGACGTGGCTGGGGTGGAGCCGAGCCTCCCGCTCTGGTCCTGGTCGGGGCGGCTGGCACTGAATGACGGAGCCTAATCAACCCACTGGTCATTTCTTCTGTGACAGTGACCATCGCTGGGAAGAAAATGGGATAGGGGGATGGGTGGGGAGTCTGCTGCGGGGGCAGGGCGAGCAGATCTCAGCAGGAGAAGCACTGCAGGTCCGAGAGCAGCGGGTGTGTGGTGCCCCATGTGCCAGTCTGGGGAGAGCTTGCGGAGGGCGAGCAGCAGCGCACCTCCTGGAGGCCAGCCTGGAGGAGTGGAGGAAGGCTGGGGGGAGAGGCGCAGGGCGGGACCAGCGGAGCCCTATGGCTCTGGCCTGGAGTGGATGGAAGTGGGGGTGTCAGTGCAGGATAGATTTAGGGGGCAGCAGTGGGGAGGGAAGCAGGGCAGGAGGCCTTGGCAATGTTCAGGTGAGAGACGTGGTGGGCAGAGGAGAGGGGGTGAGACAGCTGGTCTCCGTGTCAGTCTGTGTCCCCTGAGATCATATGTGTAATTGTGGGAAATGCCCTTGGGAGGGAACATGAAGAGGGAGGTACAGAGGGCTGGAGTTGGGGGGACAACATTCAGGTGCGACTCTGAGGGGAGGCAGGCAGCACCCCAGAGGCTGGGCAACCTAAGGAAGGTTGGCATGGCCATCAGTGAGTGCTGGAGCCAGAATCGGCCATCAGAGGAGCCCAGCTCCCGGTGTGGGGCGTAGGGCTTACCTCTGACCCTTGGTGCCACCGTGGGTACCCAGCTGGGAGTAGTGGGCTGGGGAAGCATGAATCCCAGAGTTCAGCAGCTGGGGCCCTGGGCCAGTCACCCTCCCTGGAGCTGGGGTCTGCACCTCATGGTCATCACTTTCCTGGGCATGTCTGGCCTAAATCTGTCCCCTCACCCCACCTCCATGATTCCAGCAAAGGTCACGGGAAAAAGCAATCCTAACTAATGTGTTTGTCACTGGTTCCTCTCTGCTCCTCGTGCCCACATCCTTCACTTTGGGGGTCAAGCCCTATTGGAGGGGCGTTGAGGTTAAAAAGAAAAGCGATTCTGTTGCTGGCATGTAGGTTCCAGCAGAGAGGGCATGGAAAATCAGGTCACAAGATCTAGGAAAGAATGTAGGTTAATTAAAGTTTAAAACACAGATCTTTCTGCAGTGGTTCCGTGAGTCAGCACTTAGCTTAGGGAAAGCAGGACAAGGTGCGTGACCCCTCATGGGGTCCTGCTTGGGAGCTGGGACCGTTGTCCACACAGGATACAGTGGCCCAAGTTTGCTTTCAAGCTTTCATGCTTTTAAGCAACAATTCAATGCATTCCTGTACATGCTTGACTACCTGGGAAATGTCCTAATTCAAGCTGAGAATCTGGGTCAGCTGTTTATAAGAATAGATTTGATGAATGAAGCTGGCAGCCCAAACAGGGGTGACTTCTTGGGGTGCAGAAGGGGATAAGCCATGAGCTCATCCATTTGACATCCTCTCTGTGCTGTTGTCCTTACTCTGGGTGTTGATCTGAGCGCTGGCACCTCACAGGAGGACAGCAGGGCTAGGCTCCTGCGGGGGCTCTCATGCAGACAGGAATGGGGGGGTTGTGGATCCCTAGGACACAGGAGATTTAGGGTCACCTGCAGCCCTTGTGCCCTGCCCATGCCCTGTCGGCAGCTCGCACCGAGGGTTTGTTTGAGCCAAACTGCAGAGAGGGTTTGTCTCTGCCGTGGTTTTGGGTGAGGGGGGTACATAGCCTGGGCTCCTGCCTTGAGGGTCCTGCTGGGCTGTGTTCATGTCTCTCAGGCCCTGAGACCCCAGGTGTCCCAGACTGGGTTTGCTTTGTCTGCTCAGCCTCCATGTTGTGGGCTGAACTGTAAAACCCCACCCCTGACCCCAGTTAACAGGTTGAAGTATCTCAGAATGAGTCCTTACTTGGAGATAGATTCTTGACAGATGTTATCAAGTTAGGAAGAGGTCACTAGCGTGGACCCAGGTCCAAGACCACAGGTGTCCTTATAAAAAGAGGAGACCAGGACACAGACAAGTACAGAGGGATGACCACATGAGGACACAGGAGAGGATGGCTGGCTGTCCACCAGCCAAGGAAAGAACCCTTAAAAAAGAGACCCCCGTTCCCTTCCCCCTTCCAGCATGTGAGGACACAGCAACAGTACAGCTGCCTATGACCCAGGAAGCGCACCTCACCAGACACCAAACCTGCCAGGTCCTTGACCTTGGATGGCCAGTCTCCAGAGCTGAGAGAAACGAACTTCTGTTGCTTGTGGTGGTATCTGTTGTAATGGCGTGAACTAAGGCAGGTGACAGGGCCTAGAGAGAGCAGCTGTCCCCTCTGCCTGGGATGTGGGCTTCACCACTGAAAAAGCCCAGATGTGTTAGTCCTCCTGTGGCCCCTCATCCTGGGAGAATGAGAGAAACAGAAAGTGAACAGGAAAGAAGAAATCTCTTCCCTCCTCCTCCTATGTTCCAGTCTCCCTCTTTGAATCGTTTGGGAGAAATGATAAGAACCCAGCTGCCAATGAAGAAGTATCATTTGCAGGGTCCCCATCAACGTTCAGAACATCAAGTCACAGTGACATCATTCCTGAGTCCTGTTCATGGGGAGAGTCTGTTTCACTATATCTCAAGTAAGCACCCCAAAGCCTCAATTTCAATTTCTTTTAGCATGTCCAAGGACAGTTTCATTCTGGCTCCTGAGAGCCCCCATCTCAGAGCTCTGGGTCCCAGAAATCCAGCCCCTCGTCAAATCCTCAGAGGCATCAGAACAGATGGGCATGGCCCCTCCTCTGAGGTGTGAGGCTGGCCCTTCCAGGACTCCTCCTCCAAATGCCCAGGTCCCCTTGCCAGAGGGTCAGCACGCCATCCTCAGAGGTCTTGGCCATGACTCCTGTGAGCTGCAAGGTTCTGATAATCCCAAGCCCATCTCATTTCTGCAAGTTGTAGGGCAGTGGCTGCTCCTCTGTTTACCATCCACCACAGGGAGTGACCTGCCCCCATGACCAGTTCATGGAGAACCGTCCACCAGTGTAAAGTGCAGGTAGAAAGCCCTTAAGCCGAAACATTCCAGGAATTCCTGAGGAACAGCAAGGAACATGTTGGGGTTGAACCAAGGAAATGAGAAGCAAGTGTTTGCAGAAGTCAAAAGGGGCCAGATGATGGATGGCCGAATAACTTCTAGAAAGATAGCCAGCAAACTCTGGCTTTTATTTTGTGCACTGAGGGAGCCACTCCAGACATTTATATATTTACTTTTAGAGAGAGGGGAAGCAGGGAGAGAAACATAGATACATGAACCTGTTGCCTTTTGCATGCCCCAACTGGGGACCTGGCCTGATTGGGAATCAAACCAGTGAGCTTTTGATGTGCAGGCCAGTGTTCAGTCCACTGAGCCACACCAACAAGGGCAAGACACACTTCTTTCAGGAGATGAGTGAGCTGATGAAAACGTTGCTTGGGAAGTACCACTATGACTGCTATATTTAGAGTGTATTTAGGAAAACATAAACAACAACAAAAATACCAGCTAGGTCTGACTTGTGTGGCTCAGCAGGTAGGGCATTGTCCCGCTAAGCAAAACGTCACTGGCGTGATTTGGGTCAGAGCACATGCCTGGGTGGCTGGCCTCGTTAAGGGTCATGTGGGGGGCAACCTATTGATGTTTTCTTCCCTCTCTTTCTTTCTCCCTCCCTCTCTCTTTAAAAATAAACGAATAAACAAATAAGTAGAGCTGTCTGGTTAAATAGAGGCATAGGTAGACACACTTCAACTTCTTGTTCGACCACAAAAAGGAATTATAGCTAAATCCTCAAACAAGTAGCACCTAGAACTGTCAGAAAATCAAATGATATGAAAGTCCAATAACCAAGTATTTAAAGGAGCCACATTCATCCAGACGAGTGGGGGGGGGGGGAGAAGCAGAGGTGAGTGGAGAGGCAAGAAGTCTTGGTGTGGTGGGGAGGGGAGGTGGTGGCAGCAGAAAGGCATGGGCGGTCGCACATTCGTGTGTGGAGGATGAAAATCAGGAGGGATACCTTGGGAGCAAGCAATCCCAGCCCCAGGCCATACCACACAGCCCAGGGTTCCAGCATCAGGAAGATAAATCTCCATAACTTCAGGCTGTAAAACCTAGTGAGGGTTGAGGCGGTGGAAGGAGCTGTCAGGTTTCAGGAAAGTTCTCTTAAAGGGCCTGCACAATCTTAAAATGTAGACAGAGCCACCCACTCTGGAATTCAGCACCAGGGCAACAGCTGGAAAGGCGTCCGTTGCATACGGAGAGTGGAAATGAGGTGAGAGCCTGGCAAACCCCAAGAAGCCAGGCAGTGGCACAGTCCTCTCTTTGAGCCCTCCCCACACACACAACCACAAAGTGGTGAGTGGGTTGCCCCATCCTGGAGATTACCTAAGGCTTCACCCCACACAATATACAGGTGCCTTTTACAGGATGTCAAAGCAGCTTCACTTGATACACAGAAACAAACACAGGGAGCCTGCTAAATTGAGGAGACAAAGAAACATGGCCAAAATGGGAGAACAGAACAAAACCCCAGAAAAAGAACTAAGTGAAATAGAAATAACAAACTTATCAGATGCAGAGTTCAAAACACTGGTGATCAGGATGCTCAGAGAGCTCATTCAGTAGAGCAACAATGTAAAGGAAGAAATGAAGAAATTAAAATAAAGAAAAATATACAGGGACCCAATGGTAAAGGAGAGGAAACTGGGATTCAAATCAACAATTTGGAACATACTGAAGAAATAAACAGTCGATCTGAACAGAAATAAGAGACAAGAATTGAAAGAGAAAAAAAAAGAGGCAGCTTAGGAACCTTTGGGACAACTTTATTTTATTTTATTTTTTAATTTTATTGTTGTTGTATTACATCCATCCCCTTTTTGGGACAACTTTAAAGGTGCCAACATCCAACTCATAGGGGTGCCAAAAGAAGAGAGAGAGCAAGAAATTGAAAACTTATGTAAAAAACTAACAAAGGAAAATTTCCCTAATTTGGTGAGGAAATAGACATATAAGTCCAGGAAGCACAGAGAGTCCCAAACCAGTTGGGTGCAAAAAGGACCACACCAAGACACATCCTAATGAAAATGCCAAAGAGACCAGAGACCAAAGAGAGAATCTTAAAAGCAGCAGGAGAAAAGCAGAGAGCTATTTACAAAGGGGTTCCCATAAAACTATCAGCTGATTTCTAAAAAAAAAACAAAACTTTGCAGGCTAGAAGGGTCTGGCAAGAAGTGTTCAAAGTGATGAGAAGCAGGGTCCCACAACCAAGATGACTACCCAGAAAAACTATCGTTTAGAATGGAAGGGCAGATAAAGTGCTTCCCAAGCAAGGTGAAGCTAGATAGAGCCCATCATCACCAACCCCTTATTATAGGGAATGTTAAAGGGATTTATTTAAGAAAAACAAGAGAAAAACTAAGATAAAAAAGGCAACAAATGCACAGCTATCAACAACTGAAACGAAAACAACAACAACAAACTAAGCAAACAATTACATCAGGAACAGAATCATAGGTGTGGAGATCATTTAGAGGGTTATCAGCTGGGAGGAGGAAGGGGGAGAATGGGAGAAAAGGTGCAGGGATTAAGCATAACTGGTAGGTACAAAATATTCGTACGCTGGGTGATGTTAAGAATAGTATAGGGGCCCTGGCTGGTAGCACAGTGGATAAGGCGCCGGCCTGCGAACCCAAAGGTCGCAGGTTCGATTCCCAGCCAGGGCATATAACCAGGTTGCAAACCAGGTCTCCAGCCAGGTCTGTGGCTGGAGGCAGGTGAAAGGCAACCATACATTGATGTCTCTCTCCCTCTCTGCCCCTCTCCCTTCCCCTCTTTCTAAACATAATGAAATAAAATCTTTAAAAAAAAAAAAAAAAAAAAAAAAGAACAGTATAGGAAACGGCCCTGGCCGGTGTGGCTCAGTAGACTGAGTGCCAGCCTACAAACTGAATGGTCACTGGTTCAATTCCCAGTCAGACCACACGCCTGGATTGCAGACCAAGTCCCCAGTTAAGGACATGTGAGAGGCCACTGATTGATGTGTGAGGACAGACATTGATTTCTCTCACCCCTCGATGTTTATCTCCCCCTCTCTTTCTCCCTCCCTTCCCCTCTTTCTAAAAATAAATAAGCCCTGGCTACTGTGGCTCAGTAGATTGAGTGCAGTCCTGCAAACCAAAGGGTTGTCTGTTCGATTCCCAATCTGGGCACATACCTGTGTTGCCACCTGCAAGAGGCAACCAGTGTTGATGTTTCTCTCCCTGTCTTTCTCCCTCCCTTCCCCTCTCTCTAAAAGTAAATAACTATCTAAAAATAAAAATAAATAAATAAAATCTTTAAAAACCATGTCAACTCTTAAAAAAAAAATAGTATAAGAAATGGAGAAGCCAAAGAACTTACATACGCGGCCCACGAACATGAACTAAGGTGGGGGATTGCTGGAGGGAAGGGGTGTACCACGCAGGGGGGGCAGAGGGTGAAAATTGGGACAACTGTAGTGACATAATAAAATATACTTAAAAATAAAAAGAAGAAGAAATAAATCCTTAAATAACAGATACCATTTTGGTAAAATAATCAACTCAATTATTGTTTTTTTAAAAGATTTTATTTCATTATTTTTAGAGAGAGGTGTAGGAAGAGAGGCAGAAAGGGAGAAAGGCATCCACGTATGGTTGCCTTTCACCTGCCTCCAGCTACGGACCTGGCTGGAGGCCTGGCTTGCAACCTGGTTATGTGCCCTGGCTGGGGAATCAAATCTGTGACCTTTGGGTTCGCAGGCAGGCAGGCACCTTATCCACTGTGCTACCAGCCAGGGCCTCAATTATTCTTTTAAGAAATTCTACATCATCTATTTCCTTCCAATATCTTGGAATGCACCTGCCTTCAGCATTTATCCACCAACGAGTGGCATTACGATTTGTTCACAAACATCCTAAAGCGTGAAAGAACGCTGTCCAATGTCCTCCGAGGAACGTGCAGTGGTCCAAGTTCTTATTCCAAGGCAGTGAGCGGAGTCTTTCCTGTCACAGCCTGGATGTGCGCCTATTTTCCCTGTGTCCTGAGGAACCTGGATCTGACCGAGTCATCCTGGACGGGGTCAGCTGGGCGCCCTGCGGACGCCTCCCCGCGGTCTGGTTCCCGCCGCCCAGCCTCTGTGTGTACCTCGCGCACCCGGCTGGCAGGTGGGTGGGCACCCGGCTGGGGTGGTGACTGCTTGATCCAAGTGCCAATTTCTGCGCTGACGCTGGTGTGCCGGTGGAAGGAAGCGCGCACGGCCGTGTCCCCTAGGCCGGTGAGGTGGTGTTTTCAAGTGGGGGGCCTGCGACAGGGCCGCCCAGGGTGGCGCAGGGCCGGGGCGCTGCCACCCGCGACCAGCAGGCGGCGGCGGCGGCCGCGATCTCGGCGGGCGCACGGGGAGCTCCCGCCCGCTTCCCAGGCGCGGCTTCCGCGGGTCATCTGCGCGGTCGCAGCCACCCCGGGCTGTGTCCCCTTCTCCTGCCGGGCTGGGCTCCAGGGACATGAGCGCCGGGTGCCAGCTGATGCATCCGCTGGACCTCTGCGGAGAGGGACACTGGGCAGGGATGAGGAGAAGAAGGTCGGGCGCTGGGCTGCTTTGTCCTTGTGTTGGGGGCCAGGGACGGCCCCCTGGAGGAAGTGGCCCTGCGCCCAGGCTGGGAGGGGCAGGAGAGTGAGGGAAGGCGGTGGGCAGGAGCAGCACAAGCTGGAGGCCTCGGGGGCCCACGTCTGGGCACAGAGAGGAGTGTGGGAGGACTCCAGGGTCCCCCGATGGCGATGTCGTGGGGGCCCCAGGCACAGCCCCGGGAGGAGACCTCAGGTCAGAGGCACTGGGAGAATTTGGGGTTCAGGACGCACTTCTCAGGGTCCGCAAAGGCCATGAGAGGAAAGGAAGGGGTTGGGGTTAGGGTTGGGTGGGGTTAGGGTTAGCAAACAAGGGGGGTGCAGGCCGGGGTTCTCCTCCAATCAGAGAAGCAGCTGCCGGGAGTGTCCCGGGACAGACAGTTGTGTAAGAGGCTGGAGGCTGCTATGGACATGCGTGTGTTCTTTCCGATGCGTTTGGACGGAGGGAAGTGAGGTTTTGCTCTTGTGGTTTCCCAGAAGCTCCCAAATTAGAGTCAGAGAACGTTCTGAAAGTAAAACCACCCCTCCTCTCTGGGAGCCCCGAGACGTGGCCTCTTTCCCGCCGGCCCATCTCCCTGGGTCGGGGCTGCCCCCGCCAGGCGTGAGCCTGGCGTCCATCAGCGTCCGGGGCGGTGCTGTGCTGCACCGGGACTGGCAGGGGGGTGGCTTCTGCTGGCGGTGCCAAGCCCAGCGTGCGTGGTTTGTTCTCCGTGGGACACCGACCTCCCACCCCCACCCCTATGGCCGGGCTCTGTGGCTTGGGAGGCCACCCACTTGCCTGGGCTGCAGGCCGGAGGCCCTGGGACCACTGTCAAGCTTCCAGGCCCAGGCACGACGCCAAGGTCCTGCCATTCCCCTGCACGTGACGGGTGTTATCCCCCAACGTGGTAACTAACGCTCTCCTCGGGCGCTCAGAGAACTGCAAGTGGGGTGCTGATATTCCCCAGAGTGAAGGGGCCCCTCCCCAGGGTGCAACGTGAGGGCTCATGTTGCTTACTTGGGGAAACACCTCCAGACTCAGAGTGTCTTGGGGCTTCCAAGTTATGGTGACAGAAGGATACCTGGGTCCCAGGGTACCCCCCGCATTCCACCGAGGGGCAGCTGCCTGGAGCCCACCTGTGGTTCTAGCACCTTCTACTGTGGGGCCTCAGGGGCCTCTCTTGCCTGGCCCAGCCTCAGTGTCCTCGTCTGCCCGTGAGCGCCTGCTCTGTTGGGCTGCCGTGAGCAGGAAGGAGAGGGTCAGCAAGGAACACGGAGCCCAGGAGAAACGCTGACTTGTACCCCTGGGTATGGGTCGTGGTGTGTGAGCTGGACAGGGCCCCCCGGGCGGCCTCAGTGCCTCTTAGTGATACCTGAGGCTGCAGGTTTCTCCCTCCCAGAGCAGGAAGTCTGAACATAGGGAATGGTGTCCCGGGGAACCAGACACGTGGTCCACATGGAGGAACATTCTAGAATGCTGAATTGGGTCCCAACAATGGATGAGGCACATGGCGTAGTGCTGGGTCCAGGACAGTCCTGCAGATGGGGTGGAGTGGGGGGCGGTAAGGAAAGTGTGTGAAACAGTGTAGGGACAGTGGGTGTTTCCAGGGACTTTGAGGAGGGAGGGAGAAGGCTGGTGCTAGTGGCCTGTGGATGGTCGCACTGCCCCCACGACATCCACAACCTGACCCCATATAGTCACAGGACCATAGGTTCCATGGCCAAGGGGAGCTAAGGTCACAGGTGGAATGGATCAGGGCGGCCTTGCTCAGAGAAATCACACCAGAGACCGCTGTGGAATCAAACCACAGATTTATTGGGGAAAGGAAGGCAGGAAACAGGGAAAATGGGGAGTGGCAAGGGAAGAGACATTTAGGGAACTGATCTTCGATTTGACATTGCCAGGTTGGGTTTTCATTCTATCTGCTACGTGCAGTTACACAGGTTACTTCAAAGGGAAATCAGTTCATTAACCGAAAAGAGCTGAGTGGGATTATCTATTGGGCCATTTGTTTTATTACCGCCTCTCCAGGGGCCTCCAGACAATTAACTCCATTAACTCATTCACAAGAGTTTCCGAGCTGGCTCCATTATCACCTTCCAGCCAGGCCAAATATGTAAATATTGATTGTTACAGTTTTCACTCAAGCCCAGGTGCAATCAGTCCAAAGGCGAGCGCTGCCTCCACGCTAGCTGCCCGCCACCCCGACAGAATGCACGGATTCCCCTTCACACCGCACTGAGCCGGACCCAGGGCAAAGCTTGCGGAGTGGCAGGTGGCCCTGCGCTATGGAAGCCTCTCCCCGAGTCAGCCAGGGAGAGTTTCCGAGGTACGTGAAGCTTCCAGAACCAGAGAGGAGACAACACCACCGCCAGCGAGGAAAGACCGAGCTAAGAAGTGGAAGCAGGGGTTTGAACAGATGTGTGGACACCCATGTTCACAGCAGTATTTTCCACGTAGCTGGAAGGCGGCAGCCACCCACATACCACCGACGGTCGGAGCACATGCCGTGCTGCAGGCCAGGCCCCCAGTTAGGGGCATGCAGGCTGTAACCGATTAATGTTGGCACACTGATGTTTCTCTCTTTCTCCCTCCCTTCCCCTAACAAATAAATAGAATGTTTAAAAAAGTAAAGCTGGAGACAATGAAACAAGAAAGGGCTTAGCAAAGAAGCAACCGGAGAGCTAGAGCGCAGGCTGCACTGCCTGACTTTGCTCCCTGGGAAGTTAAAGAATGAGAGGTTTTGGGGGGACAGGTTCAGGGGATTAGCCTGGGACAAGCTGTGAAAGAAGTGGGAGGTAAGAAAAAAGAAGAGGGAATGACGGTGTGAGCTGCTTCCCAAACTCACAGGCATTTCAGGCAAACAGGCAACTGCTGGCTTGGTTTCCGTGCCCTGAAGGTTCTTGTGAAAGTCCAGCCAAGCCGATTTGAAAGCACTTGTGTGATGAATTGCTATTCTTTTTTTTTTTTTTTTTTAAGATTTTATTATTTCCAGAGAGTAGGGAAGGGAGAGAGGCAGAGAGGGAGGGAAACATCAATGTATGGTTGTCTTTCACCAGCTCCAGACCTGGCTTGCAACCTGGTTATGTGCCCTGGCTGGGAATCAAACCAGCGACCTTTGGGTTCGCAGGCCGGTGCCTTATCCACTGTGCCACCAGCCAGGGATGAATTGCTGTTTTTGTTGTGCTTATGCAAGTCATCAGGCCAAAAATGAAACCAGACTCAATACAGTCTCTGAAAAAATGAGGCTAATTTTAGGGAGAGAAACTGAGTTTTGGTTTTTTTTTTTTTTTTCTAAGATTTTATTCATTATTTTTAGAGAGGGGGAAGACAGAGAGGCAGACAGGGAGAGAGACATCCATGTATGGTTGCCTTTCACCTGCCTCCAGCTGGGGACCTGGCTGGACACCTGGCTTGCAACCTGGTTCTGTGCCCTGACTGGGAATCGAACCAGCGACCTTTGGGTTCGCAGGCTGGCGCCTTATCCACTGCGCCACCAGCCAGGGGAAACTGAGTATTTTCATGGAAATCACAATGCCAATTGTCCCCCACAAACTACATTGAACCCCAACTTTTCTACTTGTCTTCTAAGCTAACATTCTTTTGTCCGGCTCTCCGGCTGGGAGTTGCTGAGAGCCCCGTGCAGTCAGCGGCGCAGCCCTTACCCCGAGCACCGGTGACGTCCCCAGAGGCACGGGAACTGCAGGCGGAGAAGATGTATCGGATGGTCTTGCTCAGTTTCATCCCAGCAGAAGCCCGGCATTTGGAACCCCCCCCATCTGACACTTGCAGCCTCAGGTGCTGGGCTATGAGTTCCTGGGTTCATTAGCCTCCGTGGTCTTCCCCTTCTCACGGGGCCGGCACTCCGGCCCGTCTACCCGGCCGCGTGCTTCCAGGGACCAGGCTGCCCTCTAGAAGCCCGTCTGCACCGCCACCTGCTGAAAGGAGGCTCAACGCATTGGCTGAGCGACTTGTTACCAGAACTGATGGTTTAATTGGATCAACAACCCAGAGTCGGGGCTCCAGCCCATTCCGTCTGCGGGAGAAGCAGCTCACAGCCTCTCTGTTTCAGCCTCGGGTCCCAGTGGAGTCTCCCTCCGACCAGACAGGAGCGACTTCCCTGCTCCACGCAGGCAGGAACCAGGCCCTTGGCAGCCCGAAGCAGCAACTGAAGGGACACTCTCCTCCCTCATCGCCCCTGCGGGATTTGAGGGATGGAAATCTGAGTGGGGAATGAGACAGGGGAGTAAAAAGCTAGAAAGATTCCTTGGCGGGTGGAATAGGGAAACTGAGACAGACAGCGGAACACAGGGGCCAGGCCATTCACAGCTGGGGCAGAGGGGCCAGGGGGCGTGGGGGGGCACCTGGGCAGCACCGAGTGGCTCTGCTTGTGGGCTGGGCTCTGCCCCTCTGTCTGTCCAAGGCTGTGGGCCCCTGCCAGCCCCAGAGAGCAGGGTGGAGTGGAGTTAGAGGGAGTAGAGGAGGGTCCCAGGGAAAGAGCCCTGGGCTGTGGGGTGGTGTGGAGTGGGCTGGGGGCACCTTGACATGAAAGTCAGGAACACGGGAAACCATCATGGTGACAGAAGAAACCTAGGACAGCGCCCGCCCTGGGGAGCAGGGGGCAGGGTGTGAAGGGGCTTCCCGTGAGGTGGGTGTGTGCGTGTGTGAGATCACATGGGCTCACTTTGTGGAAATGTTGCCAGTGGTGCATTTCTGATTTGCACTCATTTCTATGTGTGTGCTAGGCTTCATTTAAACTTTTTGCTGAAACATTGTTATGGGGTGGCTCTGTGCAGAAATTGCTTCTTACTTGGATGCTGCCAGGGGCCTGAGACCCAGGGGTCATCAGGCCCTAGGCCGGCAGGAGTCACCAAGTGCCTGGGGCTGATTACCGCAGGCACCACCCGCACCTGAGCACCGCCCCTTTCCCCAGCACCCCTCCACCCTGCCCTCCCTGCCCTCCCTGCCTGGGCACAGCTGGTCCAACTCAGCACAAGTTCTTCACCCTATTACTGGGAAACAGGCCCATTTCCTTCCTCGCTGGGAGCCTCATTAGCAACAGCAGCCCCCCGGGTTTGTCTCTTTGTGTGGGCTGACAACAAATAAAAGAAAAGCAGGAAGAATGTTTGCCTTCATTGCAGCAAAAAGGAGTGCATTAGTTATGCAAGTCACCAGCAGCAAAGGACACAATGGCCCAAGTTCCCAGCCTCTGACCGTTGGTGGCCAGCCCAGCAATTCCGATCAGGAGTTTGGCGCTGGGAGTAATTAGTAACAGAGTATCTCAGGGCTCCGGGTGTAAAGCAACGTGGTTATTTTAGACTACTTTAAAAAGGAAGCAAAAACATTATTTGGAAACCACTTAGACGAAGAGTTGATTAGTTAAACAATGAAAAATCAAAGTATCAAGTCCTGGCCAGGTGGCTCAGTTGGTTGGAGCATCATCCGGTACCCCAAAAAGTGTCTGGTTCCATCCCCAGTCAGGGTCCAGGACGCAGGCAACTGATCGATGTTTCTCTCTCTCTCTCTCTCTCTCTCTCTCTCCTTCTACAACCAATAAACATATCCTTGGGCGAGGATTAAATAAATAAATAAAAATGAAGCTGCATCCTGTCACCTTTTCTTTTTTGAATACAAAATAAAAGATTTTGCTTGTTTACTTTTAGAGAGAGGGGAAGGGAGCGAGAAAGAGGGAGAGAAACCTCCACGTGTGGTCGCCTCTCGCACCCCCCCCCCCCGACTGTGCCCCGACTGGGAACCCAACTAGTGACCCTTTGGCTGACACGCCAGCTCGCAAGCCACTGAGCCATGCCAGCCGGTCACCTTTTTAAAAAAAAAGGAAAAAGAAAAATCAAACTACAAGTGTGGTGAGATACGGGGGGTCTCAGAGCGGGAGAGCGAGAACAGGGTTTGGGGCTCCATCCTCCCCGAGTTTCAGGCGGTTCGTTCCAAAGCACCTGCGGCCTGAGACACCCCAACGCTGGAACCACGTTTTCGAGGGGCAACAACCTGTCACCACACGAGAAACGATGTCCCAGCTGGGTGTCATTTCAGTTTTTAAGGGTGGGAAGCGTGCAGACGCTGTAGGGAGAGAAGGCCGATGCGGGGGTCTGCTGCCTCGCAAGGACGGCGGATTCTGGGCAGCATGGGGACCCCAGGAGGAAGCCACTGGGCCCTGGAGGTGGAGGCAGGAGGCAGGAGGCTGAAGGGAGAGGCCTGGGTGCCAGCCTGGCCCCGCATTGTCTGCGTGCGCCCCGGGCCTCAGCCGGCCGTCCACCTGCGCCTCCCCCCTCGCCCACCTGCTTTTTCAGGAGGACGACTTGCTTCGTTTGTGTAGCAGTTTGCCGGGTTCGGGCTCTGAAGAAGTAGCTTCTCCTGGCTTCACGGGCTCAGGCTTTGTTTGCTTCCCTCGCCCCCACTGCTCTGGTCTCGCCTGCCCCAAACTGAAGGCAAAAGAGATGCAGTTTCCCCGCAAAGGTTAACCCCTGGACTCCCCTGCGGGGTGGCAGGTGGGGTGTGTGTGTATGTGTGTGTATTCGCTCCTTGTTACCGGGTTGTGTCCCACTCTGGTTCCGTCCGAATTTAGCTTCGCACAAACGGTAACGCCGTTTCTCGTGCGGCAGCGGGAGCGGGGCGGCTCGGGGTTCCACACGCTCCGATACCCATACCAAGTGGAGCTTCTCGGAGAAGAAGCTGGCGCTGCTGTTGAAGAGGGTCGGGGACTATCCACCCGGCTTAGAGGGAAAACTAAAACGGCCTGCACGTTCCATTCGAAGGAGAACCGCTGACCAAATGCTTAGCTTGGTCAGGGGCTTGACATAAGTCCACCCTCTTCTGACCTGACGTTGTGGGTTCTGGTGGGAATTAGTGACTCTGGGGGACCGTCATCCACAGGTGACTCCTGCTTCTCTCACTCACCGCAGCTCAGACGGCATCTTCAGGAAGGAAGTACGTGAGGACCCTTGGACGACAGCAGCTCTGCAGGCTAAAACTGTACTTTAACCTGAAGGCTTGGGTGGGGGGGGGGTCCTGCCGGGCCAGAGGAATGATAGACGGGGTAGGATTCGTCATGAAAAGATAGTCACAAAAAAGCTGGGGTCAGGAGGACTGCCACTCGTGGTGACAGCGCCACTTTATTATTCACACGAAACTTACATAGGTTCCTTCCAAATAAACATGTTTGGAGTTATGCAATCTTTCAAGGATTCAAGCCTACCTCCTAGTGAAACTATTTGGGCTGAAAGCACTCCTTCCCACAAGACATCTGCACATGGTCTCACTTCTCAGTAACTAATGATTACCACTCCCGAGCCAGACTACTTATGTTATGTCATTCACTACGCAGCTGCTATTCACTCTTGCTGAAGGTCAGCTTGTCCTCTAAACATGATGTGGAACTTTGTAATCGTTGGAACTCTTCTCAGCCGAGCAGTTGACCTTTTGGCCATCAGCCCCCCTCGAAGGCCATGCCTTGACTCAGGGGGTCCCGACAAGGGGGTACCTAGAAGCTGGCTGCAAGCATAAGCCCCCTAAAGTCCCAGTAGTGGGGGCACTCAGATTTGCTGGGTGCCCGCCTGCAGCTTCATGCTCACGAGTACGTCATAAGTAAACTTGCGATCTCATTTCCTGAGCTCACGTCTTCCCAGGGAGACAAGACCCCAGGAGGGGAGCCCCCTACTTGGTCTCCCTGGTAACAGATGGGAAGCTGGACTCACGCCCCAGTGGTCCTGGTCACTGGTCTGGGAGTCCAAGGCAGAGGGCGGATCTCCACCCCAAGGGCATCAGGGCCCATCCCAGTGGCATATGCCACAGCCATCACCACCTCCACCCACCTGGCCAGCTCCAGGCTGAGGCATCCAGGACTGGCCCTGGTCCTTCCCACCCTCAGGGTGCTCGGCTTGACCTGGGTGGCCACGAAGGAGACCCCGGAGTGTGGGTGCAGTGTAGCTAGATGCGCAGAGCCTCGTGGCACCTCCAGGACAGTGTGACTCACACGGGGACCTGTCAACACTGAGTGGTGTCCACGCATCCTGCCCAGATGTGCGCCTGGCACCCACTGGCGTTCCCACAGGCCTCTGGGGACACAGGCCATGTAGGGAGGCACTGATAGAGGGGTCATGAGGGGACGTGGCAGAGGTGCCTCTCTTCCAGTGGCAAAGGAAACACGTGACGCGCCAGCCCCTGGTCAGGAGGAAGCAAAGGGGCCTGGGTGGGGGTGCTGGGGACACCCAACGTGCTGCGGATCCCGCCCTCGCCTTTGCTGGGACCTAGCCCTATCCAGAGTGCACCCCCCGCCCTCACCCTGGGTCCCAGGGCCCTGAAATGCTCAGCCAAAGTGTCCCCAAAGCCCAGACTAGGTCACGGATGGACGTGCTAATGGAACAGTGAGGAGGCCGTTACGTCTAGAAGGTAGAAGGAAGAGTGATAAGAGATGAGGTGAGACACAGAATGATTTAGCAATAGGAAACCCATTAACTAGGAATCATAAAATTTAAGAAAAAAAAACTTATGAATTTATCAGAGACCCCAAAAACCAGCAAATGTTCCCAACGAACACTGTAAGGTATATTTAGACTAGAATTTTCTCGTATGATGAGGAATGTGTATAGGTTAGCCCTGGCCAGGTGGTTGGAGTGTCGTCTGTATACAAAAGTGCGGTGGGTCTGATCCTAGTTGCCCATTGGATCCCTGGTTGGGGTGCATATGGGAGGGGACCACCCAATTGATGCTTCTTTTGCATCAATATTTCTCTCTCAAATCAATAAATATATCCCTTCGTGAGGATTTAAAAAAGAATAGAGAACATAAGTATATATCACATTAATGGTGCAATGCAAAGGCATTTCTGTCAGTCAGAAATGTGAGAGATGCCAGCTATTGTATCTGTGGTTCAACATTGGTTTTTTGGAGACTATAGCTAAAGCAGTAAGATTTAAAAAAAGGAAATAAGCCCTGGCTGGTGGCACAGTGGATAAGACACCAGCCTGCGAACCCACCTGTGAACCTAAAGGTCGCTGGTTTGATTCCCAGCCAGGGCACATAACCAGGTTGCAAGCCAGGTCTCCAGCCAGGTCCGTGGCTGGAGGCAGGTGAAAGGCAACCACACATGGATGCTTCTCTCCCTCTCCGCCTCTCTCCCTTCCCCTCTCTCTGAAAATAATAAAATCTTTTTAAAAATTAAAAGGAAATAAGCAATGTACTCATCATTGTTTGCAGATGATTTGCTCACTCCCTCTCCCGAGGCAGTTTCAGGCAAGTAGCGCTGAGTCAGCCCTACCCTCAGGAATTCTGGGCCCACCTTTGTGCTCTAGTCCCGGCTCTGCCACCCGCATGTTGTGCGGGAGAGGAGGCGCAGCCCGGCTGCCCCGGCCTCAGCTGCGCTGCACATCCTTTGCTCCCATCCAGGGGCTCTTCGCTGCTGCCACCCGGGATGCACCAGGAGCTCACTCGGCCTAGCTGGCACTTGTGCACACCTAGAAGCATGACGGAGTTTGCAGTCACCCTGCAGCACCCTTCAGGCTCCGTGATCCTGAGGCGTGTTTTACGCCGGTCTTTGGGGTGCTCTTACGGCAGCCACTCTGGCTGGAGATTCCTCCTTCCCTGTTCCTCTCTTCCAGGGCTCCCATTCCTGACCCCTGATGTCACTTCCAAAAATAGACTGCTTGCTCACAAGATCATGTCCCTTGTCATAGATTCTGCTCTAGGAGGGAACTCAAATTAAGAAGTGGCCCTAGAAAAAGAACCTCAGGGTAGGATTCCAAGACCACGCACCCTTCAAACACCATTGTGAGGACCTTATCGCTGGCGGTGAGTGAGCTGGTGATGCCCCCTGGCCTGTGACCGTTACAATGACTCGCTAGATGCTAGACCAGGACTAGGGTGTGGCATGGGTTTATGCAGGGGAGAGGCTTCAATTGCATTAAAGCTGATAGTAATTAGGACTAAGGGGTTGTCTGAGTTTTGTTAATGGCTTTAAAATCTTAAAAACAAACAAACAAACAAAAGAAGGCTCAAATGAACCAACTATCAGTTAAGTATTGCACATGAGTCAGACAGCCTCGTGGCCTCGTGCAGAGTCCTTGTGTCCCTGCAGGCCCAGGCATTGAAGATGAAAGTTGGTCCAGATCACCGGTGTGGCTGAGTTCTCCCTTCCGCTGTGTCTCACTTACTATTCCACCCATCACTGGGCGTTTCCTGTTCAAATAGTGAATTAGTATGTTTCCTCTTCTAGAAGATTCTCTTTGGGGGAGAATTACTAAACCACTCTCCGTAGTCTTGGTCTTGGCTCATATTTTAAGCTTTGTGTTTTATTCCTTTAAACGCATCAAATAATTATTTTCTATATCCGATCTTGCAAATACCTGCAGCTTTCTGGCTGTGCTTTCAGTGTCTGGTGTTTGCAATGGTTCTCACTCAGAGTGACGCTTTTCAGGGGTGTTTTGTGACCTTTTTGACAGTGAGTCCACTGTGTTCCCTTCAAAAGTGAGAAGTTGCTGAAACAGGGGCTGAACTTGCATTTCTCCAGAGGCTACTTCAGGCTACTGGTTTTTAAAACGGATTTTTAGTTTTGTTACTTTGCAGTCAGAAAGTGTCTTACAAGATTTCTCTACTTAGAAACCAAGCGGTCTGCTGTGTGCCACATGCATATACTATTATATGTCAAGCATAGTCTGTGCCCAGATTACAGAAGAGCGCAACCTGCAGGGCGCAGCCCCTGGAGAAGGCTTGAACCCCAGGCTTGTCAGTGGCGGGGTGAGGGAGGAAGGGCCCTTGGCAGCCCCAGCCCAGGGCACGTGTGGGTATCCGCGGGCAGTCCTGACATCCTAAGGCATCTATGTGCCTGCGCCCGGGACAGAGGGCAGCAGTTTCCTCAGGTGGACGGACAGTGGACAGTGACAGACGCAACGCCTGGCCCCTGTGACCCAGTCCCCTGCCTTTCACCTGTGAGGTCAGGGAATAATAGCAAGAGGCTTATGTAGCTGGAGAGAGCGGTGCAGGGGGTCCCAGTGGGAGGACCCTCTTTATAAGCAGGGTGACCCCAGAGCCGCCTTCCCCAGCGCTCCTGGTTCTGCGGGCCACACCCTTGCCAGTGGAAAGCCAGCAGGTTTGGGTGGTGAGCTGCGGGTCTCTCTTCTCCAGGCCCAGAGGGCACAGGAAAGTGTGATTTACATCGCACGTGGACTCTGCCCAGCGACAGGACGCGGCTGGAAGGGGCCAGAGGAGGCCGGGGCACGAGGGACCCGCGCCCCGGGCACAGGAGGGGCCCAGGGCCCACTTGAGACTTCCTCTTAAGTTCCCTCCCGCGTTTCCCCTTCCCGGGGTCCTCCCGGCCCGGAGGGCGGCCCCAGCGGCGCAGCCAGGCAGGCGGACCTCGAGCGGGGCTGGGTCAGGAGGGCGGGAAAGCGCGCCCTTCCCCACAGCCCTGGAGGCGCCGGGTTACCGCCGCGCGGCGGGAGGGGGGCACTTCTCCATGGGGGGCACTTCTCGGAGGGCGAGCAGGGGGTCAGGGCTGATGGAGGGACCGGGCTAGCAGTCCAGGGGGCGAGGGGTCAAAGGCCAAGCCGGGCCCCGCAGCTGGGGGACAAGTGCTGGGCCCAGGGGCAGCCGAGGAGCGGAGCCCGGGGCGGGCGGCGGGCAAACACCCCGGGGAGCGGGGGACAGAGCCGCGGCGGGGCGGGCGGGCTCCGAGCGCGGGGCGCACATCCCGGGGTGAGCGAGCGAGGACGCCCACCGAGCCCGGCGCCCGCGCGTCCGCCCCGGGTCCCCTGCGCCGCGCGCCCTTCTCCGCCGTCTCTCGCCGCAGGGTCCCCGGGAGGTGCTGCTGCGCAGCGTGGCCGCGCCGGGCGGTGCGAGCGGCGGGTGCAGGCGGGAGGTCCTCCGCAGGGCGCTGCGGCGGGCGCCGGTCCCCCCACCAGGGCCTCTGTCGCGGGAACAGCGAGGGGCCGGGACGCGCCAGCCGTGGGCCGCCGCCCCGCACCGAGGTCTCCGGGGCGCGCGCCGCGCTGCCTGGTCCTGGAGGTCGCGGCCAAGAGCGACTGACCGTGGACCGGTGCTCACGCGGGCGGCGCGCGAGGTGGAGGCCCTGGTCCCGCCCAGGAGGAAGCCGCGGCACTGAGAGCTGGGGGACCCCTCCCCCGCCCGGGACACCCCCCCCCCGCCTGCCCTGTCTGTGCCGGGCGGGAAGGGCTTGCGTCCCTCTGGATATCCTGGGCCCACTTCGGTCACCCCACCCGGATCCATTTTTCCGGGGAGAGCGCAGGGCTGGGCGGGTCAGGCCCACGTGCTCTGCCCCCGGCCGGGAGTCCATGTGGAGCACACGTGTGCGCACACACACACACACACAAAATTAGAGCCTTCTACGCCGGATTCCTTTCTTTCCTGACATCTCCCATTTCTAAATTATGCGTTACCCATGTCCCCCTTGTGTCCCCCTCAGTTCCCCTGGAGTCAGGTGAGTCCTGAGTAACGTTGGAGAGAACTTGCAAGCAGCAAAGTTACCTGTGTCCCGAGGCTGTTGCACCTGGAAGCCCCGTGCCAGGCGGGACCCATGACCCTGTGGCAGGCCAACTTATTAGCCAGCGAGTGGTGCTGAGACCCTAAGTCACTCCAAGTCTGACACGGGGCTGCAGGCTCAAGTGTCCTCAGCATAACCAGGACCAGGGCAGGGAGTTCCTAAGGGACCATGCGGTTCCCATTCCCACCAGCGCGCCAGTGTTTCCCATGCCCCAACGCTCCCAGGGTGGGCAGATGGTTTTCCTGCCCGTGCGTGGTGGCTTCAACTTGTGCCATTCAGATTGCTGACATTTTTGAGGTCTCTTCTGGAGGGTTTCACATGACAATTTAATTTCCTTTTCTGTGAAACGCCTACACGTTGTGCCAACTTTTTTGTTTTTAATTTATTATTTTCAGAGGGAGAGGAAGTGAGAGAGGCAGAGAGGGGGAGAGGCCTGGCTGGAGACCTGGCTTGCAACCTGGTTATGTGCCCTGGCTGGGAATCGAACCAGTGACCTTTGGGTTTGCAGGCCGGCGCCTTATCCACTGTGCCCCCAGCCAGGGCACCACATTGTGCCAACTTTTAAAAGTGTGTGCTCTGTCCTTTCTTGGTTCTGTCTTTGCAGGGGGCAGCCTCTGAGCTGCCCCCATGAGCCTGCCTTCTCCTTGTGTGAGACCCACCCCTCAAGGGTGGGCAGGACGAGGACTCTCTTCTAAGGACCATAGCGTGTTGTGTGGCCGAAACACCGATTTTGTGCTGCTCACCCTCAGTCCCCCTCCCAGGGTCCTGGTTCTGGGAGAGCGGCTGCCAGGTTGTGAGAGAGTAGGGCGCAGTTAGGAACGAGCAGAGTGGAATGATGGGCCAGGTGCAGGGGTCCCAGGGTGCCCCACAAGGGGCAGAAGCGCCGCCTTAAGGACTAACCCCTGGAGCAGACACCTAGGTCTCCGCTGGGTTTCAGCTCCAGGCCCAGAGAAGCTGCTTCGGAACCAGCTGTAGGGCTGATGAGCCTCCCGGGTGGGTGGAGGCCCTGAGGGGCTCACCTGCAGAGCCATGATTGTTCTACTGAGGGCCTGGCCTGAGTTCTCCAGGCGAGCACCCTCAGGATGGGGACCCTAGACTGACTCCACCTGCGCCTCTCCTCCCTCCTTGTCTCTCTAGGCGGGTATCCGTCTGTCTGTCTGTGTGGTCCTCAGCTCCGAGGGCCCTTCTTTGGCTGTAACTTGCTTCCTGAGACCCTTTCTCTCACTGCTCCCCTCATCTACCTCTGTGACTTTCTCATTAAACGGAGGGTTCTTTCTTAGCCGGGTCTAAAGAACTGAGCTGCGAAACCCGCGGTGCTGCTGCTGGGAGACCCGGCGGGTTCCCTCTGCGGCCCCCCGTCCTCCTGGAGGAACCTGGCTCCTCCCTGGGTCTCCCACGTCTGCCCTCACTGCCTGTCTTCGTCCCAGTCTCAGAAACACACCAGTCACATTGGGTCAGGGCCCGTCTTCATGTCCATAGTTAAACTTAATTAGTCTCCTGAAGGCCCCATCTTCAGGAACAGACACAGTGTTGGGTGAAAGAAGTCAGGCGGAGGAGAACCTAACGAACGTAAGATCCTGCACAAATGAAGTTCAAAACCAGGACAAGTTAACCTGTGGTACCAGAGGTCACTCGCAGGCCTGGGACGCACCGGGGAACCTGTCCATGTCATGGTCTGGTCCTTTCAGTTCCACAGGTAGATGGGACATATTCGGAACACTCACTTGGCAATTTTATTTTCGAACATCAGTGGTAAAGTTCTGGCAACGTCCCAGGCGTGACATCCTTAGCAACAAGTTAAACTTGCATTTTCAAAAGTCGTATGCGCCCTGGCTGGTGTGGCTCAGAACTAAAGGGTCACCGGTTTGCTTCCCGGTCAGGACACAGGCCTGGGTCGTGGGCTGGGTCCCTGGTTAGAGGCATTTGAGAAGCAACTGACCCAGGTGTCTCACCCTTTCTTTCTCCCTCCCTTCCCCCTCTGAAAATAAATTTTTTAAAAATATTTTATTTATTATTTCTAGAAAAGGGGAAGGGAGAGAGGCAGAGAGGGAGAGAGACATCCATGTGTGGTTGCCTTTCTCCTGCCTCCAGCCATGGACCTGGCTGGAGACCTGGCTTGCAACCTGGTTATGTGCCCTGGCTGGGAATCGACCCTGCGACCTTTGGGTTCGCAGGCTGGCACCTTATCCACTGAGCCACCAGCCAGGGCTGAAAATAAAATCTTAAAAATGTTGTGTTTACGTTAAAAAAGTGGAGACAGGGCACAGACTTCCAACTCATTTCAGTGGGAACTTGAGCAAAGCGCTTCTGTCTGCTCCACACCTTTCCTTAGGCAGCTTACCCTGGCCGTAAATTTGTCACTGGAAGGGGACCAAGGCATGGAAAGCCGGCAGGGACACCCCAGACAGGTGTCTCTGTTGCCACCAGGAGGGGGCAGAACCAGCCCAGGGCAGAGAAGCCTGGGGCCCCAGGAGCCTCCGACCCTGCACCCAGGGGGGCCTGCAACCACAGACTCTCCTGCGGTGACCCAGGGAACCTGCGCTCCGAAGGCTCCCTGGGGAAGGGGGTCCCCCAAACCCCCAACACTCCCTCTACAGCCGTGGCTTCTGTCGCCCCACCGTGAGGCTGAGTGCCCAGTCCCTCGAACCCCCGTCTGACCGAGTCCCTGTGGCGGCCACACCGGAGGTCCAGGGAGGCTCCTGCCCTGAGACCGGTGCACCTTTCCGGGATGCGGACCACTGTTGCCTTCGCAGCCTCCTCCCCCACAGCACACGGGGAAGGCTGGGCAGTCAGATCCTGCGCCCTGACCCCCAGACCAGGGACCTGAGGGGGGAGTAACTGGACAGGGTGGGCACAGGAAGGGTGTCATCAAGGCTGCTTCCTGTTAAAGTTCATCTAGACCTTTGCAGGCAGCTCGCCCTTGCTAATGATTGTGGAACAATCCTCGGTTTGCTTGAAAAAATTAGTTCCCCTCTCTGCTGTTCTTCCAGGTCCCACCTCTGTCCAAAGGGGCACGAACTGTGCCTTGCACTGGGGCGGGGGGCGCTGAGGTGTTGGGGGAGCAGAGGCAGAGCCCCTCGTGCTAAGGTGGCACCTTTGCCCCTTGTTGGGCTGGGGAAGGGCCAGGGACACACAGAGGGCCGGTCTCTGTCCCCATGGAGCACGGTGGAGGTCAGAGCCACAGGCAGGACAGGACGGAGGGCTGGTCCTGGGAAGCAGTTCCCCTCCTGGGAGCTCCGGGCTTGCCCACCCCTGAGAAACCGCTGCTTTCAGGACCTAGGAGTCTCCGTGCCCCTAGTTACCCTGTGACCCCATGACAGTTCCCTGGGCAGTCACACCCTCAGGGACTTGGTGGCTCCCAGCATGGTCTCCTCCTCCGGGAGGCTCTGCCCCAAACCGTGGCAAACTGCTGTCAGCAGGGCAGGAGCAGGGTGGGATTTTGCTGCCTGTCCTGGGGGTCTGTACGACCCCCACCTCAGCTCATGCCCCGCGAAGCTCTAGGCTGGGGTCTGGCTCTGGCCTTTCAGGAAGCGAGGAGGCCGTCCTGTCCTCCCCCTGCCTCCAGCCCCTCAGCCCTTGACCCAGGTCGAAGCTCCTGGGAATAACTTGCAGGACGACTGACCGGTTCCCTCGGGACAGGCCCAGCCAGGCCTCACAGCAGCCCGTGTGTCAAGGTCCATTTTGAAGTAAAGTCCTAGGTGTCCTTTCCTCTGTTTTATAGGCTTATTTTCTCATTGTTTTCTCATTCTGAAGCACTTCAGTGGAGGAAATAACCAAATTAAATAAAGTATCAGAATGAGAAATTTAAGACTTCTCAAAATCCCCGTAGAATGAAGCACCACAGCGGATGTGGATGGGTCCTGAAACGTCATTCCCTGTCCTGAGGGTACCAATGCTGTTTTCTGTTCCACGATCGGAGCAAAGGAGAGCCGCCCTCCGTGGATTTTAAGTTCTATGTGAGTACAGACTGAGCCCCTCCAGTCCCCTGACCCCTCGCCCACGAAGGCCGGGGTAGCATTTTGGTGCCAACACGTGTACATTTATGAAGCAACGATGCTCTGCCCGCTGTCCTGTAAATTGGCATTTTTTCACTTACCACCATGGAAAGGCCATGCTGTCACATGAAATGTAATTGTCTCTTTCTCTTTTGCTGGATATTTTGGGATTTCCCAGTTTTCCCTACAATGCGAATCCTTGTAGACATGACACATGTTTGTCCTGTTATCTCTGGCACACACACTCTGTGAGATAGGATTGTTCCTTCGGGTATTTTGCTGACGGCGATCCAGGATTTCAAACCTCTGCACTGAGACAGGAAACCTACAGAGATGCAGACCAGCTCCCGGTTAGCCGGGACGGTTCCCGGGCACTTGGACATATTTGTATTTACCTCCTCAAACCAGGTTCTCTGAGGTTTAGAACTCGGAGTGCGACCTTTCCCTGTGATGTCAGTGGGGATCCCAGCCCCCGCTGCTCTGCAGCTGTGGGGTCCGACTGAGAAAAGGTTGGTGGAAACAGAAAAGGGGTTTATTTAGACATTGTATAGATTCAGAGTAACGGTGGATTTCTGCCATTAAGACCCTCTTCTCTCTAAAACACCAAACCAGGCCAGTTTCAGAATCCGTCCTGAGAGGTGCCGTCTTTCAGACAAGCCGCAGTTTGCCGATCAGCATGTCTGGTCACAGAACTGGTCACAGTTCAGCATTTCTGTCACCGCCCTCTAATCCACACCTGGTTAGGCAGGTCCCCACAAGTCCAGCCTCATTGGCCATGTTCTGGGCTCCATGTGGCAATGTTGTATAATTTTTTAAAGATTTTATTCATTATTTCCAGAGAGAGAAAGAGGAAGGGAGAGAGGTAGAGAGGGGGAGAAATATCAAAGTATGGTTGCCTTTCACCTGCCTCCAGCCACGGACCTGGCCGGAGGCCTGGTTTACAACCTGGTGATGTGCCCTGGCTGGGAATCGAACCTGCGACCTGTGGGTTTGCAGGCTGGTGCTTTATCCACTGTGCCACCAGCCAGGGCCTTGGAAAATATCTTAAGCCTAACATCTGCCCTTTTTTAAAAAAGTATATTTTATTGATTACACTGTTATAATGGTCCCAATTTCTTTTTTTTCTTTTTTTTCATTTAATTTTATTGTTGTTGTATTACATCCATCCCCTTTTTGCTCCCTTCTGTCCCCCTCCCCATCCACCCACTCCCCCCAAAGTCAATCCCACCTGTCATCCACGTCCATGGTTCCTTCATACCAGGTTCTTAATTGTCCCAATTTCTTTCCTCTTTGCTCCCCTCCACCCAGCACCCTCCTTCCCTCCAGCAACCCCACCCCACTCAGTTCATGTCCGTGAGTCATGCACATAACTTCCCTAGTTTCACCCTTCCCTGTACTGCTCTTAACTTCCTGTTTCCTTCCTACCACTTATGTTTCCTAACCCCTGCCCCAGCCCCCCTTTTCCCAAACTCCCACCTCATACCCTCCCAATGATCCCCATACCTAGGATTCTGGTTCTATCCTGGTTGTTTGCTTAGTTTGTTTTTGTTTCTATTTTTTGTTGATAGTTGTGTTTGTTGTTCTATTAATGTCCATAGTTTTGATCTTCTTTTTCATGAGTATAAGCCCCTTTGACATTTCATATAATAAGGCTTGGTGATGAGGAACTCCTTTAGCTTTACCTTGTCTGGGAAGCACTTTACCTGCCCTTCCATTCTGAATGACAGCTTTGCTGGACAGAGTCACCTTGGTTGTAGGTCCTTGCTTTTCACCACTTTGAATATCTCTTGCCAGTCCCTTCTTGCCTGCAGAGTTTCTTTTGCAGAGTCTTATGGGAACCCCTTTGTAGGTAACTTTTCTTTTCTCTTGCTGCTTTTAAGATTCTCTCTTTATCTTTAACCTTTGTCATTTTAATAATGATGTGTGTTGGTGTGGTCCTTTGTGTGCCTAGCTTGTTTGAGACTCTTTGTGTTTCCTGGGCTTGTATGTCTATTTCCTTCACCAAATTAGGGGAGTTTTCTTTCATTACTTTTTCAAATTAGTTTTTGATTTCTTGCTCTTCCTCTTCTCCTTCTGGCACCCCTATGATTCGGATAGTGTCATGGCTGGAGATGTCCCAAAGTCTTATACTCTCCTTGTTTGTTTCAATTATTTTTTCTTCATTCCATACTGGTTGACTATTTATTTCTTTGTCATATTCCAAATTGTTGATTTGAATCCAGGGTTCCTCCCCTCCACTAATAGTTCCCTGAATATTTTTCTCTATTTCACTCAGAGTAGCCTTCTTTTCTTCCCTTATGTTGTTGCTGAACATCATAATGAGTTCCCTGATCATCCAGATCACCAGTATTTTGAACTCTGGCTGCCTGTTTTGTTTAGTTCTTTTTCTGGGGTTTTGTTCTGTTCTTTCATTGAAGCCATGGTTTTTGGTATCCTGAATTTGGCAGCCTTCCTGCAGTTTGTGTCTGTGTACAGATAGAGCTGCTTTGACTCCCCACCCTAGTAATGGTGGCCTATTGTAGCAAAGACACCTGTAAATTGTTTGAGGCAGAGCCTCAGGTGATCACCAGGGCAGGGCCACCTGTTGCTCTGCTCTGGGGCTCTGAAAGCTCAGAGAGAGGACAATGCCACTGTTGAGCTTTTGGAAGTTTGCCGGGAACTCTCCCCATTTCCGGTCGCTTCACCTGCTGCCCCTACTTGACTGGCCCCCTTCCAGCTGTTGCCCTGGTGCTGAACCCCAGAGTGGGAGGGTCTGCGTACGTTCTAGGTTCCTGAGGGCCCTGCAAGTGGAGTCCCCTGAAAATCCAGGGATTTCTTTTGCTGCCGCTTCGTCCACGGGTTTTTACAGACAGGGGTGATGGGGGTTTATCTTCCTGGCGCTGGAACCCTGGGCTGTGTCATCTGGCCTGGGACGGAGATTGCTCAACCCCAAGATTTCCCTCCGGAGTTTTATCCACGTGTGAGCGTGGGGCCCGGTTCCTCTGCAATGGCCACCCCCTCTCTGGGCCGGCTGTGTCCCCGCAACTCCGCCCCTCCCACCCACCTGGATGCTGCAGCTCCTTTAAATCCTTGGTTCTCAGATTTCCACAGTGCCTGCTTTTCCTGACAGTTCGGGGTGTTATTTGCTTTGAGATCTAGCTGCAATTCTTTCTGCAGTTGTGTGAGGAAGCGATGCGTTTCTACCTACACCTCCATCTTGGCCAGGAGCCCCATTTTAACCAATTTTAAATATACCAGTTAGTAGCATTAAGCCCATTTATGCTACTGTACAATCATCACCACCAGCCATCTCCAGAACTTTCTCTCTTGTAAAGGTAAATCTCCATCACATAATAACTTTGTGCCTTGGCCGGAGTGGCTCAGTGGGCTAGGTATCAACCCCCAGACGGTAAGGTTTCTAATTCAATTCCAGGGCAGGGCACAGGCCTGGGTTTGGGGTTCATTCTCTATCAGGGCTGCAGGTTCAGTCCCTGGTTGGGGTGTGTGCGATACCAATCTATGGTTCTCTCCCCCTCTTTCTCCCTCCCTTCCCTCTCTCTTAAAGATAAAACTTAAAAACCTCCTCATTCCCTCCTCCCTGCCACCCTGGTCCTTTTTCACTTGAAGGCTCCTGGACACGCTGCCCTGGCCCAACATATTGCAGGCACTAGGCCCGCTGCATCTGACCAACTGGAAGCAGCAGGTACCTCAGGCAACATAAGACACCCACGGTGGGGGACAACCCCCAAATTTAGGGGCCTGGGACTCCTAAGTGTTGGGGAGGCATTTTGTCTGGAGAATTTTTAACTCCCCCTCCAAAGCGAAAGGCAAACTGATGCCCCTCTGAGCATCTACCATGGAAAGAAGACCAACGCTCAGGGGGACTTGGTGGATTTGGGGGGCAGTGGCCTCCCATGAGCTCTGTGGAGTCACTCATGGGAGCCGATTTCGAGAAAAGAGCGGGACAAGTGGAGGTTGTGCAGGTTCAGGATCCTGGACAATGGCCCAGAGGAGCCCGGGGTGCTCGGAACCCCCGTGCCCGGCCTCACGGGAAGGGCTCTGGCTGAGCAAGTCTGCACTCCCCTCCGCAGAGGAGCTACCCTGCTCTCACCTGGGTTTGCAGGAGCTCTGGGAGATCGTGCTCACCGGCATCCTGAGCTCAGTGATGTTGCTTGGTGCGTGGGCGGCTCCCCGCACCACACGGAGGCCCTCTGAGCCGCGGAGCCTGGGCAGGTCCAGGACGCGCAGCTGGTTTGCCTGGAAGGTGGCTCAGGCCCCCTCACCCCCAGTTCCTGGTGCGTCACTTCCCTGCCCCGTCGGCGCCTCTGGCTTGTGGGGTGTGGGGTGTGGGGCGGGAAAGACTCACCCAGTGAACACGTGGAGCTGCATGCTGTGCTCATTGCCTCTGCCAGTGGACAGCATGCAGCCCCTCTCAGAGGGGACCCCAAACAAAGGACAGTGAGGAAGAACTGTCCTTGGACTCAAGCCTGAGGGACACCTTCAGATGTCCACCGTGTCTAGAGAGAGATGGCCAGCAAGCCAGATCTGCGCTAATTTTGACACTTGCGACCAGGCTGGCTGGGTGGTCAGGGGCTTGGGAAAAACAGAATGGGAGTTTGGTGACGGGAAGTCTGGGGAAGAAGGGGATAGGTGGCCTCTCAAAGTGGGGACAGACGTGCACTTTGTGGGCCTTGGGGTCGCCCCTCCAGACACAGCCTTACCGGTCAGTGGAGAATGATGCTCTGCAGGGACATGTGGCAGACCCTGTGCCCGTCCACCAGGGCCGCCGTGACCAGGTACCGTGGAGCGCAGATGGTGTGTCAGCACCAGAAAGACACCCTCACAGTGTCAGAGGCTGGAAGCCCAAGGCCGAGGTGTCAGCAGGGTTGCTTCCTTCCAGGGCCATGGAAGAGAACCTGCCCCATGCTGCTCCTGGCTGCTGGAGGTCTCTGCAGGCTGTTGGTGGGCGGTGGCTGGGAGACCCGTCACCTGGCCTCTGCTGTCATTCTGCTGGCACTCTTCCTGTGTGTGTCTGTGTCCCAACCTCCCCTTTCGGTAAGGACATCAGTCATACTTAATTAGGATCCACCCTCTTGACCTCATTTCTACCTGTTCAACTCTGTAAAGCTCCAAATAAGGTCCAATTCTTAGGTCCTGGGCTGCAGGACTTCCATGTGAATTTGGGGACATAATTCAACCCATGACGGGCTCTTCCCCTAGTTACCCCAGTGCTTCTCAATGGGCCCACCAACCAAGTGGCCCTGGTGACAGGGTGTGGGCCGTGCGTGGGCTCAGGAATGTGGGCTTCCTCTTACCCTCTGGCCCTGCCAAGCATCCCGTCTGCCATCAGCAAAGGCCGGTGGTCGGCCCTCTCTGACGCCATCTCCAGGGGGAGCAGCCCACACCTGGGGGCAGGCGGTCCCCCCGGACTTCTGTCACGGAGCAGCGGTGATGCGCCTTCCGGGAACTCAGCCCCCTGGACGTGGGCTTGGCTCCCTTGTCCGCGGTGCTTCTGTCAGGGCCGTGACTCAGGCTCAGGGGCCCGTCGGCCACCACCACCACGGACGTTCACACAGCACGGCTGCTGACCCAGGAATTCATTTCCCTGCCGGGGAAGTGCGGCAGCGTGGCTGCCAGCTGGGAATTCGCTGGCTCACCTGTTGCCAGTCTCCGGGAAGGGACCAGCTGGTGACTATAGGGTCTGTTGGGAAACGACACCCAGGAGGGGCAGGGCCACACGGTTCTGAGTCTGCCGCAGCCCCCACACGTGGGCCCAGGAAGTGAGGTGTGGGTGGGGCCTGCCCCTCTTACACCATGGGAGTGTCAGGGCCACAGTCCCCGAGGGGGAATGCTGACCAGGGACACACGTGCTTTCTCCGGATTGAAAGATGAGGCCTCCTCTCCGGGCTCACCGTGCCACTGAGCCAGGGGCCTCAGGAAGGACTTGGGGCCGAGTGGCCGGGTGTGGTCACCGGGGGCTTCTCTGCAGCTCCGCGTGACTTCCAGGACCAGCATTAAGGTGAACAGAAAACCCTGCAGCCACCGCGAGGACGCAGACCCTTTGGGAATGGGGATCCAGGTCATTTCATCTAGTAAATGTCCCCCCAGCAGAGGTTTTGGCTGGGGCGGGCAGGACGAGGGAGGGGAGGGGGCGGTCACAGGTGGTCCCCAGAGCCTCCTAGCCACCCCGCACAGCAGCTCCGGGAGCTTCCTTGGCTTGGTTAGCGGCTTGGCTCGAATAGGTAACCATTTTCCTCTTTCCACCCTGCGAGGGGATCCTGGAACCTCCCTCCCTCTGCTGCCAGGGGCCACACAGCAACGTCCGAAGAGGGCAGGGGAGGGACCACACAGGAAGAAGGGACTCACTCGTGCTCCTGGCTGGACACCCAGGATGTCTCCCTGTGGACAGCTTCCCTGCCAGGTGCCTTTCCAGCAAGTTCCGGGGACTGAGCGCCTTCCAGGGCTTGGCCAAGGCTCCTTCCCCTCCAGGGACCCCGAACCCCAGTGCCGGTTTGGGGCTGAGGACACTTCCCGACTTGCTCCCACCCGGGTTCTGCCTCAGCCCTGCCTCCTGCTGCGCCCGTGATTTTGAAGGTCTCCCTGCTCTTCAGCCGCCAGCGCCTCGACACTCCCGTCCAGTTCTCTACCCGATGTCCGCGTAGTTCTGCCTCTCAGTCACACCCTGAATGGGTCACAGACAGAAAGCTGCTCAGCCTCCCACGTGGGCCATCTGTGATGACCAAGAAAGGACTCTTGAGGGCAGAGCCATGAATCAGGGTGCCACAGGCTCCTCCATTCCCAGGGTCCCCCCATGCAGCCTTCCCAGGTGAGGCCCCTTCACACCCATTATGTCCCAGGACTGTCTCTCTGGGAGGGGCTGGAGCCAGGGGCCAGGCTGAGCAGGGCTACCCGTGCTGGCAGGCACGCCCCTCCCTCTCCTCACTGGACTTCTCAGAGGACATGAGCCTGGCCCACTGTCCCCCTCCACCACTTTGTCAGCCTTTTTGGAGGCTTTGGGCTCCACACTACTGCCTCCTGATTCCTAGAGCCCTGGGCTCCCAATGTGTCCCCATACTCACTCAGGGTTGCGCCCCCTGCCCACTGTGTCCCCACCAGGAACTGCAGCCCCTCCAGGACCCCAGCTGCGAGGGTCCCCTTCTGCCGGAGCCTCCGACCCCTGCGCTGGCTTGCCGCAAATTTTCTGCTCAGCCCTGCTGCCACCCAGATCCTTTCCTGCAACCTCACCGGGGTCCTCATGCCCTGGCCCCACTCCTGCACTGGGGTGATCTCCTGACCAGAACCATGTCCTCGATGAACCCCAACTCTGGGACTCACCAGAGTCCTTGCACCTGCACCTGGTGCTGACCTTGGTGGAAGAACCCACTTCACATGGACACTGGACATAGCTGGACGGTCCCTTGTGAGTCCTGCAGGCCGCATGTCCCCACTTGAACCCCCAGCAACAGTTGCTTCCATTTATAACCTAGTGAAATGTGAGGCTATAAATGTCAACATACAATATATTCACGTGGCTCAATAATAAACAAAACAGGCTATAACATGAAGCAGGTCTGCGCTCACCGCTGTCTCCCTTCCTCTGCCCCACCCCCAGCACCCACCTGCACACACCCACCTGAGTGCACCACCTGTGTGCACCTACCTGCATGTACCCACCTGCATGCACCACCTGCACGCACCCACCTGAGTGCACCACCTGTGTGCACCTACCTGCACACACCCACCTGTGTGCACACCCACCTGAGTGCACCACCTGTGTGCACCTACCTGCATGTACCCACCTGCATGCACCACCTGCACGCACCCACCTGTGTGCACCATCTGTGTGTACCTACTTGCACACACCCACCTGTGTGCATACCCACCTGAGTGCACCACCTGTGCGCACCTACCTGCATGTACCCACCTGCATGCACCCACCTGTGTGCACCATCTTTGTGCACCTACCTGCATGTACCCACCTGCACGCACCCACCTGTGTGCACCATCTGTGTGTACCTACTTGCACACACCCACCTGTGTGCACCCACCTGCACGCACCCACCTGTATGCACACCCACCTGAGTGCACCATCTGTGTGTACCTACTTGCACATACCCATCTGTGTACACACCCACCTGAGTGCACCACCTGTGTGCACCTACCTGCATACACCCACCTGCGTATACCTACCGCCATGCACCCACCTGTGTGTGCAGCCATAGTCCACCACTGCTGGTTTCCCGAGGTTCCTCCAGGATGCCTGAAGTGCGCCTGGGTGCACACAGAGGTGGCCTTTCCACTTCGCCTGATGGCAGCTCCCCACCAACTCGGGTCTGCGGCCCGCTGTTCCACCCCGAACATTACCTGTTGGGGTTCCGCATCCGAACAGAGGGAACTTTGCCCTTCTCACTCACATCTGCACAGGACTGCCTTGTTCAAGGTGTCTGCTGACATTCAGGGAGTTCCCAACATGTTGCTGTGACAGTCAGAGCAAGTGACCTGGTACCCACATCCTCGCGCATGGGTGTTGGTCGCTGAGGCACATTCCTGGAGGGGCGGCTGGCTCACAGGTTCGGGCAGGTTGGCGGAGGGCCCTGCACAGGGGCTGCACATGATTTTGCCCGGAGCAGTGAGTGACAGTGCAGGGAGGTCCCCTGGCTTACTGTAAAGTTGTCACCCACTGGGCTTGGACAGTCTGAGGAGCCACAGGGATGTCGGGACTCGAAATTAACATCTTAAATTCCTCCCCCAGGCCATCCTGTCAGGAAGTAGCACCCCAGTGCCCTGCTGATCCCCGAATTGTTCTTCCCTCAGCCCTGCCTCAGGGCCAGCCTCCTCTCCCTCCCCATCACCAGCTGGGACTTCTGTCCCCAGGCAGCCCCAGCCCCGACATCCCCCAGCCTTCCCGTTGCCCCCGTTCTCCAAGCAGCAGACAGAAGGGGCTCCCCAAGTTGTAATGGTATAGTTTTCAGACCCACATGGCCTCTTGGAAACCCTCCAGGGCTTTTCCTTCACAGCTAGAGTGAACCCCAACTCCAGCTGCAGTGAAGGCTGAGAGCCCTGCCCACCTTCTGGGGGCCCCCTGCCGTCACCCCCCAGCCATGAGTGATCTCTCCCTCCAACAGGAACCTGTCTCAGTCCCTGTCCTGTCTTTGCCAGGCTGTGTCCTCTTGTGCACCGTTCCCTCCAGTTAGGGGTCTCTGACTAATGGTCTGCTCCCCGTGAGCACTCCCCATGGCCATGGAGTTGCCCCGGGAACTCTGCTGCCTCCCCTCCACCGCACTGTCCCCATTTCTTGTGGCCCCAGGAATGTCAACCCTTCCAGGAGGGTTCAACACCTCCCCCACTGCCCTACCCCCAGCCGGGTGGGGACAGGGCTGCAGGGCCCATCAATTCATGTTTCCTGCACCATGAGCTGTGGCCCCTCCCCATTCACAGAAGCAGGGCTGGGGCACCCATGTCCTTGTTCAGGAGAGCAGGTGGCCACAGAGGGCCCCCTGCCCCCTCATTCCTTAGTGCCCGATGACTCACTCCCCCCTCAGTCCCTTGTGCCCGATGACTCACTCCCCTCTAGGTAAAGCCTTCCCTTAGTGGAATTTTCCTGTCGTGACAGGAAGTTACTGGTGTGGCGCCCTTGGCGGTGGCTGGGACTGGTGACTAGGGAGGGACCTCAAGCCCCTTCCTGCTACCCTGTGGCTAGAACAGCGTTCCCCTCTGCTGCGCCCCAAGCCAGCCCCTCAGGGGTGCAGTGGGCACAGGCAGCCCCAGAGAGTCACCAGGCAGGTCCATGCCACTGCCCCTGTGCTCTGAGGACCCCACCTGCCCACCAGGGGCTGCAGCAACATGGGGTGGGGGGCCTGGCACTCTCAGGTTTAAATCCACCCTCTTGAGTCCATTCATGTCTGCACCATTTAAAATGGGGCATATTAATTTTTTAAAAATCCTCATCTGAGAATATGTGTATTGATTTCAGACAGAGAAGGGACAGAGAGAGAAAGAGAGAAACGTAGATTGGTTGCCTTTCATTTGTGCCCCGACCAGACCAAACCTGCAACCCAGGCATGTGCCCTGACTGGGAATCAAACCTGCAACCTTTTGGCCCAAGGGATGATGCCCAACCCACCGAGCCACACCAGTCAGGGCTGTAGGAATTTTTATGAGTTTGTCTGAGCCAAACTGATGACAACTGCTGGGGAGCAAAAACTCAACGGATTGGGAAAATGCTCCTGAGAATGGCAGTTTTGCACTTAAAAAAAATTTTTTTTAACTTTATTGTTGTATTATGCACCTTTTAAATGAGTTAATTAAGTTTTATCTTTTGAGGGAGGGGAAGGGAGAGGAAAGAGAGGGAAAGAAACATCAATATATTAGGGAAACATGAATCAATGGTCTTTTGTGCGCCCCCACCTGCAGACCTGGTCCCCAACGCAGACCTGTGCCCTGACTGGGAATCAAACCCGTGTCCCTTTGGTTTGCAGGCTGGCACCCAGTCACTGAGCCATACCAGCCGGATAATGCCCCTTATTTACACATTAGAATCTCAGGGGAAGATGTAAAAGGGGTCATATGACCCCATGGGTGGTAGACTAGGGGGTGGGAGAAAGAAAAAGCGGGGAGACCTCTGGGGTTGGATAAAAAGTAAAACACACACACACGTCTTCTACATGGGGTTGGACAGTTCACACTTCCGGCACACGGAGCCCTTGGTGGGGGGACAAGGGGAGAGGAGGGTCCCGTGCCCCGGTGCCGGCGGGTGAGCCCGAGGGCTGGGGAAGGAGATGCGGCCACTTCACGGGTGCGCCGTCCGGGACGCGGGCACACCAGGCCCCGTTCAGGTGAACACTGACCTTCGTCAAGGAAGCTGCTGGCCTGGGACGGGACTCCCGGCCGTGACTCGCTTTCAATACAGGTTTTAATATCACACCATCCAGTGTGGTTACTTTCAGTCTGAGTCTGTAAGGCTCCCACGCAGGCCTCCCTGAGCACCCCGGGTTTCATGTGTGGCCTTGTTGAAGCCACAAACTTCCTCCCGGTCCTGCGATTTCACCTCTGTGTCTCCTCTCCCGCCCCAAGCCAGGGAGGAGTGACCCCAGGAACTGAGCACAGAGGCTGCAGCTCCGCTGGAGGGAGCCAAGGACCACACACCGGAGGACAGGACGGGTCTGCTGGGGCTGCTGTCCCCTCCCTCCTATTCCCCCTCCCCCTGTGCTGTGGGCTCTGCCCCACCCCTACTGGCCTCACAGAAAGGGCCTCCCATCCCGCTTCCAGTCCCCTCTGTCTCTGACCCTGGCCTTTCCTTCAGGACCCCAGATCCCAAAGATGGTGCCCTCACCTGCCCCCTCCATGGAGTGGTCAGCATACCCTCCTTCCACGCCTTCCCCCAAACCCCGGGCCAGGAGTGGGGTGCCGAGGTGACCCCTTGTAACTGCACAGGAACCTTATTTTCTCCTTTTGTTTGGTCATTTTTTTCCCTTTGACTCAAACCTGCCTTCCCCAGCTCCCGGACTCACCCACTTCCCTCCCGTGTTTAATCATTAAGACCTCGGAACAGTGAGGCTCTGCTCAGCATCCAGGAATTGTAAACACAAACCCTCGTGCCTGTGGCGCACAGAAACAGGGTTTTGGTCAAACTAAAAATAACGTCTAGGCCTCCGTGTGTTTCGGCTCCAGCGAACCCACCCAGCTGCCTTCTGGTAGCCGCAGCTGCAGCTACTTCGGGGCTGATCAGGGCCACCGCCCCCAGCCGTGAAGGGTGGCAGGGGGCCGGTCTTTGGTCATGACCTACCTGTGACTGAGGCAAAGCACCATCTTCCTCATAAATCTTCACTTGGGTGCAGACTTCTGTCCCCATCTTACGGGGCTTTGACGTGCACAGGACACAGGCCCCTGTGGCCTGGCAGTGCCGCACCACCCAGGGCCCATCTCTGTATGACCCACGGGGCCTCTGTTCACAGACGTAGCTTCCAAAGTCCATCCCAGCACTGAAAAGAGCACGTTCCCTGGGCCCATGCATGGGGCTGGAAGGACTGTGCAGCATCCCAGCGTCCCCAACTTGGCAGGAAGGGACTGGGGGGAAAGTGGAGAGCCGGGTGGGGGTGGGAGGGAGTGGTGGCACCTGCAGGCCGGCCCTTCCCAAGCCCCCTCGGAGGGGAAGGGGCTGGCAGTGTGCGGGTCTGCCCCTGGAGAACAGCCCTGAGACAGTGCTGTTGCTGGCCCGCCGCCAGCATCCTGGTGGCCGGGGAACATCATTTGGACTTAGGTAGGAAGAACAGCAAACCGAGGCAGAGAGGAGGAGGGAGCTGTGTCCCACCCCTAACTCGGAAGTCTCGGCAGGTCCACAAGACTGCCAGGTGCTCCAACATCACAGGGGGCACCGTGCTGACACAGGATGGGGGATGGGGTGGTCCTAAAATTTCTACGTATCCTCTCCACTCCCTGGGAAAGCAAGTCTTGGTGCTTTCATCCCAAGGCCCGAAAGGCAGGACAGGGTCCGTGGTTCCTAAAGGAGGAAGCCCATAAAATAGCCTTGGCTAAGCGCCTGTCTCTGGTCACTACCTGTTTCCCGAGGGAGTCCCTCGTGCTGACAGAAAGAGCCCCAACTTTAATTTAATTAACTGCCTCCTGTCATGCACCTGTTTTGCAAGGTGAACAAGTGGGGTCTGGAGCAAGAGCCGTTTGGGCTCACGGACCCCCCCCACCAGCTACGCTTGGGTAGTCACGTCACCCCGGGAAAGGGGGCACCACCTTTCCCTGTCAATCGAGAGCTAACTTCTTCACCTCCATCCCGCCAACTCTGTCCTCAGGACAAAGGACTTGCTCTCTTGGCCACCCTGGCCGGGGTGTGCCTGGCCTTTGGCCACCCTCACTGTTGACATTTACCCTGCTTTGCCCTGAATCCACAACCTCCCCGCCCACCTTCGCCAGGCTGGTTCTCTTCCCTGAGACCCTCACCAATAACCTTGCCTGCACGCTAATGGGTTTGCTGGTCTGTAATTCTTTTTTCTTTATTTTATTGTTGTTGTTGGTCTGTAATTCCTTACTGCATCCGCAAGAAGAATCAGGTTTCCCTGTTGACGCCCCCACTGGGGACTGACGCAGAGCCGGGCGTAGGCCTGCCCAAGACTCCTGGAGCCTGGGAAGGCGTGATGCCCACCCCTGTTCCCCCAATAAATGACTCCACAGCCGCTTCTGAAATCAGCTTTATATCAAGCTATAAAAACCTGGATCTTACAAAATACTACAAAAGCAGTATTACAAAACTAATATTGCCCTGGCTAGTGGCACAGTGGATAAGGCACCGGCCTATGAACACAACCCAAAGGTTGCTGGTTTGATTCCCTGGCCAGGGCACATAATGAGGCTGCAGCCAGGTCCGTGGCTGGAGGCAGGTGAAAGGCAACCATACATGGATGTCTCTCTCCTGCTCTGCCTCTTTCCCTTCCCTTCTCTCTGAAAATAATAAATAAAATCTTTAAAAATATAATATCAAACATGCTAACTCTACAATGTACAAAGGCTTTTGTGCACCATGATGCTGGCCAGTTCCTGGCCAAGTACCTGGAAAGAGAGCTGGCCCAACCCTGGTGACCCCTGAGCCAGGACTGTCCCCTGATGGGGAGAGGGCGTAGGCAGTGTGCAGAGGCTAGGGGGGTAAGTGAACCCCTGTCTTCTGGGCACAGGACAAGGTGCCCTACAGGGCAGGGGACGAATGGGAGGCTGCAGTGGGCAAAGCCATGGACCCCCATTGACACCCGCACCTCATCTCTGGAACCAGGACGGTCAAGTTCCATGTGAAGTGGAGTGAAGGCTGCAGGGGACATTAAGGGACTACAGTCCATGTGACAAATCCAGAGAGGGCCCTGGGTTATCTGGATGAGCCAAGGGCCATCATGGCTCCTTAAAGGTGAACAGAGCGTCAGGAGAGGAGCGCTGGGAGGGGGAAGGCTTTGGAATGGGAGGGCTCTGAGCCAAGGCAGGGAGGGCGGGCCCTCAAACCTGGAAGAGGCCAGGAGCCGGACCCAAGCGCCCCCCGAAGGAACACAGCCTGCCGACCCCTTGACTTCAGCCCACCAACCTGCAGCAGGCCTGCGGAACTGAAAAGTCAGTCTCCCTCTGAGCCACCAGGAGTTGGGAAGTTTGTTACAGCATCAGGAGGAAACTCATACAGACCAAAGGGGTCAGAGGTCAAGTTTGCCTGCCCAGACCTCAGCCCTTGGCCTGGGCCTGCAAGAGGGTTGGAGGGTGCAGGCTGAACCCTAGAAGACGCCAGAGGCCCCCTCCTGTGCCCACCCTCAGGGGCGCCCGTGGGCAATGGGAGGCCAGAGTCTCAGTGGCAGGGGTGCCAGGCGACCTGGCGTGGGGCTTTGACTCTGGCTCAGTCCTGCTTGCTGTGAGCTGCTGCCCCCTTTCCAGGCCCCACATAAAAGCTTCTTTCTCTTCCAGCTGCTCCCAGCTCCTCGCAGCCCTGGGTGAACGAGGCAGGCCAGGCAGGGCCCCCACACGCAGACAATGCTCCCCTGGGAGGCAGGCCTGGTGGCCCCACGGACAGGAGGCCACCCGGGACCTCTGACCCCAGCGTCTCTCCCTCCTTCAGTGCACACACCACCAGTCTTTTCTCAGGCACGGCCTCTCCGGCTCCTCACGACCGGTGCTCCCGAACCACCGGACTGGCGACAGATGGAGGCGGGCCCAGTTCCAGCCGCCCAGGGGCCTGAGCCTCGGCCGGGCCTGGGCAGAAGCAGCGGCGGCAGCAGGAGGCCCGTGCGGGGCCAGGAGGCCGGTGCTGGTCTGAGCTGCCCCTGGGCGGGGTGTGTCCGACATCCCCGGCCCAGCCCGCACAGCAGGTCAGGCCGCAGCCAAAGTTAACCAACCTTTATAAGTGAAAACAGGGGCTTGAAGGGCTCCTCTGCCACCGGGCTGACATCCAGGATGCCCCGGATGCTCCTGGCTTCGCTGCTCAGCAGGTTCCCCTTGATGGCCAAGATGCTGCTCAGGTGGCCTTTGCTAGAGAGGAGAGAGCCCATCAGTCCAGCCTGCTCACCGACACCCCTGCTCACGCCCGGCCGAGCGCCCCCGCCTCCTGGTCTCCGCTGAGCTGCAGCAGCACGGCCACCTGCCGTCCTCAGGGCGCACCAGGCTCCTGGCCCTGCCGGAGGACCCGCTCCTCTCAGCTAAAATGTCACCTCCTGCCAGAACCTTTCCCATTTCTAACGTCAGTGCCTCCTGCTGGTTAAACAATCTTTATCAGTTGCAGTTGATCACCTCACTCTTGCGAACCTTCAGCGGACCGTAAGCTACCTGGGGCAGGACTGAGCCGGGCTCTGTCCTGTGTTTCAGTGCATCCTGGTGCCTAGGACAGAGCCCGGCACCTAGCAGAGGCTCAGTGCTTGCTGGTGGGAGGTAGGTGGGTGGCTGGCTAGATGAGTTGATGGGGGGAGATGGGCGATGGACACATGCGTGGACGATGAACGGATGGACACAGGGATGGATGGGTGGGGCTGGATGAAGGATGGGCAGGGGGTAAGCAGATGCACTGGCAGATGAGTGAGTGGGTGGGGGGATGGGTCGATGAGTGGACGGGTGAGGATGGATGAAGGATGAGTGGGTGGAAAAATGGACGGATGGGTGGGCATGTGAGCGGCTGGATGAGTGAGTGAAGAGCTGGAAGGACAGATGGATGTGTAAACAGGCAGATGGGTAGGTTAGTATAAAGGGGGATCCAAAAAAACCCAGAATTGTCTTCTGGAGGGCGGACCCGTTTAGCGCAGGCTCCCCCTGCTAGGCGAGTGTTCTAGGAACACCAGCTGGTGTTGTTGGGAGAGGCTGCATTGGGCTTCAGGGAATTGTTTCTGAAGACTCTTTCACCACGTTTGCCCACCCCCTGACGGATGATTTAGGAGCGCACCTGCCACGCTGTGCTGAGCCACCCGCAGTTTTCGACCAAACACGTCTGACCCTCATGCCCCACCCTCCCTATCCACCCAATCTTGCCCCGAAAGACATTGTTTTTGTTTCCCCGGATGAAAAAAGTGCTCCAAAGGAAACGTTTTGCCAATGGGGAAGAGGTGAAACAAAAAAAAAAACCCGCAGATGCACTGAAAGACACCAGAATTGAAAAGTTCAAAAAGCGGTGGGAAAAATATCTTGGTAGGTGTATCATCAAGTGGAGAGTGCTCTGAAGTCGACCGATGCTTACACGTGTAAGAAGAAACGCGCAATTTCTGATCAATTAATTCCGGATTTGTTGGGCCTCCCTTGGTGTATCGCTGCCACCCGTCCAGGTGGGCTCGAGAGGAGACGGGGGGCCGGCTGCTCAGCGGGTGGCTGAGTCACTGGGTGCTGCCGGGAAGGCCGCGTGGCTGCGAGCTGCGGACCGGCCAGGGCTGGACTAGGCTAGGCCGTCCCTCCAACCCGAGGCCCATTCAAACTTTCCCTCCCACATCAGGAAGGCTCTCCGGCCTCGGCCTAGAGAAATGGTCCCCTGGCTCCCGAGCTCCTCAGGCAGCAGGGCCAAGCCTTTGCTCTGGAATAGGGGCCCAGGGCCCGAGCCCCAGGGACTCTAGGCTGATGGGCGGGCCCCAGCTTCATCACCGACCCTCATGGCCTCTCTGGGTCTAGCTCTACCCCCTGACTCGCTGCGCCCCCCACGCAGGCCTCACGTGCCGGCCGCGCAGGGCTGCAGTGAGGATGGAACGAATGAGCTGTGCTGCAGGGTCCCCGCACGGCAGCCACGGCCAGACCTGCATCGAGTGGCCCATCCCAAGTCCCACGCGCCCCACACGGCGGGACTGCAGCCTTGACAGGCTGTGACCACAGCGGGGCCAGCAGGGCCAGGCCGGCTGCCCAGGTGGTGTGGTGCTCTGTTCTCACCTGAAGTCAGGGTACAAGGTAGCGTAAGTGGCCACCTCCATCTTGATGGCATTGGGGTCCTGCAGGCGAATGATCTCAGCGAGCATGGGGAGGGCTTGGTGCAGCCAGGTCGCCCGGGAGCCCTGCAAGTGAGCGCAGGCCTGGTCTGGTTGGGGGACGCTGCCCCTTCCCCAGAAGGGTGCCCCAGGGGCCCGGAGGCTCTGGTCAGACCTGAGGGAGTTTGGAGAGGCCCAGGGGGTTGGGCAGCCCCTCCCAGGTGGCCAGGGCTTACGTTCTCAGTGCAGAAGTGCTGGATGAGGTCGGCATTGGCCAAGATCTGCCGGGCTAGTTGCTGTTGCTGCTCTGCTCTCTTGAGGACCAGGCCCAGCTTGCTGAGCCGCAGGATGTATTCCTTCACCAGGTGCAGGTGCACCAGCTCCATGAGCTCCTGTGTGGGGGGCGGGCTGTGTGAGCCGTGCTGACGGGGAGCCGCCACACCCCGAAGCCTCAGGGCCAGGAGTCCACCGCAGGCTGGAGGGCGGTGAAAAGGTGCACACCTGCGTGCACCTGTGCATGTGTTCACGGGGGCATGTATGCATGCGTGCACCTGTGCAGGTGTTCACGGGGGCGTGTATGCATGCGTGCACCTGTGCAGGTGTTCACAGGGGCATGTGTGCATGTGTGCACCTGTGTGTGTGTTCACAGGGGCGTGTGTGCATGCGTGCACCTGTGCAGGTGTTCACGGGGGCATGTGTGCACCTGTGTGTGTGTTCACGGGGGCGTGTGTGCATGCGTGCACCTGTGCAGGTGTTCGCGGGGGCATGTGTGCATGCGTGCACCTGTGCATGTGTTCACGGGGGCATGTGTGTACGCGTGTACCTGTGCAGGTGTTCACGGGGGCGTGTGTGCACACATGTACCTGTGCAGGTGTTCACGGGGGCGTGTATGCACGCATGCACCTGTGTGTTCAGCCCTCCGTCGGGGCCCCCTCACCTCCTGGAAGCAGCTGTGCAGCTCTGAGAACTCCGGAAGCCTCTCACCCACAGAGGAGATAATGTCCTCCAGGGTCTGCGCAGGGGCCGCCCTGAGGGTCTGCATGAACCTCTTGAACGGGGTCTGCGAGAGGAGGGAAAGGACATTTGGGCTGTCCCTTCACATGCTCACTGTCACACTGGGCTGGCCCGGGCTGGGGACCTAAGGCCTGCCAGGGACCCGGGGCAGAACTCGGGTCACAGGCAGGAAGCAGGGGCGGCGTCTGTGTCCCCTTCTCCAAGGTCGGCCGGCTGTGGCTCCGGGAAGCCAAAGCCCTGCGCCTGCCCTTAAGCTTTTCCACCTCCCACCTACACTTAAGTAAATTCCTGCAAAAACAAGGCCCTGGTTTTTGCCTTGACTGGTGCCAAGTCCTCTCTGGCGGGGTCATCATCTGGACTTGACCACAGTCAGGCCATCCACAGCCTCTGGCTCTGGTCACTGAGGACAAGGCAGGCGCCCATAGAGGGCAGGCAGGGAACCCACCCCTTTCCCTTCCGGGGACTCTGCTTCACCCTCTGCTAAAGGATGCAAGAGCTTTCTGTGGATCTCCTGGCCCTCTGAGCACCACTGGGGATCAGGCCTGGGGACGGACTAGGGAAGGAGCAGTGAGGGAAGCAAATCCTGTGCAAGCTTGGGGGTTGGCTGAGTCTAAAAGGCTGGGGCACACGAAAGCTCTTCTGGGCCCTCCCAGCCCGGGGTGGCCCCTTGGAGGTCATGATCCCAGGCTGATATGGTGGGGGCAAGGCCAAGGCCTCCACCACCCCTCCCTGGGCAGCACCACAGGCCAGCCTTGGCTTCTGCCCTTCTTCCCACCCATCCTCATGCCCCTCAGCACAGCACAGCAAGGGCCCAGGGAAGGAGGCCCCAGCTACCTTCAAGTCCGCAACCAGGCTCTGGAGCAGGGTGTCGAAGCCATGACTCTTGAGCTCATTCAGGGGGCCCAGGAGGTGCTGGGATGTCTGCCACTTCTGCTCCATGGATTTCCTGGACGGCCAGGGAGGCAGGGAGGTCAGGCCAGCCCTGCCCAGCTGGCTCTGAGTAAATCTTCCTCACCGCTGCACTCTAGAACCCTCCACGGTTCCCTATTCCAAGTCCCCCCACCCGTGCTCACCCCCAGCCCCCACCCGCACACATGCCCCACCACACCCTCTTCTACCGGGGCGCAGCTCAGCCCCTGCACCCTCAGCCTCATCTACCTCGCCCGCCTCACAGGGTGGCCCCTGCAGACCCAACCAACAGGAAGTCCTCCACCTGGCTTCATCCATCCACCGCACCTAGATGCTTCCTGCCGCACAGGCCCTGCTCCTCTCTTCCTGCACACCTTGCTCAGGTCCATTCCACACCTATGCCAAGCTGTTCCCGGCCCTTCCCCACCCCTCCGCGCCAGCTCCTGGCACCCCTTCTCTCCAACACGCGGTCACCTCCCGCTCCTCCGCTCCCACGCACCCTCCCAGGCCACTCACCGCAAGGGCAGGCAGTTGTTGATGTTGGCCATGATGTTGCCCCTGTAGTTTGTCAGGCGTTTGCCCTTCTCCAGAAAGTCATCAAAGGCTCCCTGGTAGCTGGTGAGACCAGAGGGGGCAGTTGCAGGACCAGCCTAAACACTGGAGCAACAACAGCCTTCCTGGGGTTCCAGAGTGCTTTTCCCAGGACGGCCCCCACAGCCAGGGCGCGCTGTCCCCTAGGCATCTTGGGACCGATGAGGCCAGGCCTTGCAGAGGTCCTGAACAGAGTGCCAGCCCAGTTCTGCTGGCTCCCCTCCATCTGGAAGACTGGAGGGGGCCATGGGTGGACGGAGGAGGAAGGGGTAGCCAAGAGAATTGTGGGGTGGAGGCTGGAGGCACCACCTGAGGGCAGGCCAGGGTCTCAGTCCCTTGTGACGCACCCTCTACCGGGAGCTTTGCGAGAAGAGGGAAGGGGCACAGTGCCCAGCGGGTGCTGCGGGGGACGGGACTTCTGCTCATGATGAGACACTCTAGGGGCCAGCAGGGAGGGGGCCCTGATCTAGCTGGGACCCCCAGACGGGGCTCAGGGAGGGGGCCCTGACCCACACGCACCTCCTCAGAAACGCGGCCATCTCAGTCAGCAGCAGGGGCTTCATCTGCTTGCCCAGGTCCAGCGTGATGTTCTCGGCCTTGGCCTGGCCCTTGCACATGATCTGCAGGAGTGAAGTGAGCTGAGCAGGGCCCGCCTGGGGCCGGGGGCTGGGGCCAGGCCGTGTGTGCACCCGAGGGTGGGGGGACAGTGCGGGCCCCGCCTGTTGGTGGCCTGCCCGCCGCGGGCTGTTGTGAGCATGGGGCAGCTGTACTACCTGGATGATGTCGATGGCCAGCTCGCTGTGGCAGTGGCCATCCAGCCGCTGGGGGGCCACGTCCTGGGTCCAGCGCTGGGCCTCCAGCTTCAGGGCCCGGGTCATCAGCTCCTTCACACTGGCCTGTCAGGGGGAGGGCCAGGGTAGCAGGGAGCCCGTCGCCTGCCCACCAGGAAGTCCCTGTCAAGGTCTCTGCCCATGTCCTGTCTGTCCTGAGCCTCCCCTCTGTCTCCTTCCTGTCCCTCCCTGTCCCAGCCCTGGCGCTGCTGCCGGACTTACCACCTCATTGGACAGGAACGTGGCCTCCAGCAGCCGGATCTGCTTGGGGGGCAGGAGGCTCCCCAGATGGATCCCCTGCAGCTCATGGGCAAGCTTAGGGCTGTTGATGATGTCACTGTGGGCAGAGGGGGCCGGCATGGAGGAAACTGCGCCCCCCCAGCACCACCCCTTCGGCGAGAGCCCTCCTTAGCCCGAGCCTTCGCAGGCCCCGAGCCCCACTGTCTGCCCCTGCTGTCCCCTATCCCAGCTCAGACGGCGGGTCCTCCATCTGCCCAGTTGGGTTCAGGTCAAAATTCTTGGACTCATCGTGTCTCCTCTCGTTCCCCCGCCCTCATCCACTCGGGCTCCAAAGCATCTCCTCCGCCACTGACCGGCCCCGAGCCACCCCCCACCTCCAGCAGGCTCACCGCAGGCCACCCTGCCTCCGCCCCGGTCTCCCCAACCGCCTACCCCGCCGGCAGAGCCTGCTCGTCTCCCCTCTCACGCGTGAAACCCAACTCCTTGCGGCAGCACCCCTGGACCCGTCCCTCCTGTCCCCTCACTGCGCTCCAGCCCAGTGCCCTCTGCCCTGTTACCCCAGAGGCTGGGCCAAGCAGGAAGGGCTCCGTGGAGGCGGAGGCGGTGCCACTCACCCCTCTGGCGCCTCTACAGGGTCCTGGCACTTGCGTAAGCCTTTGTCCTCCAGGAGAGTTAGGAGGGGTCCCCTCTGCCCCTTTTGACGGTGGGACGCCATGTCCCTTTGCTCCCTGCTGCCCACACAGGCCTCAACAATGCCCCCCTGAAAGCCCACTCCTAGGGCTCCACGCCCAGCTGGCCTGTGTCCTGCTGTGCTGACCCCCGGGGGCTCCAGGCTAAAGCCCCGCAGTCACGGGGATAGGAAGGCTGACGGGCAGGACTGTGCGAGCCCAGCGTTTCCTGGTGAGTCAGGACAAGCAAGACGCGACTGGCTCGGGGTGGCCTGTCCCTCCCGCAGATCTGCCCTCGGCCCCTTCCCGGCGTCCCACTGACTCCTGACCCACCAGCGCCACCTGAGCCCCCTGGCCACCCAGATGTGTCCCCGAAACGCTCAGACACTGCTCACCCTGCAGGCTCTGCCTCTGGAGGCTGGGCCAGCCCTGAAGGAGCCCTGGCCTCCCGTGTGCGCCCGCACTTCAGCCTCCCTCCCTCCCCCCAGCGTGGGCTCAGGGGCCTGTGGAGCCTGGGTAAGGCAGGGCACGCCCGAGGCTGTGCCCTGGCCACCAGGTAGCCTCTGCTGGCACAGCCCAACCCCCACCCAAGGAGCGCCAGGCCTGGGTGGCCAGAACGCTGCTCAGCCGTGGGCTTACTGGGAGGCTGTGCAGAGCCAGTGCAGAGGCTGGACTGAGCCAGTGGGCGGCCCAGGACCTGTCCCTGAATCCAAACACTGACAAGCTGCCCAGGCTCAGCTTCTGGCCCTGGGAGGCGACTCCCTGGCCGGAGCACCGTCCTCACCCCTGCCGGACTCCCCTTCTTCTCTAGACGGGGAGCAGCCCTGAGCGGGGACGCGGCTCCTGCGCCAGGCCAGTCCCACGCGGGCTCTTCCAGGCCGGCTTCCTGGCCCGGCCCAGGCCGGCGGAGTCCCCGCGGAGCTCCCAGTGCCTGGCCCCCAGCCTCAGCCTTCCGCTCCGACTGTCACTGTCGCCCCACCCCTGCCAGTTCGGGAGTGAGGTCCCTGCCCTTGTCCACACCCCAGGGCCCCCAGAGGCGGATGTGGCTGGCGCGCAGGGAATAAGGGTCGCCGGCGCAGAGCGGGAGGCGCAGGGCGCGGCCCCGCCGCAGGCGACGCCCCCCTGCCACTCACTTGGGGTAGAGGTTCTGCGCCCAGAGCAGCAGCAGGTACGTGTCGTGCTCGCAGAGCTCGAACTGCGCCATGGCCGTCATCTGGGCGGCGAACTGCTCGTGGTAGCTCTGCGCGTAGGCGGCCACGACGCCGAAGTCGGCGGGGAAGAGCGGCTTCAGCCGCTGCGCCACGGCCTCCAGGTCCTCCTTCATCGTGCGCCCCATGTGCAGGAAGGCGCGCTCCGCCTCCGAGCCGCCCCCGGCGCCGGCGGGCGGCGGGCTCCCCAGGCGCTCCTCGGCCAGCTGCGCCACGCCGCGCCGCCACTGCTGCATCCAGGCCCGCGGGCGCGTGGCCGCCAGGGCCGAGGGCGCGGGCCCCGCGGCCGCCGCGCGCCGGTCCTCGCGCTCCTGCTCGACCAGCACGGCCAGCGCCTGGCGCAGCCGCTCGGGCGCCTCCTCCAGCGGCCGGCGCAGCGGCCCCAGCACCTGGTCGCGCAGCACCACGTACAGCGCCTCCACCTTGCTCTGCCGCCCCAGCAGCTCCTGGTCGCTCGCGCCGCCCGCCGCCTCCGCCGCCGCCGCCAGCTCGCGCTCCAGCCTCAGCAGCGGCCCCGCGGCCTCCAGCCGCCCGCGCTCCAGCTCCGCCTTGAGCTCCTCCACTACGGAGCGCACGCCGCGTCAGCGCCGCGCGCCCTCGGAGAGGGGCCGGTGCCGTCCCGCAGGACGCAGACCGGGCCGCCCCCTCCAGCCCCCAGGACTAAGTAGTGGGAGGTGCAGGTGGAAGCCAGGTGGGGAGACACCTCCAAGCCGTGGTTCCTGCCCGCTCTGCGTCCTGCACCAGTGCACCAGGCCCCGGTGAGCACAGGCCCTGCCAGGCCCTGGCCACGCTGAACGGAACCCCAACCCCAGGAGGGACCCCAGCCTACCTGTGGGCAGCGGGTCCCCCGGCCGGAGCCCCGGCTCAGGCTGGGCCTCCACCAGCTCTGCAGAGCTGGGCTGGTCCTTCTTCTTCCTCCCTTTGGTGAAGATGTTGAACATGTTGGCCAGGCCTTTGGGCTTCTTCTTCTTCCTCACAGCCTCCTTCTCGCCCCTCTCCGGCGCTGCCTCGGACTCCATGGCAGGCACCAGGTCCTCAGAGGAGGCCTCGGAGATGGAGGCCTCAGACTCCACCTCTGATGAGGCAGGGGACTTCTGAGATCTCCCAGAGAAGTCAAGCGCTCCTGGCGCAGGCTGCTGGCCTGGAAGGCCTTGGAAGAAGGTCATCATCTTCAGCATCGGACTGGCTCAGACCTGCGGGGGAACAAGAGGGGGCCCCAAGGGTGAGTGGTGACAGCGCGCAGGTGCAGTGGCAGCACTGTGTGCACCATCAGTGGTCACCCCTAGGCCCGCCAGGGCCCTGGCCTTCTGGCCCAATGGGCACCAACAACTAGCTCCCTCCCTGGACACCAGCGTCTCAGCACCCACAGCTCCTCTGCCCCTCCAGACCCTCCCAGAATCCCCAGAGCAGGGAAAAGCAGAGGATGCCAAGCCTCCCAGACGAAGAGGCCTTCACTTTGTTTGGTAAATGCTTCCTTGACAGCCCACCCTCTGGGTGGGGCTGCAGGGCAGGAGGCCACCCTGGACCCCGAAGAGCAAGGGCTTTGGTCCCATTGCACAGAGTAGGAAGATAGGAAGAGGTCCAGAGCGCCCTGGGGCACCAGGGGCTCGGCTGAGGCAGATCCAGCCCAGGCTCACCCTCCACCCTGCCCCAGTCTCCTCTGCTCTGGTCCGGGCTGGCCTGGCGGTGCAGACCCTGAGGGATGCTGGCAGCAGGAACAAGACAGCTCCTTCTGGGACAAGGAGGCAGGCAGAGCCTGACCCCCATCCTGGCCTTGGGGCCCAGTCTACAAAAACCGCAGCTCCCCCTCAAACCCCAGTGGGTGGGAAAGGACTTTGGAGAGCTTTTCACACGTTGGTGTGGACAAGGGCTGCCTGGGGCCACAAAATAACTCCCGCAGGGAATGCAGGCTTCTTGGTTCCTGCTTGCTTCTCCCTGAAGGCTCCTGGGCTCTTGATGGGGTGACACCGCCATCAGCCCTCACTTTTGGTGCCCTTCATGGATGCCTACCCATCTCTTCCTCATCCCTGTGCTAGAGGAGTGTGATTTTCCTCATCTCACAAAACCAACTCAGGGAGGTGTAAAATGCCCCTACAGCCAAGAGCTGAAGGTTGGAACTCATCACCTGCCTCTGGGTCCCCCACCACTTTGCAGGCTGCCCTGAGAAAACACCCCCTTGTGCCCACCCTCATCCTTCTTGACCATGGTCAGAGCAAGGCCAGGATCAGGGAAGGGGAACATAGCTGACCCCAAGGGCATGGACAGGGCAGAGCTGGGAACAGGGAGCAGACAGGGCCAGGCCTCCCTGGTAACTGGGGGGACCCATAACCATAGTGCCTGCCGTGCCAGCCAAGAGTAAACACACCAAGCCATCCTGCCTGCCACACAACGACTGATTCACCCCAGCAATAATGGCGCTGCCAGGCAGATGGGAGGGTCCACCATCTGGAAACAGAAACTGAAGTTGGGGGAGTGCTTTCCCCAAACACAGAGCAGGCACGGAGGCTCAGCTTAGGCCTGTCAGGCTCCCCAGAGCCCCTGCTGCCCGCCCATCAGCCCACCTACCTTGTCCCATTCCCCTCAGCTGCCCATCCCCCCACGAGGGGGCCAGGGAGCCTGGGTTGTTTCCACTCCCATTGGCTTCCCTGGGCACCCCGGGCAGGGTTCTAGAGTTGCTCCCTGCACCATTTGGCCGGGCAGTTAGTTCCTCTCTAGAACCAAGACGGGGTGCTCTAGGGAGCCCCCAAACCAAGGTCCCTCAGTGTGAGGCCACTGGGCACGTCTGCCTGCCCACCTGCTGCCGCATGTCCCCTCCCAATCCATCCCATTTGCATGCCATGCACCCATAGGAGCTCATCTGGCCAGCTGCCTGGGGCTCCTCAGTGCCACCCTGGGCGCCTGGCCCCACCTGTGCCCTCTTGCTGGAGAGGGAGAGGGCTATCCTGACCAGCAGGGCTTCGACCAGCCTCGCCTCTGCCCTCACCGACCCCCACCTCCTTGGTGCCCCACACATGCTCCATCTGACCCTCAGGCCTTGTTCTGGCTGGTCCGGAGCGGGGGACTCCTCACCTGGGGCACAACCCCCTGCACCCCCGTGGCTCATCCCAGGCCCCCGCGGAGCTGCTAACCCGCGCAGCCATGTGCGGGGCCCTGGCCGGGCCTCGGTGAGGCTGTGCCCTGTGTCCCTCTGTCTGGCTCATCTCGGTGCCCAGCACAGCGGAGGTGGGCAGGAGAGGCATTCGGGTAAGCGCGGCCCTCCGACAGGCACACGAAGATCGGAAGGGACCTGCTCGCAGTGAGGTTGTGTGGCACCCCGGCGGCCCGACAGTTGGCAAGCCCCCACCCCTGTCCCCCCAGCGCCCGGCTTCTCAGGCGGCCCCCTCCCTCGCCTCCCGGGCAGGCTGTCACACAGCCTCCCGCGGCCTCTGCGCCAGGCTCCCCGGGGCGGCTCACCCATCCGCCCGATGACGCCCAGGCACTAGCGGAGTGACCTGGCCTAGGTCGCACAGGCGGCTCCCCTCTCCCGCCCCGGGCCGCGGCGCCTACTGCAAAGGACGCGAGACCCCGAGCCCTGGCCCCCTCCCACCTTCCCCGGACGGAGCCCGCGCTGGGCGCGCCAGTCCGGACCCCCTGCGCCTGCCTCCGCGCGCCGCCGCTCAGGGCGGCAGCCTCAGTTTCCCTAGACGCAGGGCTACGGGAGGCCTTGGGCTCTTTGGTCATCCGCCCCCTTGGCCCCTCTGCCCCGCCGGCCGCCCCGCCGGAGGACCGGGCGGGGACTGGGGGTCCGGCGGACCGGTGGGCGCGGACGCCGGACGCCGGGGGAAGGCGGGGAGGCCACTTACTGTGTCCGCGGGCTGCTTCTGCGGCCCCTGAGCGCCGCGCGGCCAGAAAAAGCGGTGGGCCCCGCCCCCGCCCCGCCCCGCCCGCAATCGCGGAAAACCCAAGGGCGGGGACCCGAGCCGATGCGGCCGCGCAGCCCCTGCCCCCGGGGCCGGGTCGTGCGCGCCCCGGGCGGTGCTGGGCCTGTCCAGTAGCCCAGCGTGTGTGGGGTCACTACCTCCCACCAGCCGGGGGCGGCCGTGGGCGCAGGGCGGCGCGACTGGTGGACCATCGCCTGAGCATTTGGGGCGCGGGGACCCTCACGCACTGCGTCCGGGGGTCTGCTGGCTCCGACCCATTGCCCTGCTGCCGCTTCTGATTGGCTAACTGGAGGAGCCCCCTCCCCCAGCTCAGGACCACGCTTTCTCGTCACAGAGCCCGCTACCCACTCCAGCGCCCTCCGACACACGAGGGTCCGGGGAGAACCAGTCCCACCCTGGGTATCCCTGTGGCCGCGGAGAGGCATGGGAGGGGGCCTTCCTGGAGGAGGTGCCCTAGGGAAAGGGGGCTGCAGGGGTTGTCAGCTAGGGCCAGCCACCTGTGCTGGGCGCCTGCAGACAGTCGCACCCAGGCCTGGGGAACTCGGCTGAAGCACTTTCCCTTTCTGGCGCAGGGCTGGGCCAGGACAGACTTCTGCAGGCACCGCCAGGCCTTCTGAGTGGGGCTGGGTCGACCTCACTCAGTCCAGCTTTGTCCTCATTTGTCCTCACTTAAGTGGCTTTGAGCAGGTCACACCCCTATCTGTGCCTCTGTTTCCCCCTCTGAGCCCTGTTTCTTGGGGATCTGTCCAGGGGTGTGGAGTGAGTCCCCAAGAGAGCATCCATCAGCAGTCACCCCCTTGGCGTTGTCACAGCCAGGAATTCCTGCCGTCTGGAAGGACCAAATCATTCAGGAATTTCCCGGCCGGGCACCAGCTTCCCTTTGGCTTCTCCCTGAAGCCTCTGCTCCTCCCTCCCTTTTGTTTGCTCCCTGCCCCCACCGCACACCCCCGCATTGCCCGCTGGTTGCCCACTCCCCCAGTAGGCTCCAGAGGGCTGGCAGGGTGGGTGGGGTAGCAGAGCTGGGGCTGCCCCTTGGGACTGAGAACTTCCTCTTCCTCCTTGAGACTGGTGGTCGAGTGCCAGGCTGGGATCTGGACATTGACCCTGTTCCTGCAGGAGGGAGACGGGGCTTCAGGGGCACAGTGAGATGGGTTCCTCCCTTTCTTGCCCTGAGACCTCGGGGGTGCATTTTGCAGATGAGCTGACTGAGCGGGCCCACAGGGGGACCTCGGCCAGGCCTCCGAAGTCCATCTCTCCAGCCAGAGGCCAAGGGCATGAACCCAAGCGGCCCTGGCTCGCTGCCTGCTTTAGCAAATGGTGCTTTCCTGTTCAGCCTCCACTCCTAACGCCAAACAGACTGGGAAACTTTCTGAATTTCAGGATGAGGAGGAGGGGGAGAGGCTCCCAGGCTCGCAGATTCTGGTCGGCAGAGGCAGGCAGGACAGTTGCAGGGTGGGTATGGAGCAGCCAACCTGGTCCCTGGTGGTCCAGGCCACCTGCACCCCCTCTCCATGGCTTTACCCGAGCAGTGGCCAGGGCCAGGGGGTGGCAGAAGCTGTGTCCTCCTGCTGTGTTGCTCCAATCACTTCCCCAGGGTCAAGGGCATGTATGTGAAGCCCCCCCACCACCACCACCACCACAAGGGAAATCCTCTAAAAACATGAGGACACTGAGGGCCATGGATGACAGCTGGTGGTGGGGGGAGGGACATGGACAGAGGGGCAGAAGCTATTGTTACTCCTCTGACACGTAAGGAAACTGTCCCCAAGAGCCTAGACAGCCCCAGGGAGGGCCAGCCAAGAATTCCACCCTCAGCAGGGAAGGAGCGTCAAAGGCTGGTGGGAGTGTCCCTAGCCAGCTGCTGTCCCCATGGGGCAGCAGGCTGGCTCCATCTGGCAGGAGGGCAGCAGGTGGAAAAGCCCAGAGGTCAAGTGTGGCCCCGGTCAGCTTCTCCCATGCCAGGCAGGGCCTTGCCCCTCCGCACATGTAAATTCCTGGGGCTGCACACACAGGACGGTTTCCCTTCTTTCTGCTCAAAAGCAAGTTGACTTAAAAAAGAGTAAAAGGCCCTTACAGCCAAGAAGAACGAACTGGTAAAACATGCATAACAAGCCCTGGCTGGTGTGGCTCAGTGGGTCGGGCATTGTCCTGCAGACAAAAAGGTCACCTGTGTGATTCCAGGCCAGGGCTGGGTACCTGCTCACAGGCCTGGGTTGCCAGCCAGGTTGGGGGCCTGCCAGGGGCAACCAATCAGTGATCCTCTCTCTCTTTTTCTCCCTCCCTTGCCCCCTCTCTAGAAATAAAATCTTTAAGAATGATGCAAACACAACGGACCTTTTTGATCCTTCTGAGTCCACAGCTCGGTGGCATTACCTACGCTGCCGTTGACATCACCACCGTCCACCTGCAACACTGACACTCCTTAAACACAAACTCCCCCTGCCCCTCCACCCAGCCCCAAACCCCCACCCACCCTCCTTTCCATTTCTGTACGTTGGACTATTCAAAGTACCTCACAGAAGTGCAGTCACACAGTATGTGTCCTTATTTCTCTTAGCATAATGGCCCTAGAGTTCATCCATATTGTAGCACGTGTCAGACTTTTTTCCCTTTGTAGGATTGAAAAATATGCTGCTGTTCATCCAGTCACCTGCCAGTGGACACCTGGCTACTGGGAAACATCTGCTGGGGGAGGGGGGTGTCACACCTCTTCTAGGCCCTGCTTTCAATTCTTTTGGGGGGACCGCTGACTTTCATTGACCTCTACAGGTGCCGGGCCCCGTTCAAAGAGCTTGGCGTACGTTAACTGTTTTCATCAGAAAATCTTACGAGCCCTGGCTGGTAGCACAGTGGTTAAGGCGCCGGCCTGCGAACCCAAAGGTCGCAGGTTCGATTCCCCAGCCAGGGCACATAACCAGGTTGCAAGCCAGGTCTCCAGTCAGGTCTGTGCCTGGAGGCAGGTGAAACACAACCGTACATTGGTGTCTCTCTCCCTCTCTGCCTCTTTCCCTTCCCCTCTTTCTGAAAATAATGGAAATAAAATCTTAAAAAAAGAGAAAATCTTACGAAATGGGTACTCCTTAATTATCCCCTTTTTACTGATCAGGAAACTGAGGCACAGATAGGTCCAGTCCTGTGCCAGTGGTGGAGCTGGGAGCCCCACTAAACATTGCTCTGTCCCAATGTTGGTCAATGTGAAAGTGCAGCTTTATGGATTTAAGTCAGACACAGGAAGGACTGCCAAGCTAGAGAGCTTGGATGTAGAAATAGGAGGTTTTACTGCCCTCCACTTTGTTTTCATCTTTGGAGAAGAAAAAAAAAAAATCTCCCATTATGTCCTAATCTTGTTTATTCCTTGACACTTCCCTTTGTCCCCAGGGCAGCTGAGCTGCGTGGGGTGGCGTGGCTGTGCTGTACTGGGGCTGACTGCCTGAGACCCTCGCTGGGAACAGCTCCCTGGAAGAGGGGCGATGGGAGGCAGAAGCGGGCACTCTCAAGTGCTGGGGCAGCAGGAGCACAGGCTAGGAGGGGTTTCCCAAGAATGAAGGGGCTATGCCTTGCTGAGCCTGGCTTGCCCCGGAGGACCTTGGTCACAAGGGCGGTGCTGAACGTGGGATGGAGTCCCTGGGATGTCCCCCAGCTCCACCCCTTGGCTTGGGCCCACTTCCCTCTTTGAGATGACTTGCACTTCCCACTGCCCAGCTCTCTCTCTAGTACTGCTTCTCCCTTGACTCCTTGGGCCATCACCTGACTGGGTGGGGGGCCTTCCTGCCACCTCTTACCCCTGGGGTTGCCTCACTTGCGCTGGGCAGAGCCATTGTACTCCCTGTTGACAGGTGCAGGTGAGGAAAGGAAACCGAGTCTCAGAAGAAGAAAGGGAGCTCACAGGTTGAGGCTGGGGTTCTGCTGCCAGTGGGCCCTGCCTGAGAGAAGCCACTTGCTTAGGGTCGTCTGCAGCCGCCTCAGACCGGGACCGCGTCAGCTGACCTCCCGGGACCATGAGATGGCCCGGACAGCTGACCAGGAACCCGCTTCCCAGGGCACCCTCTTCCAGGAGGGCACTGGCTCCCACGTGAAGATGTTTACTTGTTAACAGGCCCTGACCTTCCTCAGAGGAGGAGGAGGAGGCAGGCGGGCCGAACACTTCCTTTTGTGTCTGACAGAAGGGAAAATTGTGGACTCAGGGGAAACGGCTTCTCAGGATCCATATGGCAACAGGACTCCAATCCTGGTGGCCTTGCCAGAGGGCAGTGCAGGAGAGCTTCCTGGAGGAGCTGCCCTTCCAGGCATCTGGGACTCTCTGGGCCAGCCCCAGTGGTCTGGCCTCTCCCCTAGAAGATTCAGCCTTTCACAATGGCCTTTGGTGGTATTGCAAAATGGTCCAATTCTGCAACTGCAGCCACTTCAGGGGCTACCTTGGGGTCTTCCAGGCAGCGTGGTGTCCAGGAAAAGAGCCGTGGAGGAATGCGTGCAGGAGCTGTGTGCGGTGCTGGGCAGGGCTGGGCCAGGGCGGGGCGGCAGGGAGCTGCCCAAACCACCCAAGTCAGCCTCTTCCTGAGCCTGGGTGCTCCCCGACACCCAGGTGCCCTGAGCGGGAAGGCATAATGCTGGGGGCTCAGGCATGGGGACCACCTGGCCCATGGGAGCTGCACCCCTTACATCAGTGTTTTTAGACATTTGGCTTCAGCCCCGGGGCCTCAGTCTCCGCTCCTGGAAGAGGAGCTGTCTCGGTTGCTGGGGTTGCAGGAGGCTTAAAGGCGTGTCTGTGTATCAACAGTTAGCAGTACCTGCTGCTCCTGGGGGAGCACACTGCAAGCCAGGCCCTCAGGGAACCACATTTGCATTTTCTCACTCATGCTCCCCATTTTCCGCCAGGTGGAGCGACTTGCCCAAAGTCGCGCAGCTAGGAAGGTGTCTGAATGCAGAAACTCTTTCCTTTTTTTTTTGTTAGATTTTAGAGTTTTTCATTTCCTGCTTTTCAACCAGTAATTTTAGTGCTGGTAAACACGAGTAGGGGAAGAATTTGAGTATCAGAGATAATAATAATCCATCAGTAGAATAAAATACCACATTTTGCTACAGTAAAATATGCATTTGACCATTTTGCACTTATTAGAAGCCCATTCCCAAGCCCTGCACGGGCGGGAAGGTGGCGGAACCACCGCGGAGCCTGGCGTGCGGTGCCGGACTGCTGGCGACGTTCCTCTCCGAAGTCCCACTTGGGGACTCGGTTCTTACAGGCTCCGAGAAGGACCGCCCGCCCCTCCCCACCCAGCCACCCAGCAGAGGTGGGCTCTTGGCCCACCGGATGCTGCCTCCGGGTCTCGCGGGTGAGCTCCAGCGAAGGACACAGGGCAGACGGGAACACAGAGACTGTTCTTCTTGCATCCTTTTTGTACCTTTTTAATGTTGAACTAAGTGAGCGAATCACTACCCAAAACATTATCAAAGTTACAAATGACAACATGGAACGTTTTTCAAGCTGCCCATAGGTGTGCAGGTAGGTATGCAGCCCGTAGCCTGGGAAGGAGGAGTCCAGGCCCAGGGGGTCCCAGGAGAGGAAGGGGCCCTGGTGTGGTGTGACCCACCCAAGTGCCTGTCCCTACTCCAAGCATTTTACTAGAGCAGGGGTCCCGATGAACTTGGGCTGGACCCTGGTGGCCTTTACCTCGGGGGCTGCAGGCTCCCCTGCAGGTCCCCACTGTGGGGCTGGGGAAGGGACCTGCAATGCCACCTAGTGGGACCCAATGTCCCAGGCTGTGGCACCCAGCACAGGCCCAGTGCCAGCATTCTGCATGGACTGGCTGGGGAACAGTGGGCAGCAGTGGCATGGCCCTGTTCCTCCCCTCTAGGCCTAAGCATGGATGGTAGACAGACACGGACCTGGCTGGGGTCCCTCCGGTGCGTTAGGGTTACCAAAGGGACTTTGTGGCAGCAAAAGAAGGAAATGAGATTGGGGATACCACTAACTCTGGGGACCAAGCAGCTTCCTCTCCCCTCCTGGTCAGTGGAGAGCGGCCCTTCTAGGCCTGGATCCTGCCGAGGGGGCTATCCCTGCGTCCAGGGGTCCCATGAGGGCCAGGCCCAGAAAGGGGAGGGAGAGGCTGTGTGGGTAGAGATGACATTGACCGCCACTGCATTGGGGTCTCATTCTCCCCTCCCCGCTCCCCCGCCTGCTGGGTGCCCCCTCAAATGCTGCAGGTGAGTTACTGGACCCCCAGCTGCCAGAGGGCAGAGCTAAGACGGAACAATCACCTGCCCTTCTCTAGTGAAAAAGGGGCTGCTGACACCCCCCTCGCTGAGGGGATAATCCGGGGCCACTTGTGTGGGTGGGGGGGGGCTGGTGTGGAGCAGGGCCCCCCCCTTCTGCTGGCCCCCCTTTCCCCACTGACCCAGAATGGCTTGCTTGCTGGTGGCCAGTCTCACACACGCGCTGCCCTCACCCCAACCCTGGAGCCTGGAAACCCCAACCTCCCCTCTTCCTCATTCCTGCCCCACCCACTCCCACCCTGCCAGGTTCCCCATTCAGGGAGGCCTGGACACTCCCTCTCTTCCTCCACCACTAGCCTCTAGCCTGTCTGCCCCGTGGAGGGGCAGCCTCTGGCACCTGCTCCCCTCACCCCGACTCCTTGGGCCCCAACAGGACAGACCTGCCAGGTGTTGCCTATTGACCATGCAGGGAAGGAGCTGAGGGGCACGTGTCCCCCACCTGCCCCACCCAGCAGCCTTCCAAGGGCCCTCACCTTGCGTTGCGAGACTCAGCGTGGCTGGGATCTGTGGACCTTGGCCCCCTTTTCAGGTTCCTGCTCCCTAGCTCTGCCATGGTCAGGGTCAGACCCAGAAAGACTGAGGGGGCCTCTGCAGAGGGGTGCTGGGGGAAGCACCGGCTGCCTGACTCAGTATCTCCTTGGAAACCCCTCATCTCAGTGCCCAGCTCCCTGCCAAGCCCAAGGGTCCCAACGCAGATGGGTTTCCCAGCGGCAGCTTGCTGTGAGGGAAGGGGCCGTGCAGGCGCTCCTGGCAACCCCACCTCCAGAGCTGAGACCTGTGGGTCAGCCCCCACTCCATGGGGGTCACATGCACAGCACCAGCCCCGCAACTGGGAAGTCCCTCTCCTATCTAACCCAAATACCTTATGCTGCAGAGTAAACCTTCTCCTGTCTCTCCTGGACCCAGGCCTGCGTAGAACAGGACTGAGCAGTGCCCGCCCCCGACACCGGAGGCCAGGGGACTCAGGACCCCAGGGTTGAAGCCTGTTTGCTCTGCAGCCACGAAGGTGGGCCTTCTCGGCTCTGGGCCTGCCTCCGTCTCCCCACTGGCACATTGGGCTGGAAAGGGCCATTCACTAAATGGGGTCACGGCAGAACCTTCCAGCCCTGCCTCTTGCACATGGGGACCCAAGACTTCCTGCTCCCGGTCAGCTGGGCCCTGCCCCTCCTGAGGAGGGGGCACCATTTCAATTCACGTTTACCTGTAAATACTCCGTTCATCACTTTCAGACTGGGGGTGGTGCTGGGCAGTTAGGCAGGGAGGCCCTGGCTCGTGGGCCGCAGGGAAGGGAGCCTCTGCCCAGCCCCCACAACTCCCCCGCAGATGCCTGAAATGTCTGTCACTGACCTTCTTTCCGGCCCTGAAGCCCTGCTTGGCTGCGGGTGGGAATTCCATGATTCTGGGCTGCTGGCTGGGGGCAGAGCGGATAGAGTGCCTCCCTGGACTCCTAGCTTGGGGCTCAGGGCCTGGGGGACAGTGGCTGACCCTCCACCTCCTGTGGCACCCCCCTCCCCTGCCAACATTGGCCCCCCTCAGGTCCAGGAGCGCTAGATACAAGTAAGCAGCACGTCCATAGAGGTGGGCACCTCGATCTCCTCAAAGAGCACGAGTCCCCCAGAGGCCCCGGAGCCCCTGGTCTGGGCCGAGGCCTTCAGCAGGTCCTGGGCGCGCTGCAGGAGAAGCCGGTTCCGCTGGTGGCCCAGGCGGCGCAGGGCCAGGATGGCCAGCACGTGGTCACGCCTAGAGACACGGAGCCCTCAGTGCAGGCCCGCACCTCCAGTGACACCCCGGATCCCAGCGCAGGGGCACCCCTGGCTCAGGCTGGAAGTATGGGTACACCCACATCCCCCAAGCCTGGTCTGAGGGGCCTGGGGAGCAGTGCTCCTGGGGGAGCTGGCCGGGACCTGTGGTGTCCCAGCAGGATGGAGAGAAGGGGCTGCCCCATGCGAGCGCAGCCTCTGCAGAGGCCCAGGGAACCGGGCGGAGTGAGGGGGCGTGAGGGCCGGCAGAGGATGTCCGTCAGGGGCATCCTGGGCCTGAGAGCGCTGGGTGGGAGCCCAGGCCAGGCCACAGGAGAAAGGCATCGTGGGGGCAGAGATCAGCACCAGGTCAGCCCTCCCAGCTGGAGCACCCGGCAGGACCCTGGGGGAGCAGGGCCCCTGAGGGCAGCGGAACCCCGGGGGGCCAGGAGGGGAGTCCCAGAGCACAGCGAGGGGCATTCACTCTGAGTCAAAGTCCTCTGTCCCCGCTGGGGACAGGGAAGGGAGCCCGCCGTGGGGCTGGGAAGGGGTTTTCTGTGCCCTCCCTCATCCTGGAATCTGTGAGGTCAGGGAGAGTTTCTGGCTGGGATTTCCACCAGTTCGATGACTCACCCCCTTTCCCTGGGAACAAAGCCATTTTCCTCCTGGTTGGGGCTTCCAGGGAGGGTTCTGTCCAGAGGTAGGACCATGCTTCCCCCCAAATGCCCCTGCTGGGATGCTCTCCACCATCAGACCCCAGAGGAGAGGCCGGCCCCCAATTCCACCCTGGCTGAACCAAAACCACAGTGCAGATTGGGAGGGAAGGGCACCCTGTTTCCCAGGGCCCTCCCTCGCAGGCCTCACCTGTCCACCCACAACCCCTGGCGCCCCTGAGAATGCGCGAGTCCCCCGACCCCAGGGCCCGCAGGGCTCCCTTGGAACGCCGAAGCCGAGGGGAGTACAAACCTAATGTCGGGGTAGCCCCGGATGAGTGTTTCCAGGTGCCGCTGGATGTCCTCTTTGTGAGTCTCGCCCAGTATGTTGGCCACACACAGGATGGCTTCATCCAGCCACGTGGCCTCTGAGCCCTGGGGAGCAGGGAGATGCGGGGCTTGCGGGACTAGCCACCTCCCCCAACGCCGCCCCCCGGCCCCCTCGGCGCCCATCTGGCCCGCGGCAGGACACGGGCTCCCTAGTTCACCACCCTGCTCGAGGCCCGGCTCAATGTCTTCTCGCCTCTGCTCGGGTGGTAAACTGAGGTCCCGCAGGGAAGTCCTGCCCGGCCGCAAGTGGGGCGCCAGCAGCGGGAGGTGGGGTGTGTGGGGGGAGGAGGCACCCCAGCTCCGAGGGCTGCGGGGGTGGGTGGAGCAAAGGCCTCCCACAGCCCCTCTCATCCGAAGCTGCGATCCCTGTGGGTCCACACTAACCCCACAAGTGTAGGCAAAAGCGGGCAAAGTGCTGCCCTGGCCCCGCCCCTCTGGGGCTGGGGAGCCTCCTCCACCCCCGGGGGCTCCCGCAGCTGCAGGCTGAGCTGGGCTGAACCCCGCAGAGCTCGGGGAAGTGGGGCGACGCTCCTACCAGGCCCTGGAAAGTGTTGCCAATGATCTGGGCCTCCAGGCCCATCTTCTGGGAGCCGACCTTGCGCTTTTCGCCCCGGAAGCGCTCGCTTGGCCTCAGGGCCTGGGCCAGGTACTCGCGGACCACGCACCGGTGCGCCTCCTGCAGAGTCTCCTAGGCAGTCGGGTCGGGGTCGGGGTCAACAGCCTGGCTTTGGCCACAGACCCACCAGGGCCCCGTCCCATCCAGATACCTGCGCACGAAGTGGGGCCAGGTGCTTCAGGTGGTGGGCAAAGGCCATCACCTTGTCCATGATGGGCTGCAGCACATCCTGCGTCAGCCAGGCCTTGGTGCACAGGACCCTGAAGAGTGGCTGGGGGCGAGGATGCGGGGCAGGGATCTGCTAACCCTGTCCCCCTATCTTCTAGACCCTCCCCTGAGCGCCCAGGGCAGGGCCCCTCCCAGGGACGTTTCAGGCCTAGGGGCAATCTGTCAACAGGAAGCAACTCGGGGTTCTGTCTCTCTGATCCCTTCCTCTACACCACTCTGGTGACATCTCTCCTATGCCACCTTGCAGGAAGCCCGAGCCCCAGGAGCCAGGGCTTCAGTTTGAGCCCCTAGCCAGGCCCTGCTGGCTCCTGGGACCAACTGCCCATCTCCAGTAAGTGGAGGCTGCCCATCCCGCCCAGCCGGGAACTTGTCTGGGCTCCCTTCCCACCCCCAGCACACCACCCCTGAAACTGCCGCTGGAGTAAATGAATGTTGGGCCCCCAGACTCCAGGACATGGGGGCACCTCTGGGCGTGGGAAGTAGGAAGAGAAGCGTCTGTGCTGCTCACCTGCACTTCACGCTGCAAACCCTGGAGCAGCCGCTTCTGGAAGGTGCAGGTGGCAGCCACCAGGGGCTTCTCCAGCTCCGCAAAGGCTTCTGGGAACCTGGCCAGAAGACTGGTCCTAGGGAGGAGCCAGGACAGGTGATGATGTGGACAAGGGGGAGCACACCGGGGACACGGCCTGGTGTGTAGCTATGCAGGTGAGGTGCCGTATCAACCCCATTCACTTAGACTATCATGGGAAGGTCCTGGGGCCACACCGTGTGTACAGTAGCCCTGGGAGCAGAGTCGAGTGAGGGGACAGCACTGAAGCCCCAGACCATGGAGGGGCAGGTCACAGGATGCTGCGTGGCAGAGCTCCCGGGTGGCCGTCCCTCCTGGGAGGTACAACACAACAAGCCTGGCACAGGGGCCTTTCTTGGAGCCTGTGACTGCCTCCCTGAAGGGGACAGTGCCCCTCTTTCACGGTTGCGGAAATCGAGGGCTAGGCTACGCCAGTCCCCAGTACAGGGACACAGAAAGGGAGGCTCAAATTCCATCAGGAGCTGGTCAGAAGCTGCCTGCCTACCGCGGGACGCAGAACGCTCCCTGGGGCTGATCGGACAGGCGTGGCACAGATTAGGGACAAGAGGGCGTTCTCATCCTGTTCTTGCTTTGGATTCGGACAGGTCTGGTTCAGGTTTCAGGTCCAGGGCGCACAGGCAGTGTGACTGTGGACAAGTGGCATTTCTTTTCTGAGCCTCCGTTTTCCATCTGCGCGTGGGAACACCGAAGGTGGAAGAAATGCGCCAGGCGGGTGAAGCACTAACTCAGCGCCTGGCACGTCACAAATGCCCACAAGGAGTGGACAGGAACAAGGTCCTCTGCGCCCCGGGGAGCAGGTGCCCGGATTCCCGCTTGACAGCTGAGGAAACGAGGCACGGGAAGGGCAGTGACCTCTCTCCAGGCACACAGCCAGCAAGGGTGGCGCTGGGACCTGGGCCCCGGACGGCTCCCGGTGGGGCCAGGGTTGCCGGCTGCCCCGCAGCGGTGGGTGCACCCGCAGTGGGGGCTCTGAGGCTGGGACCTGGGTGTGAGGGCACAGAAGGGGAGCAGCCGCTGCCAGCCCACGGAGAGGGCCTTTGCCCCCTGACGGCAGGAGGGCACACGCTAGCCCCCCATCACGGAAAAGGGAGCGCCCAGAAGGGGAAGAAGGTGGCCCCGGGGGAAGCGGGAAGGAGTCCACGTTGACGGACTTAATGTGGCCCATGGAGGTGGCTGGAACTTTCTGGTCCCCGCACAGCCTTGAAGTTCCCCACACCCCTTGCTAGGACTCGGCTCCTGGGGGCCGAGGGCGAACTCCACAGCGGGGGCGGGGGCGGGGGCGGGGAATTCCTGGAGGCCTCCTGGGAATGGGCCCCGCGCGGGGGTCTGAACGGGCCTCGCCCCACGCGGTTCCCGGGGCTCGCGCGCCCCCTGCTGGCCGCGCAGGGCACCGCAGGAGCGGGAGGGAGACGCACCGGAGCTCGTCGAAGGCGTTGAAGTTGGCGCACAGGTGCGGCTCCGTCACCGCCTCCGACTCCAGAAAAGCCTTCTCAAACCTGAGGGCGGGGTGTGCAGAAGCCTGAGGAGCCTTCCCCGCCCAGCTATAACCCGGGCCCCCCTCCCCGCGGCCCCCCCCGCCCCTGCCCGCGGCGGAGGAGGCGTCCGCACCTGGACACGAAGAGGCCCAGCGCCCGCGCGCAGATCCGCAGGGTGGTGGCCTCCAGCCCGGCGGAGATGGCCCCGGCCGCCTTCACGTGCCCCGCCACCAGCTGCGAGTGATGCCACACGCTGAGCCTCGCCTGAGCGCTGGACCCCAAGGTTCTTAGCCCCCCACCGTCGCTGGAGGTCCAGCGATGCCTCCAGCCCGCCCCGCTCTGCCCCACGGGCTCGGAACCAGCTTCCAGCAGCCTCCACGCGGGGCAATCCCCCAACCCCCAGGCCCACGCCCACCCGCCCAGCTGTGCCCGGGCGCCCCCTGCCTGCAGTGCGAACGGGGGTGGGGGGGTGGGGGGGTGGTGGCATCTGCCCCACGGGGGTCTTCAAGCTCCTGTCTAAGGGGGAGAAGGGGTTAGGGCTGCATTTTATAGCTTAGGTGTCCCCGCGTCAAGGGCGACTGGACACCACCTGAGACCACATGAAGGTTCCCTCCTCAGCTTCTGCCCACTGCACCTGATGGACATCGATGGACAGCGGGGTGTGGTAACGCCCCTGCAGCACTTCGGGGGCCTTGGCGGCTGCCCAGCCCTCCTGCTCCAGCTTCAGGATGCTGTCGAAGCAGCTGCAGATCTTGGTCTGTGCGGGGTGGGAAAGGGCACGGTGAGACCCTCCCAGGGGTCTGTGTCCCTACTTCCGAGCCCCATTGCGCACCGGAGGGGATAAGGGCCACCCCACCAGGGCACAAGCCTAGGAGCCTCATTGGAGGCCCTGGGCCTCCTCCCTGCTGCAGGGCCACCTGCAGCGCCTGCGGGGCTGACCTCTAGGAAGCTGGTGTAGTCGCTCTCCAGCTGGGCCCACACGTCGGGTGCCAGGAGCGGCGGCAGCGGCTCTGAGGACAGAGTCAGGTCCGGGGTGCCCAGGAAATTAGGACTGGAAAGTAGGGCGGGGGCTGGTGAGGCAGCAGCCGTCCCCCAAGGCCCTCTGGCCAGGCTCCAAACCACACACCTTCGCCCCGTCACTGCTGGGGCCCTGGGTCTCTGATCACACACCCCGCCCGCATCCCGCCCTCCAGGAGGGCGTGCCAACCCCATGTCGCCCACAGCCTCTCGCCGCTGAACCTCCTGGCACTAATGATTAGAATGTGGCCAACGGCTGGCCTGGCCAAGCAGCCTCAGAAGTGATCTCTGCCCTCACGGCCAGGGTACACCCAAGTCTCAGCTCTCAAGCGCCCCCATTACCACCCAGCCCAGAGAGGGATGGGCACCTGCCTGAGGACACAGCAAATTCGGGAGCTCAGGAACGGAGGCACCCTCCTGGCCCAGGCTCTCCTGCTCAGAGGCCGTGTGCCCCATCCTGCCGCACAGAGCCAGGCTGGATGGGCCTGCGCCCGCTCCTTGGTAGCCAACCGAGGGGAGGCTGGGTAAAATCCAGGCATCTGGGAGCCCCCGGCCTGCCTGGAGGGGCGTGCTTTTCTAACTCATTGAGAGGCACTCTGAATTAGCCTAGGCCCTCTAACTGGGTTCCCTGCCTGGGTAGGAACCTCCCCGCCCCCCTCCGGTGCCCTCCAGTTTCTGGAACCGCGCGTGGATGGCCCCTTGAATGTCAAAGGCCTCCAGGAATCCGCGTGCCCAATCACCAGCCAGCTCCCAGGGGGAAACGGGGAAGGAAGGTGCCCTGCGCTCCTCAGAGCGGGTTCCTGGAGGGCGGGCAGTGCCCTCCAGGGCTCCCTGGCTGAGGCCCACCTGCCGTAGACGTTGGCGACCCAGTCCAGCAGCGTGTAGAGCTGCTCACAGCCGCGAGCGTTTTGCGCGAGCGCCTGGAGGCGCTCGCCCACCGCGCCATGGTAAGCGCGCCGGTAGGTCTCCCATGCCGAGAACCCCGCGGCCGCATAAGCGGGCTGCACCTCCTGCTGAACCTTCTGTAGGTCGCCGCGAACCAAGAGGCCTAGCTTGGCCAGCACTTGGCACAGGTCCGGGGCACCCTCGGCTGCCTCCGAGGCCCTTGGGGCGCCCACTTGCTGCACGCGCTCCTGCGCGCTCTGCTGCACCGCCTTCTCCCATTGCTGGCGCCAGCGGCGCGGCGTGCGCAGGAAGTCGCCGTCGGCAGGGGGCCCAGGGTGGGCCTCCTCTTCCTCGCGCACCACGAGAGCCAGCTCGGCCAGCGCGGCCCGGTCCACGCCGCTGGGGCCCAGCGTCTCGCGCACGATGGTGCAGATCTCCAAGCCCAGCCCGTCGTAGTGCAGGCACACGTCCATGGCGCGCCGCGCGAAGCCCGTGGGGTCCTGCTCGAAGGTGTGTGACGCTTTCTCGGCCACCAGCTGTGTCTCCAAATGCTGCAGCTGTCTGAAGGCCGCCAGCAGTTGCCACTCCGTGATGAGATCCGCCACAGATTTGCCTTTTTTCCAGGACAGGCAAGGAAAGAGGCCGTGAGGGGGCTGCCCCAGTAGGCCTGCACACCGACCCCCAGGACCTGGGCAGCCTGGCCTTAAGCACAGTCCTTGGCAGGTCCCTGGAGTCAGAGCTCAGGCTGGGAGGGTCATGCAACGCCTGGCTCGGGCCCGGTGTCCAGCCTGAGGACTTTGTGCTGCTCCCTCCTCCGGGCCAGCCCCTCGCCCCCAGCCCCAGGAGCCCTCGTCCTCCCCCTGCACACCCCTCTTCAGGGCCCAGTTCCTGTGTATCTTCTTCCGGGCAGCCCCCTGACCTCCCCTCCAGGCAGCCATGGCTCCCATGCATGCCTGGGACCCTGGGGCCCCAAAGGGCCAGTGCCTTGTCCATCACTCTAGTTTGCCCAGGAGCCAGCAAGGCTGTGAAGCCACCCGAGTTCTGGAGCCTTGCCAACCTGGATTCAAATCCCACTTCTCCACGTCCCAGCTGTGAGACACGGGGAGTCCCTTCATCCCTCCGAGCCTCGTGTTTCTCAGGTGCCAATGGGCACCCCCAGTGGAGATGCTGGAAGAACTTAAAATGCAGTTGTGCGGGGAAGGGGTGGTGTGCTGGGGAGCAGGGAGGAGAGCCTGTCGGGAAGGCGGGGCTGTGCTGGTCCACCCCCTGGCCTCGGTTTCCTCCCATGCTTCGTGGTGCTTGTGAAGCCCTCACCTGTGTCCGATCCCAGCGGCTCAGGTCCCACCCTAGTGGGTGACTGCTGGCTGACACCATCGATAACCCCAGAAGGCACCTCCGGGCTGCCGCCTGCTCCTGGCACGGAGGTGGCCTGGCACCGGTGAGCAGCTGGGCTGTCCTCCTGGGAGCGCCGGAAGGACAGGAACTGGAAGCCAGAGCTGCGGCCCCGTAGTCCGGGGTCCGTCTCTGAGGTGCGGCGCAGCAAGGTCCGCTGGCTCTTCAAGGAGAGGTTCCGCCAGAAGGTGCCCAGGCCCGGCCTCACGTCCTCACGGCCGGCACTGGGTGCTTCCCCGTTGCCTGCCCGCTGGGCGCCTTTCACTGGGGTCTGCGGCTCCGGCTCCGCCCGCTCCTTGGGGCTGTGCGGCTCCAGCCCAAAGGTCCCTGTGTGAGGTGTCGGCATCTTGACCACAGGAGAGTGAGGATGAGGAGGCCTGGGTGGCGCCAGCCCTGGGGAGCAGGACAGGAACTGTGAGAGCACTGGGGACCTGGGGTGCCCAGCAGCTTGCTCAGTGCCACTTCCCCCAGGGGGTGAGCCCCAGGCTGTCCAAATGGAGTGTCTCCGGGGAGCTGTCAACATCTAGTGCTGTGTGTGTGCCAGGCCCCCGCCAGCACTGAGATATAGACAGCTACTTCCTCCAGGAAGCCTTCCCTGCCACCCCCTTTTAGGAGTCTCCTCAGGTGCCCATCTGCACAGGCTCTGCCAGGCCAGACCCTCCATCAGAGGTGGCGAGGGGATCTGGGCCTGCAGTTTCCGGGGCCCAGCCCCACCCACAGTCCCCAGGTCCCCGGCTGGACCTAGCAACCGCATCCAGGACTGGGCCGTAGGTCCTCAGGTCTGAAATGCCCACCACCACCCAGAGCGTTCACCCACCACCCCCGGCCCTGAGCCCGCAGCTCACCCCTATTCAGCTGACCGCACCAAACTGGTTCTGCTCAAAGGGGTGCTCAGAGGCTCCCGTGGGAGGCCCCTCCGTGAGGTGCACCCATGGGAGGCACCCCAGAGCTAGAGGCAGTCGGGGCCAGGCTGTAGGGCTTTGGTGGCGGCAGCTTATCGTGGACTTGCAGCCTGCTGGGGTGACTGGCAGGAGGAGCCGCTGGTCTATATTTAACCAGGGGCTGGGGTGCCCATCGCAGCTTCTCACCCGTAACATGTTCCGCCCGTCTCCCCTACCGTTCACTCTAGCCCGGTCCCGTAGGGGGAAAGGAGGAGGCCCCCAGCGTACGGGGGTGCAGAACAGAGGCTGGTCCTGCCCCATTCAGGCCCCCCAGCTCCTGCCCGCTTTCCCTTTCAGCCCAGCAGGTCTGTGCTTGACTTTCTGGCTTTAGGTTAAGCCGGGGTGGGAGGGAGGAGAAAACTTTCTCTGCCTGCTGGGCAGGGGGTCCCAGTGAGGGTGGGTGCAAGGTTTCACCCGGCAGGAGCCCAAGGGAAACAGATAAGCCACCGAACATCCTGAGAGTGAAAACCTGCGGGTGCGTCCCCATTTTGGTGTGCACAGGGCAGGACCTGCTGAAGTCACTGACCCAAGAGGCTGAGCCTAGCTTATTCACAGCACACCTGCCCTCACCCCAGGACAAAGGCCAGGCTACCCAGGCTTTGGTTTGCCTGGGGTGGGCAGGGTCCAGACCCTCACCCACCCTCCCTGCTCCCGGGAAGTGTCTGTCCAGGGGCCAGACATGCAAGGGGGCAGCAGGGACCTATCTTCCTCTCCCTGAGGCCACCGGGCAGCTGGAAGGAGGCCCTGCTGAGGGAGGAGCAGGCTCAGGTGACTAACAGGATCCTAATCAGCCCCACCCGGCCCTATCAGCCCCACCCGGCCCCAGATCAGCGGCAGAGACCTTGCCCGGACTCAGATTGCCCCGCATGAGACGGGGAGCTGAGCGTCCCCTCCACTCCCCACCCCACTCAGCAGAGGCAAGAGTGGGAGGAAGAGAACCACCTCAGCTGTGCTGTGCCCACCCTCCCGTGCTCCGGGCGCCCCCAGAGGATGGGGGCAAAGAACTAGAGGGCTCCTGCTGAGGTTGGGAAGAGCTCACACTTCGTAAATGTCTCCCTGGCACTCATCACATCTCCGTGACAGCCAAGTTGCAGGATGCCATTCACACTGTTTCACAGATGACAATGCAGGCTCAGAATGGGACAGGGACTTGTCTTAGGTCCCACAGCTCAGGGGTGGGGAGCCTTGACCAGCCCAGGTCCGTCTGGAAACCTGGGAGCAGAGGCTGGGCTCCCTGCGCCCCAGAACTAGTGCATCAGGGTTGCTGCCCAAGGAAGCCTTTCTCCGGCAGAGGGACCCAAGGTGGGGGGCAGCTCCCAGAAGCCAGGAGTGGGGTCTCTCCAGAAGCCTAGGGGAAGATTCTGGGGGAAAGAGGGGTGGCAGGTGGCTGGGTGTCATGGGAGGTTCTTGGGGCCGACCCAACCTGCTCAACTGCCCTCGCCCCAAACTAGAGCTACTGTGGAGGTCCAATGGCAGTGGGGCCCCAGCTGGGCCCTCAACCCCCGTGCCCCTGCCCCTGCTGCTCCCAAGCCATTTCCAGAGCGCAAGGCTGCCAGGCCGCTCCCCACAGCCCTCGGGCCCTGCCTGAGCCCACCACCCGACCTTCGGAGCCCACCATTCGGGCCCAGCTGTCTCCAGCCTCCCAGCTAGTCACCCCTCGCCTGCAACCTTCCAGCCCCCTGAGTGCCCACTCGGTCCCCAAGCTTGTCCAGCATCCCTGCTTGTGCCCAGGGGCCTCCCTCTCTTGGCCCACCCAACATAGTCTCCAAATCTGGATTTCAGGACCCAGGGGTGTCGGTGCCTTCAGCTCTGCCCAAGGAGTCCTGGGGCTGTGCTGCAGCCCCTGTCTGCTCAGAGCACTTGGGACTGTCTCTGTGGGGGTGGGGCCCTCTTCATTGGCCTGGGAGCCTCTGGCCACCTGCTGCCTCCCTGTCACCCCAGAGCCCTCCGGGAGGAGGAGTTGAACCATCAGCTTCAGAGTCACCCCTGCCAGGCCTGGTCTCCTCACACCAAGGGGTCCCTCTCCGGCCCTCTGTCCTCATTGCCCTGAGTGTCCAGAGGCCCTGGCTGCTGCCTCTGGGGCTCAGCACTAGCTGAGCTTCAAGGCTCAGGAAACCCTGGACCAGTCTTGGGTCCTGTCTCCACAGAGTAAGCCAGGGGAGGGGGTGTCTTGCCAAAACATGAAGCTCCCTTGGAACCCTTCCTAAAAAGAAGGAAGAAGACAGGTGTGTTCTCACCACGTTTGTCTGATAATGCAATAAGGCAAGAAAAAGAAATAAGACGTGTAAAGATTGGGAAGGACCTCATAAAAGTATCATTCATAGGCAATAGGATTGGCTGCTTAGAAAATAGCCATTCTACACCCAAGAAAAGCCTATTAGAAAAAAGGCACTTAGCCCTGACTGGTGTGGCTCAGTGGACTGAGCACCAGCCTTTGAAACAAAAGGTCGCAGGCTCAGTTCCCAGTCAGGGCACACGCCTGTGTTGCGAGCCAGGTCCCCAGATGGGGGAGTGTGAGAGCCAACCAATCCATGTATCTCTTGCACCCACATTTCTCTCCCTCTCTTTCTCTCTCTCTTCCCCTCCCTCTAAAAGTAAATAAAATATCTTAAAAAGAAAAGAAAAAGGTGCTTAGCCACAGTTGGTGTGGCTCAGTGGACTGAGTGCCAGCCGGTGATCTGAAGGGTCACTAGTTCGAGTCCCTGTCGGGGCACAGGCCTGGGTTGCAGATTCTATCCCAGGTTAGGAGTGTATGGGAGGCAATGGCTCGATTTCCTCTCTCACATCGATGGTTTGTTGTTTGTTTTCCCTTTCTCTCTCCCCTTTCCTCTCTCTCTAAAAGCCAATAAACATAACCTCGGGTAAAGGTTAAAAAAATAGAGTCCATCTCTGTAGCAATAAAACATAACATGGCTGGGGCTGCCGTCACCCCCAGAGTGTCACAGACTCCTCCTCCGCTGGCGTTGGAGGTCCGCCCGGCTTCTCTGCCCACTCACTCAACACCTATCGCCTCTCAGGGGCACTGACCTCTTCCCCTCACCTCATACAGGCTGTGTGCTCTGCCAACAGGGACCTCACCCTCACCTTCCCTTGCTGCCAGCTCCTCCAAGGCTCAGCACAAGTGGCTTCTCCTCCAAGAAGCCTTCCTTGATCAGCTGAGCCCCAGAGAACAGTCAGCATCTCCTTCTCTGAGTGTGGTCTGGCCCTGGGGACACCTTTTCCCGTCACTGAGGAACAGTGACAGCCTCTGGGGCATCTGCCCTGTGATCAGGACACCCCCCTCCCAGGGCAGGGAGTGGGCCTGACCCAGGCCCAGCCAGAGCTAGTACCCAGCAGATGCCCAAGGGAAACAGGTGAGCAATCGAACATCCTGGGAGTGAAAACCTGCAGGTGTGTCCCCATTTTGGTGTGTACAGGCTTTGCACGTGTGTGCTGGCCCAGGTGTGTCTCCCCATGTGTGCCGCCAACCTCAAGGGTCTCGGAGAAACACTTCGAGTGTTTCTCCCCAGGAGTTTGTGTAGCTGTCTGTGCCTACACACATGCCCTCGTGTCCCTGCCTGTGTGCTTTCTGCGTGTGTGTCCATTTGGGTAGCTGGCACTCTGGCCTGGACTTCAAGCTGAGGCCCGGAAAGCTACTAGCAGAGCTGGAATCTTCCGCTGACCCTTGAGTCCCGCCCTCTGGCCACAACACCCCGGTGGCCCTCCTGCTCCACCTGCATGGAACATACCTGCTGAGTAGGTAGACACTGGGCCCTGGCAGAACTGGGCCGCAGGAGAGGCCACCGAGCAGGACCCCCAGAGCCGGCGCAAGCAGTGAGGAGCGGTCAGAGCCTGTTACCAGCAGCTGGGACTTCCCAGCAGGGACACTCGCCGGCCTCCGCCCACCGGCCCCACCCCCGACCCCACCCCCGGCCCCACCCCCTGCCCTACCCCCAGCCGGACCCCATACTTTCACTTTCACGGACATCCCCACCCCTGGCCATTACAGAGCTACCCGCAACCCTTGATCCCTGGATGCCCAGGGCTGAGGCAGAGGTTGGCTGGGGCGGGGTGGGGAGCCCGCCCTCTGGAGCAGTGCGGCGGACCCCGCTGGGGACCGCTGCCGCGACTGCCAGCTCCTCCCTGGTCAGACCCCAGCGGGCCTGGGGAGACCCAGCCCCCCGCCGCCAAGCCTAAAAGGACCCCCTCCCATCAGGACAGAGGCGCCCACCGCTGACTGTCCTCCAAGCTCATCCCGAGTCGCTGCCTGGCACCGAGAGCGAGGGGAGCAGGAACGCGGGCTTTGGTTGGCATGGGTGAGGGTGGGGACACAGTGACCACAAACGAAACAGCGGTAGGCCATTGCCGGAAGAGAAGGAGACCCCAGTGGACCGACAGGGCTCCTCACACTCAGGGCTGAGAACGGGTGGTCTCCTGGGCAGGGGGCAGTGTGTGAGCAAAGGTGGGGTGCTGAGCTGCATGGTCTGGAGCACGGCCCCACTTGGATCAGATTGGAGAATTTTGTGGGGTGGCTGAGATTTCCCAGAAGAGGCAGATGCCACGCTGGTGTGGGGGGATTCCACTGGTAGCATCTTAGGAAAAAACTTAGGGAAAATCCAGGGAGGACAGATCCAGGCCTGTCCCCCCTGGGTTGGAGCCACCAGGGTGGGGGACGGAGCAGGCAGAACGCTGGGGGAACAGACAAGCCTGCAGGCTGGTGTCCGAAGGCTCCCAAACGCACAGCTGCGACTGGACTGCTCAAATCACAGACGGCTTCCCCCTGCCGTCTGCGTCCTCAGCTCCTCTCCTCGTAAGGACACCAGTCACAGCGGATTAGGACCCACCCCACCGGTTCCATTTTAACGCAAGCAAACCTAAAGACCCTGTCTCTAAATACAGCCACATTCCAAGTTATTGGGGGTTAGGGCACCAACATAAGAATTTTCTGAGAACACAACCCGGCCCATAACACCTGAGACTCTGTTGCACCCCACTGCCATCAGCAGATGGACCAAGTTGGGCCTAGAGATGGCAGCACCTCCTCCAGGAAGCCCTCCGGTTTACCACTTGAACCATTAGCCCCAGGAGCCCTGGGTTCCCCTTTGTGAAGTGGGGCCATAACAGTCTCAGCACAAGCCCATGAGACACCCAGCCGGCTGGGCAGGATTTCCCCGTCCCTCAGCTGGCCTGCCCAATGGCCTCCCATCCCATGTATCTCTAACAGTTAGAGACTGACAGACGCGAGGGGCAGGCACAACTCAGGAGACAGAGGGCCCATCCCCATGAGGTGACCTAGCAGGGCAGTTCGGTGGGATCTGGGGGGCCACTCTGTGCCACAGGGAGCCCTGAGGGGTAGTAATCTCCAGCCAGGTCACACTGTGATGCTGACTTGGACACACCCAGGCACTAGGGTCACTCCGTGGGGACAGGCCCTGGGGGCGCTGGGGACCCCTCCTGTTCTCCAGCTTCCGGGGCACATCCCAGGACCTCCCATGGCAGGTCACCTCCACTCAAGGGACAGGTCCCTGAAAAGCTGGTGGCCAGGGCCTGGGGTTACCCTGGACTTCTCCCCAAGTCCCAGCTGCACCCCACATCTGCCCAGGCCTGTGCCCACTTTTCAGCAAGAGGCTGTAATGTCTCTTTTATTCTATTCCCATGTTGTTTTCCCCACCATTCTGAGTAGAATCCCTCTGGAAACGCCCGGGGCCGTCTGAGAGGAGCCTGGGCCCAGGGCGGGCCTGGCCGAGGCCCACGTTAGGCGAGGGGGCTGTGGGGAGGGGGAGGCAGAGCACCCCGCACCCCGGTTGGGCTGCGCAACCGTGGGAGAGGCACTTGGGCCTCCGAGCCCCAGTTTACTCCCGCACAAGATGGGGCTGCCGTTGGGGTCCGGCGGGCTCCGGGTGGAGAGGACCCGCATCCGCAGGCGCCCTCGCGCTCCTGGGGAGCCCGCTCTTGCCCGCGAGTGCAGGCGCGGAGGCGGCAGGTCCACCCGCGGCGTGGCTGCGGGCTCGGGGCAGAGCCGGCCCCGGAGCTGGCGGGGGCCTGGGCCAGGCAGCGCCTCCGCCGGACCCTCAGTCTCTCCAGGCACTAGGTGGCCGTCTGGAATCTCACTGGGCCCCCGACGGGAGAAGGGGCGGGGCCTAACCTTGGGCGGGGCGTCCCCTCTGGCCCCGCCCACTGTTGCCCTCCGCACATGCTCAGGCCAGCGGGCTGGGGTCCTGCAGGGTTTCCAGGTTGGGGTGTGGCGGGCTGGGGCTCCTGAGCTGTCAGGAGGAGCCGGTGGCGGGGTTGGGGTGCTCTGCACCCCACGGGGCCTGACCCCGCCCCCATCCCGCCGGGCACGTCCGGGCCCTGGCACCCCGGATCGCAAGTCGCCCACAAGTGGCGCGGTGTGGTCCGAGTGGCACCCTGGACGCCGCCGCGCTCGGGTTCAGGCGCCCCCGGGGCTCGGACCCAGACATTGGTCCCCTGCGGGCCCTTGGGAAAGTCGTGTTTAAACGGACGAAGCGCTGCCGGGGAGGGGTGACGAGGAAAGCTTGGAAACCGCGTCCGGGGCATTGCGACACCGTTGCCCACCAGACGGTCCACATCAGGGACCGGAAGTCACCCCTTGCCCGACATTCCAAGTGTCAACAAGTCCTGGCAGCACCTCCCGGGAACCGTCTACCCCTTTCCCGCCCCCTTCGGGTCTAGACAGGAAGAGCCAGAGGGGGAGGACAGGAAGGGCCTCCAGGGACAGCGGCGGCTCCCCAGCTGCAGACCAGCGGAGGCCCGCGGAGACGTTGGGGGCCTGCGCAGGGGGCCGTGGGGTCAGGAGGCTAACGCGCAAGCAGAATCCCAGGCTGCCAGGCAAATGTGGGCACTCCAGCCTTCCACCTCGCCTGCGTTTGGGGGGAGGGCTAATTTTAGAAGGAAGGCAGACAGGACAAGGTGCCTGATTCATTCCGGGGGTTAGCGAGGCCTCCAGGAAAGCACAGAAGGGCCTGTGACTCCCCTCGCAGAGAAGGTCATGCTCCATGGGCCTTGTAGCATCCTGCCTGGGCCTGCCGACTTGGTTGCCCCTGCCAGGCCCTGAACTTCCTCCAGCCTGAGGGTCAGGCTTGCCGAGGACAGGGGCCAGGCTGGGAGGGTGGCAGGGAGGATGGCACACCAGGGCAGTGGGTCCAGGAGGTGGTCGGGTTCCTGGCCCCCATGCCAACCCAGCCAGCAGGGCTGCCCTCTCCTGGTGCAGTGGGCAGAGCCCGGGGATACTGCCGTTGGACCCGGTGGAGAGAGCGAACCCACACGGGGCACAGGAAGAGGTGCTGCTTCATCTTCCCACATGGGCTCTGTGTCTAGTGTGGGGGCTTCCCCAGCCTCAGGGATCCCAGTATAGCCTTGGACACTGCCCTTCACACCTTGGTTACCTCAACTGTAAAATGGAACTTTGGTAGGATTTAATGAGATTCAGTCCAGCATAAGACCCCCCCAACCTCCCCGCCCCCTCTACCATTCTTCTACCCTATGCACCCAGGGGGGCAACGGCAGAGACTCTTGCCCTCAGCCTCCAGCCAGGGCTGCAGGCCCCAAGGAGGGTGGGAGGGCGACCTGGAAGAAGCTGGTCCTTCCTGGGGCAGCCTTGACTGAGGCAGAGCAGAGGGCTCTAGGCAGGGTCCCCAGAGAACCCCGCCAGCTGCCCTGCACTCCACTGCCACGTGGAACCCCCCAAGTGGCCTGGTACTCAGCACCTGGCCTAGTCAGCCTGGGCCGAGGGCCAAGACCCTTACCTGGAAGGCCACTGGCAGAACCAAAATTATCCTCAGCCTTTGAGTCCCCACCAAGCATGCCTCCTACCAGGAAAAGCTTCCAAACTTTATTTCTGCTTCCAAACTTGGAACAAGGAGGGGTGTGGTCCGGATCCAGACCCTGCCTGAGGGAAGAAGAAGGCAGGGGCTACGGGTCTGGCCCGTCCCCGTGGTGGCCGGAGGCAGTGGAGGCTCTGTTCTCTGTGCTCCAGCCCAGCCATCCTGGGAAGCAGACCCTCTCCGCTGTCAGAGGGTAATCACAGGGACGCAGAGTCTGGCCCGTCCTTGTCCTGTTACTGGGCCCCGGGGGCCTGGCTCTCGGGGCTGCTGCTGGCTTCGTCTGCAGAGTGCCCTGGGGCTCCTGGCAGGCTTGGGGAGGGGGCTGCAGGAACACCAAGGCCTTCGTGTTGGTGGGGCTGGGTGCCCAGCAGGTTCACAAGGAAACACGTGGGGGTGGGGGGGCTGCAGCCCGTCGGCCAGCCACAGCCCCCCCAGGTGGAGGGGAGCTGACTCAGGGGAGCAAGGCCCAGGCCGAGCTCTTGGAGCAGGAGCAGCCCATGCCCTGACATCAGAATAAAGGTTGGCAGACCTGGGGACACCCCAAAACCCAAGTCCTACCTGCCCAAGGGGTTGTCCTGCTGTTGTGAGTGGACCCTGACAGCGGGTGAGGAGGCTTTAGGGTGTTGGGAGAGTTGTAGCCTGGGTAGGTCCAAGTTTCAGGGTGTGGCTGACCAGTAAGGGCTGCTTGGGGGTGGGGGGGGTGACATCTGGGGAGGGAGAGGGCAGGCAGGGTGCTAAGCAACCCTAGCTGAGGACAACTTCATTTCCTCACCAGGGACAGACGCCCCCTCATGCAACCTCCAGGGGTCCCCGCTGCCCAGCCTGCCTTCTCACCTGGGCCTCCGCTCCGGCCCCAGGCTGACCCTTCCAAACCTGCCCACTCAACCTCCTCCAAGAAGCTTCCAGCCTCAGCAGCCCCTGGGCCTCAGCTGGGGCCCTGTGGGCGGGACATGAACCTACCACAGGCTGGCCCATCCCCACGTCCTCATGGGCACCTGAGCTCAGCTCCCACGCCCTCACCCCTTCTGCAACCCAGTGGACAATGCACGAGGTGGGAAGCGGGGAGGAGGCAGGACTGGATGGTGAGGGTGAGACACGCAATCTCTCGTCCAACAAACACTGCCCACCTCCTCTGTGCCACCCAGGGCCCAGCTGTGGCTGAAGGGACCTCGTGTGCAGCTGAGAGAAGGAACAGCGACAGGCCCAGGTACCTAAGCAGAAGCTTAAAGGTCAGGCTGATGTGGGTGAGCAGGCTGGGGGGTGGGGTGGGGAAGGCCCTGCTGGCAGGGGCCTGCAGGAAGGAGACCCTGCTTCTGACTCCTCCCTCTAGGGGCCCACAGGCAGCCCTGACTCACCAGCAGCAGCCTGGCTCTGCGGGGAGCCCCTGTGAGGCTGGCTGTCTCTTGTCCCTCAAGGCTGAGGACTGGCACCCAGGGCCCCAATTACATACCTTTCCTGCCCGGCCTCCGGCCTCTTCAGCTGAGCGTGGCTCTGGCACAGCGGGCTAGGGACCGCTCATGCTGCTGCCACTGAGGGGCTGCAGGAGGACAGCGCTGAGACAGATGTGGACAGAGGTCTGCTGTGGACCCGGTGCTGGAACCCACATCCTCTCCGAAGCCCTGAACTGTACCAGCCGCATCCAACCCACCCCACTCCACCCTGGGCCCAGTGCCCATGGCCCAGCTGGACCTGTCACACCTAATCCCGGCCCCAGCCTACCATCAGAGGGGCACTAGGTGGCACCACACAATGTGCTCAGGGCTGCAGAGGCAGGGACAGGGGCAGGAGGGGGTGAGGCTGACCCAGCCTGAGGACCCGTGAAGGCGGGCTTCCTGGAGGAGGGTCAGCCGACCTGAGGCCTGGGGGATGAGCAAGAGACAACCTGGCCAGTGGGGAGGAGGAGGCGCTCTGAGTCAGAAAACAGAGAGGGGGAGCCAGAGAGACGAGGGGGCCACATGGCGTCTGAGGCGGAGCAGCCAGGGACAGGCTCAAGTCAGCTGGAGGCAGAGGTGCCCAGCTCCCCACTCCCCCTCCTTGAGAGTAGACACCCCACACATGGCCAGAGTTGGGCCCTCACCCCGCAGCTGAAGGGAAACCAAGGTCCTGCCCACGCTGGGCTGTGCTCACTCAGGCACGGGGGCAAGGGAGCCCAACAGGGGAGCAGAGACTGCACAGCAGGAGCTCTAGAGACACACGTGCCAGCCTCAGACTCTTCACCCCACTAGGCCAGAGGCAGGAACAGGGTGGGGGCTGGCAGCAGACACCTCCCCTTGGCACTGCCTGAGGGGAGCCGGGGCCACAGCAAGGGCAGCCCACCGGGAGGGGACTGGGGGGATGCACCGTGGTGACCAGCTGGGGGGAGGCTGTGATGCCCTGCTGGTTTGGGGGAGGGTTCTGTGGGCCCCCAGCAAAGGGGGAGTGCTGCTACTCTGGGGAGTGAGGTTTTTTCACCCAACACCCAAGGCAGGTCGGGTCAGTCCCCCCTGAGACCCAGGGGAGAAGGGGCGCAGGCTGCACCGGGCATCTCCACACCATCCCAGAGCACCCCCTGCCCACTGCGCCCAGGTCTGTGCCCCCAAAGACCCCTCCTGGGGTCTCATCCCAGGAGCTCAGAACCTGGGCTAGAACGCAGGGGGCGGGACGAAGCCCCGGGCAGATGTGCGAGAGGGCAGAGGCAGGGAAGCCACGGGCCACAGGCAAAGCAGAGATGAAACAGCTGGAGAAGGAGGCACAGGCGTGGAAGGAGCAGACCCAGAAAGGTAACACCAGTCAGACGGAGAGAGGAGTGGTGACAGACCCAGGTGGCAGAGCTGTCCCCTCGGGCGAGCCAGCGGGTGGAGGGGAGAGAGCGAGTGCCTAAGGGCTGCCTCCCCTCGCCCTCGCCAGGCTGCAGTGCAGCGGGGCCGGCGCGCCGAAGGCTCCCACCACCCACACCTCTCGCGGCTCCCAGGTGCGGAAGGCCAGTTACCGGGTGCACCGCTTCCCGGGGGCGCCGCTCCGCCCGAAGTCTGGCTTCCAGCAGCCGAGGCACCTGCGCCCTCCCCTTCCCCAGGAGCTCCCGCCCTGCCCCATTCCTCCCCGCCCTCTCGCCCCTCGCCTGCCCACCAGGGGCTCGGGTAGCAAAGGGGCGCCTGTGCCCTGCACCTCACTCACACTCACTGCGTGCTGGAGGCTCCAGCAGGGGCGGCCACGCTGGGCTCGGTGCTGCCGGCCCTGACCGCCCTTCCTCGCTCCCCGGCTCCCCACCCACGCGATCTCGCTGGCCCGGCCCCTCAGTCACACTCACGCCTCTCCGTGCTTCCGTCCTCCCTGCTCCGCTGCAGGTAGGACACCAGCCTCAGCCTCCCTTTGGCAAGACCGCACCCCCAGAACCTAGTCACCATCCCTCGAGACCCAGAGCCTGAAGTTGAGGTTCAGGAATTCAAGGGACAGAATTGGGTGTGGCCAGACACATAGAAAGAGGACACCCTCCAAGTGGAAGGAAGGAAGAGGACAAGGGAAGGTGCACCAGGAGGCGAGGTGACCAAGGTGCCCCCCAGAGGCAGGGCCATCCAGCTCCTTCCCACCCCTTCGACTGCAGTCCACTCCCAAAAGGGGGCACAAAAGCCCTGGGACAATCAGTCTCCTTCAGCTGATGTACAGGCCCAACGCCTGGGGCCAAGGTACACAACCTCTGAAAGGCATACCGTCCCTTCCACTGGCCGCGTCTCACAGCCAACTCCCAACCAACACCCGCTCTGCACCGTTCAGCATCCGCTTATCCAACCTGCCACCCACAGACACCCTCCAGCACCATCCACTGTCCACCAGACACCAGCCACATCCAACAACCCCATTCCAACCACCGTCCGCTGTCCAACCCCACGCAACCGTCCACTGCAGCCCCACCACAGTTTACCAAGCACTAACATGTATCCTATGAAGATACCCTTCAGTCCAACATTTATTTACCACCTAGCCCTCCACCATTCACTACCTAACAGCTTTCCATCAGCATTTAATGACTATCCCTCTGCCTTAATTTACCTGCCCACCACATATTTGGTTGTCCGCAGTCAATCAATTTACTGTTTATCCAGATTTATCCACCGCTCACCCACTAGCCTCCCGTCCATCCAATCAGCCACAATTCATCCCTTTACATTCAACCATCATCGGTTACCCATAATCCTCATCCATTTGTATTTTTATGCCCTGTACCATCCACCCATTTCTTCTCCCATCTACCCATCTGTTGTCCACCAAACAACACCCTCTGTGTATCCATTCATCATCCAGCTGTAATTCACTATTCATCCATAACTCATCCAAATACGGACCAACCATCCATCCATATTTATCCATTCTAGAAGATTCATTGTGTGCCTTCTATGTGCCAAGCATTTTTCTCAGGACTCAGGACAGAGTACGGAGATAGCAGTTAAGTATTCATCCATTCATCTATTCATGAGTTGTGCATTATCCCCCATCCATTGTTCACTGTTCATTCAATACCCATCTTGGTTCATTATCCATTCACTATCCACTTGCCATTTATCTTTCTCTTTTTATACACTAACACCTTCATTTACTATATACACTCATCACTTATCATCCGTCTATCTCACCACCTTCTCAACATACCCACTCCCCGTTCACTCACCCCTTTTCCATCATTAGCCATGTATCATTTAACCCTCATCTGTTAATCATGCAGTCATCATCCATGCATCCAAAATCATTATATAATCCTCACTTACCTTCCACCTACGCCTCCCCAGTACACAATCCACCCTTGATCCTCCCAGCAATGACCCTCTTATGGGCCATCTATTCCTCCACGCACCATCCAGACACTGTCTACTTGTCCACCATTTGTGATCCATTCATCTATTACATATACATTTACATGTATCCATCATCTAGCTACCTATTCCCTATGGATAGATCCATCCCAACCAACCATTTACTATTCATTTACCACCCACCACCTATTACATACAATTAACCCACACTAGAGTCTTTCAGTGTCCACCAATTCATCAGTTTGGGATCCACATCCATGACCCTTCTCCTATCAACCTATGACCTACTTCCCTGTTCATCATCCCTTAACCAACTACCATTACGTAGATGTATTCACCATCCACCACCCTCCATCCACTCACATTCTACCTCCATCTATCCTATCTGTCATGTGTCCTGTGTCTCTATACATCTCTCTGCCCCCGCACGCATTCTGCCATGCATCACTCATGTGTTAGTTCAGCTCCTCTTCCAGGCACTCATTCCTACCGCCATCCACCCACCTGGCACCTCACCCGTCCACCACCCTGCCATGCATCCTTCTCTTTATTATCCTGGTATTAATTTATTCTTGTGCTAGCCATACACATTAACATCAGTTAACTGTCCTCACTTCCATTTCTCCACTACCACCTCCACCATTCATCTATCTTCTCACCATTCGTTTGCCCATTCGCTCATAAACTAAATGTTTAGTTATTTATATAAAGATTTTTATTATTTCCAGGGAGAGGGGAAGGGCAAGAGGCAGAGAGGGAGAAAAATAGAAACATCAATGTATGGTTGCTTTTCACCTGCCTCCAGCCACGGACCTGGCTGGAGACCTGCCTTGCAACCTGGTTATGTGCCCTGGCTGGGAGTTGAACCAGCGACCTTTGGGTTCGAAGGTCGGCACCTACCCACTGAGCTACCAGCCAGGGCTATAAACATTTTTTATTGACAAATAGCAGTATGAAACATCGATTACTAGTTCTAGTGCTGGGTCCTGAGATCATCAAGATAAGAACCCATCCGACTTCATGGGTGGGTGAATCCAATGTACGACGGTCCACACGGGGAAACAGACAGGAGCATCAGTGTGGAAACCTACATGGGGTCAAAATCTTGGTGCCTCCGCCTCTGGCCCTGGGGTGGCTAGAGCTCTGCACAGGCCTGGGGGTGGGGGTGTCACAGCGGGAGTCACCGAGGGGATCTAGGCAATGCGCCTGTCACATGGGAGACCTCGGATGTGGGTTAAAGAGCGGTGAGACTGGAAAAACAGGTTGGCATGGATCACGCCTGGCTGGGACTGCCTGGCGGAGGGAGGGGGATCTTACGAGGTGGAAACCTGAACACCGCAGGGAGGCTTTGGGCAGGCAAGTACCCCAGGCAGCTACGTTCTGTGAAGGGGCCCCTCCCCCCAACTCATATTAATACACCCATCACTTGCTGGAAAGTCCCCGAACCTTCTAGATGGAGGCTTATGGTCACTGGGGCTGCTCAACACCCAGACACCCTCCTGTCAGGAAAGCCTGCGTTGCATGCCCCCCCCCCCCAAAATGCCGCCCCACTTCACTCCACTTGGGCAGGCATTGCTCACTGTGCTGGTCAATGGGGGTGTTGCCAGCTGTCACCTGAGGTGCTGGATGTCACCCAAGGTGTTAGCAGATGGGTGTCACAGCTCCTGGGGATGGCTCCCAACAGGGCTCCCAGGAAGTGTGCAAGTCCCTCACGGGGTACAGCTCTGCCGGGGAGCAGAGAGCTGGGGCCAGAGGGTCTATCCATCAAGAGGCCCGGAGGTCCATTTCGGGGCCTGGGGAGTCCGTGCGAGGCTGTCTTTGCCTCCAGCCCCCATCCTGCTTCTCCTCCTTCCCGTAGCCTCAGGCCCCCGGGAGCCTTTCTGCAGGAGCTGGGCAGGTCTGGGGGCTGCACCTGTGCCCTGGCCACCCAGACCTTTGCTGGGTGTCCTGGGGAGCCCCGCCTGTCCCCAGCCTCCAGGAGCCGGCCAGTGCAGTAGGAGGATGGAGTGGGCTGAAGCAAGACTGGGGACCGGCCCTGGGGCCGGAATTTTTCATCACCCACACGCCCCCCTCGCAGGTGGGGAAGGAGGTGAGGGCAGAGTCCCTGGGCCGGGTGCGGGCTGCGGGGGGTGGGGGTGGGGGGGTGGGATTGAGCTGGGCCAGGAAGGCTGCTCCAGGAGCCCTCTTGTGGGCATCCTCTGGCGAAACAGGCCAGACCGCGGGAGGCCACGGCAGAGCCAGGCCGGGACAAGGCGTGGGGTGGATTTGAAGTGCGGTCTGAGCCTGGTGGTCCTGCGCTTGCCCTCACGTGCTGACCCTCCGTGAGAGGCAGGTCCAGATCGAGCCCCTCTGCCTTTGGTGGGCTCAAGTAATGACCCCAGGGAAGGAGCGGATGGCCTAAGAGATGGCTGGCCGCGCGGGAAGAGGAAGGCCTGGCTGGGGAGAACGACCCCCTTCCCGGCTCCCGGCCGGCGGCTGGCGCTAAGGCCCCAAGCCGCAGCTTCAGCTGTCTCGCTCCAACCCAAACCCCAGTCCCTGAACGCCGGCTGGCTGCACTACGGTTCCGGATGTTTCTTCCTAATGAAAACAATCAGATTTCACAATTTAAAAAATGTCATAACAAAAAGAAGCCCCTCCCCCAGGACGAGAGCAGGCGATGGGGCACAGCAGTGCACCCCTCCCAGGGTCTGTGGGACCCCAAGAGCGGTGGGCATTGCCACCAGCCACGAGGTACCACCACAGCACCCTGGAGGCCTGGGATGTGCCTGCCCACGCCAGGCCCCACATCCTGGGAATGGGGGCATCTCTTCTCCCAGTGAGGCTGGAGTGGGGATAGGAGGGGGACCCAAGCCTGTCCCCCAGTCCTCAGCCACCTCCCCTGGACCTGCACAACTGCAGGACTAGGGGGTCGACTGGAATGGGGGCATGGGCAAGGTGCCAGCCAAGTGGTCAGGCCTTCCACAAGGAAGTCGTAGTGGGGACCAGCTTGGGGTTCTGGATGGGCTGCAGAGCCTAGCGCACCCCCCTGCCCCGGGACTCCAGCGCCTGCATGGCAGAGATGCCCACTACCCAGGCGGAGAGCCTGCCCCTCCCCCCGGGGCTCCCGAGGGAAAAGCAGATTGTAGGCTGTGGGCCTGGGTCTCCTCTGACGGTGGGAGTGGGGGTGAAGGAGGCACAGAGCTCCGCCCGGTGCCCTGCCCTGCCTGCAGCTTCTGCCCCCAGCACAGCTAGAGAAACTGAGGCTCAGAGTGGATCCATTGGAGAATTTGAAGCAAAGCTGAACAGGGTCCATCCAGCCCCCAGCACCCCTGCTGCACTGACACCTGCTCAGTGGGGTGCGGGGGGCTTGCTTCCTATTTCACTGGCTCAGGGTGCTCGCTTGGCCCACACAGGTAGCTTGACCCTGGCGGAGGGGGTTGGGTGGGGCTCAAGTTCAGAGGGGCTGGGTGTGGGGACTTGCTGAGCCCATCTAAGAATTGTGGTCCGGGAGGAGGTGCAGTGCTTGATTCTGGCTTGAGGACAGGTGACCTGGGACAGACGGCTTGGAAGTGACGGGCAGCTCAGGTGTGGGGCCACAGCATGGGCGTGAGGGGGGGCTGCTGGGATCTGAGTCTAGTCCCTGAGCAATTGGCCAAGGTGGGGGGTGGGGGAAGCTACCAAGGCCACCCTGGGCAGAAGTCACCCAGGGTTTGGGTCGTCCCACCCACACCTAGCCTGTAGAGAGCTCCGCCCACTCCACCCCAAGCCCAGCCATCAAAAGGAGACAGTGATGTCGCAGGCCCTCCCAGTGGCCTCACCCCAGCCCGTCCCCCTCCACACAGCAGAGACTTGAGGCCGGGCGGGGTTCACGGCCGGGGGAACAGAATTTTCATCTAGAGCATCTTGAGGACTCACCCACGGCCAGGGGCAGAGGGCAGCACCCCCTGGCCAGCCTTGGAGGTACCCCAGGTATTGCCACAGGTGACCTCCCAGCCCCATCCTGCTAAGCTGCAGCTCCTGACCACAGGTGGTGACGGGTCCTTCTCCAGGACGTGTCTGTCTGTGCCCAGGGGCCGTCATGAACCATTAAAAATAAAAATCCTTTCTGGAGGACATTTTTTCATTCTTTCAGAGAGGGAGGGAGGGGGGAGAGAGAGGAGGAAGGGGAAGAGAGAGATTGATTGGCTGTCCTCTTACATGCACCGCAACTAGGGATTGAACCCGAAACCTGTGCCCTGACCAGAACCAAACCAGTGACTCTTCAATCCAATGCTCCAACCAACTGAGCCACACCAGACCCGGCACAAGAAAAACTTTTTTCTTTCATGTATTGGTTTTAGAGGGGTGGCATCGATTTGTTGTTCCACTTATTGATGTATCATCCGTTCATTGTTGTATAGGCTCTGACCAGGGATCCAGCCCTCAGCCTTGGTGCACCCGAGGGCGCTCTAACCAGCTGGGCCACCCGCGGGGGCTGGGCCACCCGTGTGGAGCAAGCACAAGTCTGCGCCAGGGGCCCTTTAGGGGAGTGTCGGTTTCTGCAGCGTGGAAATCTTCTGGGAGGGTTCTAGGCACTGTCTGGGGCTTTGCCAGCAGCTTTAATCGTGGCAGCCGGGGCTGGAGACCACTGAGGCCGGCCCAGGGCTGCGGGCCCAGCGGGGGCGGCCCGGGCCCCGGATAGGCGCCCGGACGCGCGGCGCGCGGTGGGGCGTGTGCGGGCAAGAGCCGCAGCGCGCCGGTGGCCCGCCGGGCCGTCCCTGGCCAGAGCGAATTCGGGGCCCGGGGGTCGGAAGGGCAGCAGTTCCGCTCCAGCCCCGACAGCCAGTGGGGGCTGAGCCGGGCTCAAGGCCCGGAGGCCTCGCGGGCGGGGCCCCGCGCGTCACAGCTGAGAGGTGGGGCCTGGCGCCCGGGTCCTGCCCCGCCTCTGAGCCTGGGGCCGCGTCCTGTGCGTGTGCCGGTGAAACGCGAGCCCGGGGTGCGCCTCGCCCAGGCCCTGCAGCTCCCGCCGGCTCCCCACCCCACCCCCGACCTCCCGCAGGACACTCGGGGCGCGGGCCGCCCCGCCTCCCGCGCTCGTTCACCAAACCCTCCGTGCGACACCGCCGCGCCAGGCGCGCCCCGCGAGCGGGAACAGGGGCCCCGAAACCTGCCCCCAGGGTGTGCGCTCTGGGCGGGTGGGGGGAGCTGGTGGGAGCGCGGCGCAGGCCGGGTGCTCCGGGGAGGCCCCGCGTCCGGACTCGGCCAGAGCCGGTAGGGACCCCAGTGCACGGTGTCTTGGAGGCCAGTTTCGGCGGATTGCCCGCTGACGCCTGCGCGCGGCGGTTAGACCCCTAAGGATAGCAGCCTTTCTAGTGACGCGGTGGATTGAGGACTGTCCCTACAGTCACCTGTGCATTGTCTCAGTCCGCACAGCCCTGCGGGAGAGAATTACCTTCACTCTAGGCTGGGGTGGGGGTCCGGTGACAGAGGGGGCAGAATTAACCTTCCACAGCGCTGGAGGTGGGGTTCCAGCAGGCTAGAGGTGAGAGCCCACCTTGGCCCAGAGCAGGGGCCCACAGCAGGTTCTGTCCTGAGTGCCGCAGGACCCACTGGCCCTCGCGGTTCCGCGCCAGTGGATCTGGGGCAGAGAAGGGATGGGGACCCAGCCCCCGAGGCGGGCAGGGCCTGAGAGCTGTGGCCACCTCTGGGTCCTCCAGTGACAGCAGGATGGCAGGATGGCCAGAGCCTGGGGACAGCTGCTCAAGAAAAGGGGTCCCAGCCTGGCTCACTCTCCCCAGCCCCTCGTCCCGTGGGTACAGCCCACTTGGGGCACAAAGCAGAGGTGGGGGAGTGGTGGAGGGGAGGACCTGGAGGGGCAGAGGCGCACTCCCTCCCTCCTGCCCTTCTGCATCACCAGGACTGTAGGGAAGTGTGTCAACACCCAGGGCCCACGTGGTGGTCACGGGTGATGACAGCCAGGAGCGCCCCAACCTGAAGCCCAAGAGGTGGGACCACAGAAGGCTCTTCATATAAGGGGGGTGGAGGGGAGCAAGAAGGACGCTCCTGTGAAGCTGCCCTCAGCAGCACTTTCTTTTGTTCTTCTAGGCCATGGTGGGATGACCCAAACTTCTGTCCCTTTAGGACCTGAGTCCTTTCTGGGCTTCTTTCCCTATTTCCAGTGGGAAAAACCATCAGCACTACAGGGAGCCTGCGGGCTCCTCACCCAGTCCTCAGGCCTCCATGTGCCCCAGGTGGAGCCCTCATTCAAGTTCCCTTCAAAGACTGGGACCAGCAGCCCCTCTGCCTGCTGGGCCTGTGGCAGGAGGACCGGAAAGCCAGAGGGGATGGGCCACCTCAGCTTCAACGCCTCAGAAGCATCACTGTCCCCTGGTGGAAACACTCCTTGCTGGGACAGGAGCCCTTTCTCTCCTGGTTTTAGTGTAAAACACCCTGAAAGTTCTCCGATTGTCCCAGCTTATGTTACACTATGATATCTGATCAGGAAGCAGGATGGAGAGCTGACCGGCTGGACCTTGGGGACAGGTGCACCCCCATGGCTGCTCCTCTGGAATCCCATGGAGAGGGAAGCGAGCGGAGGCTCACGGAGTGTGGGGGGAGGGAGTGCCAGGCAGACAAACACAGGGACTGCCCAGCAAAGGGACAATGACGTTTACCCAATGTACATGTAAAATGTATCAGAACACTAAATTGAAATTTCAAGAGACAATGGATGTGGACGCTCGTAAGGTGTCAGGTCGCCATACGTAGACTGTCAAGGGCAATACTTGGGAACCTGTCCCAGACCTGGAACAAGAGTTAAGAGTGCGGCATGGTGGTCGCACTGGTGCGCCGCAGTGTGGGGGCGTGTCTTCCTTCCCCTGAAGCCTGGGGAGGGTGGCTTTGCTGGCAGCCTCAGAGAGTACTTAAGACATGGCCCTTATCTGAAGGCAGTGGACTTTGGATGGACCCCAGTGGGAAGAAGGGTCCACGGACTGCCGTTAGCAGGGGCAGGAGTGTGCTGTCCCTGTTGGGACCTGGCGGCTCCCAAACTCTCCAGGAGTGGGAGAGTGGTACCCGTGGAAAGACAGGAGTCGAGTAGACAAATGTCCCCGTGGAAGAGCAGAGGGTCTTCTGCAGCCAACAGGTAAGTGCCCACCCTGAACATCTGCAGGTGCTCAGGAGAGGCAGTAGCAGAGAACTGCCAAGGAGTCGGTGCATGTTCCCAAGGGAGGGGTCCACTTACCCTCTGCCCCACCAGAGGGGCGACCACCGCTCTCCCAGTGTCTCCTCCTGCACCCTGGCAGCTGGCAGCAGCGCCTGCGGGGTGGAAGCAGGGCCACACTATCTGAGGGAGGCTTGTGGAAGGAGGCCCAATGGGGCACCAGGGGGAGAGTTAAGGTTAAATCAAGTTCAGAGGTTTAAGTCCGTAATCCTGGACATTCTAATTTCCCAACAGGGATCTTGCTGGCAGTTTGAAATTGCATGTGCACCTTGGGGTGCTGGGGATAAGGCTGGCCGTAGCCCCACCTGCTGTTGCAAGACCAGAGACCCACCAGAGCCGCCCCGGAGTGTGCTGCAGGCACGTTGTTACAGACAGTGTTTATGCCCCCTGAACCCCACAGGATGAAACCCTAACCCCAATGTGATCAGGAGGGGGGCCTGTGGAAGTGATTAGGTCATGAGGGTGGATTTGTCGTGAATGGGATTAGTGCCTTCTGCCAGCACCTCTCCTTCCTCCGTGAGAGGGAAGACGTAGCACGAGAGCTGTGAACAGGAATGGGGCGCAAACTTGGAGCCTGACAACCACAACGCTGACACCACATCTCAGACTCCCAGCCTCCACGTTGACATACATTCCTGGGTTTGAAAGCCATCTAGTCTGACTCTTTGTTATAGAAATTTGAAGTGACCCAAATAGACACCAAGGAGCCTCGTGGGGGCCTGAGGACACTGGGGTCCCCTGGCTAGACCCAGAATGGCACCCTCCATCAGCTGTTTGGGGCCCCTTGTTTCTGAAACAGTGAGTCTAACGTACGACACCAGCTACCAGCATGGGAACGCTCACGGAGTCAGGCACCTTGAAGAGTTGCTTTATGGGCATGAATTCATTTACCTCCCCTGAGAAACTCCCTGAAGTGGTGGGTGGGTCTTAGTATTATACTATTTTTTATATTTGAGGGGCAGAAACACAGGACCCGCTCTGCAGAGGTAGGGAACACAAAGGGTGAACTGGGTCTGATCTGGTCTAGGGAGGTATTCAAAGCTGCCTGGACAGGACAGCATTGAAATAGATTTGGGTTGAGCAAAGTAAAGGGGTAGAGGAGGGGCATCCGGAGTGGCAGGCTTGGCACGTGCAAAGTCCCTGAGGCAGGAGGGAGCAGGAACAGTTGAGGAGCAGCAAAGGGGCTGCTGACACTGGAGTCATGGACTGAAGAGGGTGAGGATGGGATAGAGGGCTGGAGATGAGAGGATTTACAGTCCCAACGGGGACATTGTGGGAAGGATATTATACTTATGCTGGGACAAAGACAAAAAACGTGGACCATCCCAGAAAGTTCAGATGTCAGTCTTTTCATCTGTTCTTTTCCCCTTTTGAGGCATGACACACATAAAGTGCATAAATGTTTAGAGTGCTGTTTGTTTTATTTTTATTTTAAATAAATCGATACTTTTTTTTTTTTTTTAAGATTTTATTTATTTTTAGAGAGAAGGGTAGGGAGAGAGGCAGAGAGGGAGACAGACACCAATGCACAGTTGCCGTTCACCTGCCTCCAGCGACGGACCTGGCTGGGGACCTGGCTTGCAACCTGGTCACGTGCCCCAGCTGGGGACTCCAACCAGCGATCTTTGGGTTCGCAGGCGGGCGCTTTATCCACTGAGCCACATCAGCCCGGGTGTTTGTTTTATGGACGTACAGACCCATGCAACAAGCTGGGTTTGTCGGATCAAGCCGCAGGACGTTCCTGCCTCCCCAGCAGGATCCCCCACACCCCTTTCAGTTCATAATTCCCCTCGAAGAAACCACTGCTCTGATCTCTAACACCAAAGACCGTTTTTGCTGGCTTTCAAAAACTTGCCTTTTTCATCAGTACCACGGGAGGCAGTCACTCTTCTGGTTCCTTGTTAGCCTCCCCACCAGGCTCCTCTTGCTTTGCGCCAGCCCTTGGTCTGCGCCCTCACCTGCTCCACGCTGCTGCTCAGCCCTGCTGAACCCCTTCCCTTTCCCGCGTCAGGGGCCCCGCAGCCCCGCACCCTCGCTCCCGCCCTCACGCACCCTGGGCCTCCGCAGGGACCTCCCACGAGTTCCAGGCGGCTCCCCTCTGGACGCCACGGGCTGGTTTGGGTGCGGGTCTTCGTCACCCTGCGCCCCCCGCCCCCCAAATAAGCCAAGGACCTTAGCACAAGCAGCGGCTCGCCGGGCAAACCCAGGCTGCCCGCTGACACATTTGTGTTCGCGGGGAGTCCTCCTCAGCTGGACAGCGGAACCGGGAGGGGCCGCTGCCGCGGGCACAGCGCACTCACCGCGCGCTGTCCAGTCCCCGATGGGTTCGCGCCTCCAACGCCGCTCCGGGCTCGGAGGAGCCCTGGCTAAATCTCGCCGCGGAGGCCACCGGGCTGCGGCTGCGGCTGCGGCTGCCCGGCGGCCCCGAGCCCCGCGGCCCTTGGGCCCGGAGCTGGTGCCAGCGCGGTCCCCGCCCCCCGAGCGCCCGGCCCCGCTCTGCGCAGGCGCCGGCCGCAATCTCGGCGGCGCACTGGCTCCTCGCTCGGCCCGGCCCCGCCCCCGGCCCCGCCCCGGCCCCGCCCCGGCTTCCCAGCATCCCGGCTTCCCTACGGCGAGCGGCGAGGCCCGATCCCGCCGGGAGCCAGGAGCCGGGACGCAGGGGCGGGGCGGCGCGCTGAGGTCAGCGCGGCGACGGCCGGCCGGGCGGTGGTTGGCTGCGCCCGCGCTGGCCGCGCCCTGGTTGGCTGCCGGCCGCGGGGCTGGGCCGCCGGGTCGGGGCTGGGGTCGCGGCTCGGGCGCCGGTCGGGCTCGCGCAGCGCTCGGGTCCGCGTCTCTCCAGGGCGGCGGCGGCGGCGAGGAGGGCGCGGCTGAGGACGCGGGCGTGGGGGCCGCGCCGGGCGGGCGGGGCGGCGGCGCGGAGGGAGGAGACCGGCCCATGGACCCGCGGGGCCCGGCGCCCCAGACGCTGCACCGCCGGGACGGAGCTCAAGATGTCGGCCTAGGCCGGGGCGCGACGACGCGGACGGGGCGGCGACGAGGCGCTGCCAGGGCTCGCGGCCGTCGGGTCCCCGCGGGCTCGCCCTGACGGACTGGCGGAGCGCGCGGCGAGAGGCGGGCGCGTGGGGCGCGAGCCGCGCGGCACCATGTCGGCCAAGGTGCGGCTCAAGAAGCTGGAGCAGCTGCTCCTGGACGGGCCCTGGCGCAACGAGAGCGCCCTGAGCGTGGAGACGCTGCTGGACGTGCTCATCTGCCTGTACACCGAGTGCAGCCACTCCGCGCTGCGCCGCGACAAGTACGTGGCCGAGTTCCTCGAGTGGGGTAAGTGCGCGCGGCCTGCCCCCAGCCCCCCACCCGCGGCCGGCCCCGCCGCCCTGCCTCCTCCTCCGCGCAGCCCTCCGCCGCGTTCTGGCCGCCGCGCCCGCCTCTGGGCAGCTCGCGGTCGCTCCCTGCGCTCTTCGGCCGTCGCACATCCGTGTGCGGCCGTCGGGCTCCCTCATCCTGTCCCCAGGAGCCACATCCTCCGTCACACCCTCCCCCGCCCGTGCCATCGCCCCTGCCGCTTCCTAGACCCACCCTTGGAGTCTGGATATCATTTCCTGCAGCCGCCTGGGATATCCGCCCCCGCCCCCGCCCAGGGGTCCGGCATCCGCGTCCGGGCGCCCCCGCCCCGTTCCGCTGGCGCTCGCACCTCTACGGCCCGCTGACACCCCCCCCCCCCCCCCCCCCCCCCCCCCCCCCCCCCCCCCCCGTGTGCGGCTCCGCGGCCACAGCCGGTCTCCCGCCCCTTCCCGGGCTGGCGCTGGGAGCTGGCGGTAGCGCCCTGGTGTGAATACGCCGTGCAGGGGGGGGCGAGCTGGCTTTTCCCCCCGCGGTTGCGCCGGGTCCTGGTCACGTTCGGGGGTCGTTGGAAACGTCCTTTGCCTGATGCTTGTGCGGCTTCCCCGCCCCCTCCCGGGGTCCGCGCCGGGACGCGGTCGTACCGCGGGCTCTGCTCCCTTGAGAAGGACGCGTGCTGGACGAGGCCGGCCGGTGGCCGTTCGCGGCCGGCGACAGCTGGAGCGAACCCCTGTGGCGGGAGGGGGGGCGTCCTGTCAAGACCCCCGCCCGCCCGGAGGACCCCGCGGGAAGGTTGGTGCCGCTTTGTCGGCCTCTCCTGCGGACACCCTGTCCTTGGGTCGCGCGTGCCGCTGGCTGGGACTGCGCCCCTGGGGCCGGTTAGTCCTGCTCGTTGGGCGGACACGGCTGACACGACCCAAGCACCGGCGTGTTGCGCAGGGAGGCCTCCCGCTCCGCCAGCGGTTCTGGGGCAAGAATTGAGTTTGCGGCTGAGTTGAGTGGCTCAGGGGCAGCTGTGGGTTTGCCAGGTGAGCTGCTGGCGCGGGGTTTGGACAGCAGCTTCCGTGCAGCGGGGACCCCTCTCCGGGGCCTGCAGTGTAGGCAGAAGAGAGTTGTCGCTTTCTGGGGTCCTTTTCCGTGATCTGGTCCCCGTTGCAGTGACCCACTGAGCGCACAGTTGGTTTGAAGGTGAGACCTTTGAGGTTTCCGTGAGCCCTCGGAGGGTTGCCTTTGCGGGTCCTTTTTGCACTGGGTCCCGAAATCCCAAGTCCCCAGCAGGTGCCCCTGGCCCAGCGATGACGAGGGGGTTGGACTGAGGAAGCAGAGGCAGGGTTTTAGCTGGTGGCCTGCGGACCAACCCGTGGGGCCTTTCTGGGCGCTGGGCCTCTGTGCACTGGGGGTCCTGCCGCAGCCCCCTCAGCCAGGCCAGTGGGTGGCCTTTGCTGGAGAGGGGACGTCCAGTGGGAGGCAGGCCTTGTTTAAGGGGCTGGACCAAGTATGAACAGGACCTGTGTGCTGTTGAGATGGAGCCGTTTTCAAAATTGTATCCTGGCATTTTGGAAATTATAACAAGTTATGTTATCCTAAGAGCTTAGTTTGCACAGAAGTGGAAACGTGAAGTTACAGAGACAGGGATGGTCTTACTCTTAAGGTGGCATTTTATTGAACCCCTGACGCATCACAGAAGCAGCCTTAGCTGCCTGTGTATCAGCAGGTGCCTGTGTGGCCGGGTGGTGCCTTGTGGCTACGCTGTGCGGCTGGGTGGGAAGTGGGGGCCCACGTCCTCTGCAGTGCCTCGTGACTGAGTGGGAGGCGAGGGGGCCTCTCACCCCCATGGAGTTGCTTGTGGGGTGTGCTGAGGGCCCTACCTTCCCTCTGCAGAGTTTCTGGAGTCTCACTTTGTGGAGTCGGAAACTGGGATGTGTTGAGCCCAGTCCAGGGGACCAACCCCGCCCCACCTTCCAAGTGTTGCTGGTTGTCTAATGACAACGATGTACAATCCTTGAAACTTAATGAGAAAGAGCCCATGCAGGTCAGATTCTGAGGCGTATTGGGAAATTGTTGGGGAAATGGGAATGACTAGATAAGTGTAAGTGTTTTTACGTTTTAAAAGAAGATTGTTTCTGGCTCTAGTTTTTTTTTTTCTTTTTTGCCTTTAACTTTCCCTTCATTGTGCTTATAATAAATAGTTGCTAGTTTTCTCTTGTGCTTATAATAAATAGTTGCTAGTTTTCTCTAGGAGATCACGGACCTTAATTAAAAGTTGGAAATGCTCTACTTTGCACTTGTATTTCTTTAAGCTATTTTTTAATGCAAATTTGATACTGTTGGGAGCAGAGCGCCTGGAACACCTTTCAACGCTTGAACAAATGTGTAGAGCGGAAAGGAGGTGACCTTATTCTTCACCTCTGTTTTTTTTTTTCTTTTTTTAATATGTTTTAAGACTTTATTTAATTATTTTTAGAAAGAGGGGAAGAGAGACATCAACGTATGGTTGCTTTTCACCTGCCTCCAGCCACAGACCTGACTGGAGACCTGGTTTGCAACCTGGTTATGTGCCCTGGCTGGGGTTTCGAACCTGCGACCTGTGGGTTCACAGGGTGGCACCTTATCCACTGTGCTACCACCCAGGGCTTCACCTCTGTTGAATAAAAATCCTTTTACTTGTGTTGAGCCTGTGACACGGCTTAGATGCCATGGCCGCTGATTTTTGGACGGAGCTGCTATTTCGCGTTGGGTGGAGCGCAGCAGCTCCCCGTGGGCCCACGAGCCCACGGCGCAGTGTAGGTGTGGGAGTGGGGGTCGTCTGGGAGTGGAGGTGCGCCTCAGCAGGCGGCCTGGGCGTGGGTCCCCATCGCAGCCAGGGTACCTGCTCCATGCTCCACCCGACAGGCTGCGTCCTCAGGAACGAGAGTGTAACTTCCTGCCCTGTGGCAGGACCTGCTGTGAGTCAGCAGCACCTCCCTGCAGGAGGTGAGCCCCTGAGAGTCGCCAGTGACTCAGCACCAGGCGGGAGGGGGGGACGGGGCCCAGCAAGGTCAGGCATCACAGGTGGGGCCGAAATCTCAGGCAGTGTTTTAGCCTTAGTGGGTTCTCCAGCTGGGGTGTTTGCATAGCGGGGAACACTTAGCAAGCTAGCTTATTGATTGATCTATTATTTTTAATTTTTATTTAAAAAAAGATTTTATTTATTATTTCCAGAGAGAGGGGAAGGGGGAGAAGCAGAGAGAGACATCCATGTAAGGTTGCCTTTCACCTGCCTCCAGCTACGGACCTGGCTGGAGACCTGGCTTGCAGCCTGGTTATGTGCCCTGGCTGGGAATCGAACCAGTGACCTTTGGGTTCTCAGGCTGGCACCTTATCCACTGACCCACCAGCCAGGACCTTGATTTATTTTTTAAAAAGATTTCATTCATTTGCTTCTAGAGAGAGGGGAAGGGAAAGAGAAAGAGCAGGAGAGAAACATTGATGTGTGAGAAGACCCGTCTGGTGGCTGCCTTTCTCTCAGGCACCCCAAGCGGTGTGGGGACGCCCACAACACAGGCACCTGCCCTGACCGGGGGTCCAACTGGTGACCCTTTGCTTTCATGGGATGACGCCCAACGACTGAGCCACACCAGGCAGGGCTTGGGAACACTTTTAAAATAACAGATTTGAGAAACGGTTCTTCCGAGTAGTAAGATCTAAGTTGTAGGGCAATATTGGGATTGCATAATAAAGATTAGGGTAACATAAAGTGAAATGCACAGATGCGGAGCACGTGACATAAAATGGGACCATGGAAACTGCCTGACATTACCAAGCGCCCGGCCCTGTTCTCTCCTGAAATCTCTTTTGTGGACAGTTCCAGAGGGAGCAGCAGTGCCGTTAAACGCAGACCTGCAGTCACTAGCAGGAGCTGTGCGCGGGGTCCTCACTTCGGGGCCTGCTGTGAGCAGCCTGCAGGGCTGGTGTGCGCGGTGCATGGCACCCGTGCGCGGAGGTGAAGACCTCCCCTCCGGGACTTGGCCATGGCTTGCTCTGCCCTTGTCCCCCTGCTGCCGCAGCCGCCGTGCCACTGCCCTGATGTCCCCAGAGCCCCTCCTGTCTGCTGACGTGGGCGCAGGTGGACTGAGCAAACAAGGCCGTTGTTAATTGCAAACTATATTAAGTGGGGCCAAACTGTTGAGTGCTGTTCTTGGTAAAGAGGTGAGCAGTAACTTTGAGACTCACAAATAAGGATCTTGCTGAAAGAAACGGATTTTTAAACTTTTTTTTTTTAATCAAAAGGGGTAAAATAAAATTAAAGGAAATTTTGGAAGAATTAAACAACAATCCTGTATTCACATCACCCGAATCCCCCATAACATAACACTGTTTAGATTTGATTATTAGATTTTTAGAGTGTACCAGAATGACAATATGTTAAAGTTACCTTTTCTTAATACATTATTAATATATTTTTTAAAGGTTTTATTATTTTCAGAGAGGGGGGAAGGGAGAGAGGCAGAGAGGGAGAGAGACATCAATGTATGGTTGCCTTTCACCTGCCTCCAGCCACAGACCTGGCTGGAGACCTGGCTTGCAACCTGGTTATGTGCCCTGGCTGGGAATCGAACCAGTGACCTTTGGGTTCACAGGATGGTGCCTATCCACTGAGCCACTAGCCAGGGCCATTATTTTTTTATTGTATCTTCTTTATTACTATTTATCCCCCCTATACCCTCTTCTGCCTCCACCCATCTCTTTCCCCCAACAATCTAAAGTTTTCTTAAATGTATGTGAGAAGCTCACAGAAATGAAGATGGATTAAGAGGAAAATATACTTTCCTTGGATGTAAAATCACGTTTTGACAATCTGAAATACACTGGACTTAAAATCTATCAGAAAAAAATATTTTTCAATTTTTGGTTTTTAAAAATGTATTTTTTAGGGAGAGAGAGAGAAACATGAATTGACTGCCTTAGACGTGTCCTGATCGGGGACCTGGCCAGCAACCCAGGCCTATGGCCCGACCAGGAATCAAATCTGCAACCTTGGCTTTGTGAGATGACCCTAACCTACTGAGACACACCGATCAGGGTGAAAAGCAACTTTGAAAAAACAAAACAAAACAGCCCTGGCTGGTGGCTCAGTGGATTGGTGCAGGCCTATGAACCCAAAGGTTGCTGGTTCAATTCCCAGCCGGGGCACATAACCTGGTTGCAAGCCAGGTCTCCAGCCAGATCTGTAGCTGGAGGCAGGTGAAAGGCCAACCATACGTTGATGTGTCTTTCCTTCCCTGCCTGTTTCCCTTCCCCTCTCTCTAAAAATGATAAACATCTAAAAAAAAAAAAAAAGACAAAACTGATACTATGAAATAAAATTTCCACCTGATAGTATGATTTTAGACAATTTACGTATTAGGTTTTGACTGGCAGGGAAACTTCATTGACAGGTAGGTAGTTTGCAACAAAATTTTTAGTTGACAACTTTGCCAAAAAGGATAGATACTTATATAACAGAAGACTTTGGGTAGTTTTATCCTTAGGAAAGACTTAGAAGTAAGGAGAGATTTAAACTGGATCATAAATTTCTGTTGAAGTTACCCTGCCTTGGAGCCGCTTGGAGACACGCAGATGAGCGCTCTGCAGGTGATAATCCTCCAGCCCCCCCAGTTGTGGAGGCAGCAGCGGGGACCGCAGGACCTTGAGTGACGGGGTGACCCAGCCCAGCCCTGAACGTGTTCCCGAACTGTTTGTTAGCAGGAGCCCTGCAGCCAGGATTCCTCTTCTCCACTGGATCGTGGTCAGCCCTGGGTCTCCTTGCTGGCACCTGCTTTGAAATACCTCGATTTTATTTTAGTTTTTTCGCCTCTTTCAAGGGCCCAGGTGTCCCTAGCTCCCAAGCCCAAAGACCTAAATGAATGCCTTTCTCCCGTGAAGATTAAAATCCCTCTTCCAGGCCTGTGTTAAACACCATGTTTTATTTCATCAGCTCCCCCTTTCCAGAAACCACCACAATTCACGTTCTGTTGCCTTGAAAAGATCAAGTTGAAATACGTGGTCCAACGTTAGCATTTAAGATGATTGACCTGGATCCTGACTGGTGTGGCTCTGGGTTGGGCGTCACCCCGAAAAGTGAAAGGTCGCTGGTTGGTTCCCAGCCAGGGCACCTTCCTGGGTTGCAGACAGGTTCCTGGTCGTGTGTGGGAGGCAACCAACCCCGGTTCCTGTTTCTCTCCCACATTGACGTTGCTCTCCTGCTCTTTCTCCCTCCCTTCCCCTCTCTCTAAAGAAATAAATAATCTTAAACAATCCAAACTCTCCTACTTTCTTAAAAAAAACAAAAAACTACCTCCTTTTCAAAGAAAAAAAAGAAGAAAAACACTTTAAAAATCCATGCTCTTCTCAGTTATTGTCCATTTCACAGCTATACCCACATCTCCTTTTCTAGGGGTTTTCCTTCCCTACTACGTAATTCTTGTTGGTTGTCTTGCAAGTTTTATGACGCTTAAAATATTACATTTATTATCTGAGGGAAATGTTCTCCAGTTAAATGGACTTTGCATTTGAGAAACGAAGTCTAGTTGTGGAGAAATGCCTCTCGTTTTTCATTTTTGGGAAGGGCCCCCCAGCCCGTGCCGGAGGGACCTCCAGGGACGGACCCTTCGCAGGAGGAGTCCGCGCGCTGCCGGCCTGGCTTACGCTGAAATCACTAGTCAGCCAGCCCTGCCGGTGTGCGCAGAAACGGTACCAGCTCGTAAAGCGGTTTATGACCCCGCAGGAAAGCCAGGGAGGCAGACGGACTCGCAGCGGATGCCCTGGGCCCAGGTTCGCGTCCCGTGAGGGAAACTACTGTGCAGTCGCGGCAGGAGCTTGGGGGGTTGGGAGGAAACCTAATTGGTTTTTGTTTTTACTTTAAAAGAAACTGTTTTATTGATGATGCTATTAGAGTTGTCCTGATTTTTCCCCCTTCGCCTCCCTCCACCCAGCACCCCCCAACCCCTCAGGCAGCCCCCACCATTGTTCATGACCGTGGGTCATGAGGACAAGCTCCTCGGCTTCTCCATTCCTGATACTGCACTTTACATCCCCATGGCTATTCTGTAACTACCTATTTGTACTAAAAAAAAAAAAAAGATTTTATTATTTATTTTCAGAGAAAGAGAGGAAACGAGGGAGATAATGCGGGAAACATCAATGTGTGGTTGCTTCCTGCATGACCCTGACTGGGGACCTGGTCCCCAACCCAGGCCTGTGCCCTGACTGGGAATCAAACCGGCGACCCTTTGGTTTGCAGGCTGGTGCTCAATCCACGGAGCCCCTCCCAGCTGCAACCATCAGATGCCCTGTGTCCAGGATTCTGTCTCTGTTCGTGTTTGCTAAGTTTTTTTTTTTTAGATTCAATTGTTGATAGATTTGTATCTTTTGTCTTTATTGTTTATAGTTTTGCTTTTCTTTTTCTTAAGTCCTTTTAGTTTTCATGTAACCATGGCTTGATGATGATGAACTCCTTTAGCTTTACCTTGTCTGGGAAGCACTTTATCTGCCCTTCCATTCTGAATGACAGCTTTGCTGGGTAGAGTCATCTTGGTTGTAGGTCCTTGCTTTCCGTCACTTTAGATACTTCTTGTCAGTCCCTTCTTGCCTGCAAAGTTTCTTTTGAGAAATCAGCCAGCAGTCTTATAGGAACCCCTTTGTAGGGAACTCTTCTTTTCTCTTGCTGCTTTTAAGATTATTTATCTTGAGCCTTTGCCATTTTAATTATGATGTGTCTTGGTGTGATTCTCTTTGGGTCCAGCTTTTTTGGGACTCTGTGCTTCCTGGACTTGTATGTCTATTTTCTCTGCCAGATAAGGAAAGTTTCTTTCATTACTTTTTTCAGATAAGTTTTCAATATCTTGCTCTTTCTCTTCTCCTTCTGGCACCCCCATGATGCGAATGTTGGACCTCTTGAAGTTGTCCAGGGGTGCTTTTGCTACCCTCATTTTTTTGGATTCTATTTTCTTCTTGTTCTGATCGGTTGTTTCTTTGGTTCCTTACGTTCAAACCATTGATCTGAATCTTGGCTTCATTCTCTCTACTGTTCTTTCCCTGTAAATTTTTCTTTATTTCAATTTCTTTTTGGACCTTTTTTAAGCTGTTGAGGTCCTCACTGAGTTCCATGAGCATCCTTTTAACCAGTGTTTTGAACTCTGCATCTGATTGATTGCTTATCTCCATTTTGTTCGTTAACTCTTGTTTTCTGAAGTTTTAATCTGTCCTTTCATTTGGGCCATTTTTTTTTTTTTCCTATTTCTTTTTCTTTTGTCTCCTTGTTTCGGCAGCCTCCCTGTGTTTCTGTGTATCAGGAGGAGCTGCCTTGATCCATGCCTGGTAGTGTTGGCTGCTATACTAGGTGTCCTGTAGGGTCCAGTGCGCAGCCTCCCCTATCACCTAACCTGGGTACTCAGGGTGCACCCTTCGTGTGGGCTGAGTACACCCTCCTCTTGTAGTTGAGCCTTGGTTGCTGTTGGCGGATCAACAGGAGGATTTGCCCAGGCCGGTCGGCTGCAAGGACTGGCTGTGACCACTGGTCACTGCCCTCTGCGCTCTGTGGAGGGTCAGCTGGTGGTGCTCTGACCTGGTCTGTAGCTGTCCGCTGGGTGCGCTGGCCCTGGGGCTTCCTGGGTGGGTGGTGTGGGTCAAGGTCAGCCCCACCTGCGTTTTGCCCAGGGCACCCTGCCTGAACTGTAGAGCAACCTGAGAGGCTGCTACTAGTGCTGGGCTTGGAGGTGCCCAGGTGAAGCCGAGCTGTGGCTCTAGGCTGCTGCTGCTGGTGCCGGGCCTGGGGCGCCCTGTTGCTGCTTACTTGATAGGATTTAGGAAGTAGTGCAGCTCGAGTCAGGAAAAGCAGCCTGGGTGGGCCCATAGGTTGGGTGGGGCAGAGTCTCTGGGGGTCTCCCAGGCAGGTCAAACAGTGTTAGCCAGGTGGATGGTGTCTCAGATATGGCACCAGCCCACCAGCTCTGTGGGGGGAGGGCCCAGAAAAGAGACAGACAATGGCCTCCACTCGCCCTGACACCGGACATGTCACTTCCCCCCTTTACGACACTGGTGCCTTTCAAGCTGCTGCCCCCTGGAGCTCAGAGGGGAGTCTGCGCAGGTGAGTCCGGGTGCAGGGTCTTTAAGGGGAACTGCTTGGGGCTCAAGCTCAATCCCCACTGGTTTTTGCAGCCGGAAGTTGGGGGACTTATCTTCCTGGCACTGGAACCTGGTCTGGGGGCCTGGTGTGGGGCTGGGGCTCCTCACTCCTGAGTTGTCCCTCTCGGATATTTTTTTTCATTATTTATTTTTATTGTTGTTGTATTACATCCATCCCTTTTAACCCTCCCAAATTTTTACCCAAAACATGTGGGTGAGGGACCAGCCTTTTCCCCGTCTGTACCCTCACACCCGTCCGGATGGATGTGGTTTCCGTAATTCCGTAGTTGTCAGACTTTCATACAACTCAATTTCTGATGGTTCTGTGTGACCGTGGTTCTGTAGTTAGGTTGTAACTTTGATGTGGTTGTGCGAGGGGGTGAATCGTGTCTGCCCGAGCTGCCATCTTGACCAAAAGTGAAGGAAACTCATTTTTTGTTGTTGTTGTTGTTTAAAATATAAAGATTTTATTTATTATTTTTCAGAGAGGGGGAGAAGTGAAAGGCAGAGAGGGAGAGAAACATCCATGTATGGTTGCCTTTCACCTGCCTCCAGCTACAGATCTGGCTGGAGACCTGGCTTGCAACCTGGTTATGTGCCCTGGGTAGGAATCAAACCAGCGACCTCTCCCCATCCAGTGAGTTACCAGCCTGGGCAAATTTTTTATTTTATTTTATTATAGGATATTTCAAACACATGGAACATAGGGGGAAGAGAAATATGAACCTACTTTTCAGTCACCTGCTTGAACAGTTTTCATGTCACTTTTGGTTGTCCCTTTCCCCAGGAAGGATTATTTTGAGGCAACTCCTTGACATCCATCATCTTACTTGTAAACCACGGGTGGCAAACACAAGGCCCGAGGTCCGAGGTCCGAGGTCCGAGGGCCTCCACCTTGTTTTATCTGGCCCAGCACCTACCCGGCTCGCTTAACTGTTAAGGAGTAGTTCCACTTACACAGTCCTAACATGACATTCGGCCCTTTAAGGCAGCTCGGAGGCCCTGGTGAAAACAAAGTTGACACCCATGTAACGTTTCCATACACACAGCAAGAAAATGCAGGCTCTCTTTAAACACAGAGAATGACAGGGTGGTGTTGAAAAAGGAACAATGATTCCTTAGTAGAAACAAGCAGTTGTGGTGTGAATTTCCTCTTCAGGTGTTGTTTTCAGTGGATTTGCTGTTTGGGCACCAAAACAAAGTCTGCACGAGGCTCTGGGACCAAAGGCCCTGCCTCCTCCTCCCACCCACAGGCTCCGTCCCGCCGCCTGCTGCTGACGGGCCAGGCCGGGCCGTTTTCCCTCCTGGTGTTTTCCCGACTGCACAAGTTTGGCTTTTGACAAATCGCTCCTATATTGTTGGCCCAGGTCACTTTTGTGGCAAATGGAGCTCTTTGGGGACTTCCTTGTTGTAAAAAACTAGGTATTACTTTATTTGGATGTAGTTTTTACACACTGCTGTGAGCTGCGTTCTCCGTCAGGACGTGACTTGCTCCCGAGAGTGGGCTGGGACGGGGTCAGTGGCTCCTGCTCCGGGGGCCTGGAGGCTGTGGGGGGTCCCTGCCGCCCTTCCTGCCCCCACAGCGCCGCGCAGGGCAGCTCCGCGCAGGGCCCACCCTTCCTCCGGAGCCCCGCTGACTCACCCCCACCCTGGCTTATTAACACAGGACGTTTAAGTACTTGATTCACGTTTTGCTAAAATCCTTCCCTTTTCCCCATATTTCACATTGGCTTGTTCAGCTTTTTCCTGTTCATTTCTTAGAACCTTTCATACAGGGGAAATGACTCCCTTTTCTATATACGTTTTCTGAGGTTGTCTTTTGTCCACACTTGGTGCAAGTTTTGTTCTGAGTTTCTTGCCACAGGTGAAGTGACCGGCTCTGGGGGCTGGTCTCAAGTGTTGTCCCTCTCTCCCCCCCCCAGAGCCCCGTCTGAGCTGGACGGCGGCAGAGCTTGTCCCTTGCCAGTGACTCCCCCAGCCAGCGCGCGGCCCACCACAGTGACGGTGCAGCGGGGCCCTCCGTGTGGGAGACGAGAAAGGCCCCATGGAGGGGACGTGCCACCTGTGATCTGGACGGAGCGGGAAGGAAATTGGCCACGTGGCTGGGGGCCTGGTTTGGGGGTGGGAGAGGCAGAGCCCGCGGAGGCGCAGGTGCCGGCTCTGCTTCGGTGCACGCGGACTTGAGAGAAGTGTTCCGGGGACGTCGCGCCCACTCTCCCTGTCCTCGTCTCAGGCCCAGCTGGGGACGTGTCAGGGCGCTGGTGGAGGTGGGGCTGTGGGGACCTCAGGTGGCCTGTGGCAGCAGATGGGTCTGGAGGAGAGGAGGACCTGCCCCCTCACCAGCCCTCCTGTTGTCAGTTGCCCCAGGGGCGCCCCTGCGGCTCATAGGGGCTCACACGTGTGAGACGGGTCACTTTTACACCTAGTTGTTCACGGGGGACACTTCGGGATTGACATCAGTGAGGATCCTGCACTTTCTGGTTCTTCAGTTGCCTTGAGCCGAAGCAGAGCACGCTTGCCGGGTCCTCGGGGTGGCCAGCTCCCTGGTCCCCTCTAACCCGAGGGCACGGCGGCTCCCTGCTGAGGGCCCCCTCCCTGCGAAGCGCTGGGCGCGGGTGTGGTGGGCCCCGACAGCAGTGGGGACGTCTGTCACTTGCCGGAGGGCTGGGCCCAGGAGAGTGGCCAGGGGCCGGTCCAGTTTGTTGGTGTGCAGGGAGCTCTGCTGTCGCCTTGGGCAGGGGCCTGCCCTCCGGCCGCGGAGCGGGGAGAGGAGCCGCCTACGAGCCCGCTGACCCGGAGGGACCCAGTCCTGCCTTCCGGCGGCCTCCTTCCTGGTTGTCGATTCCTGCTTTCTGTGGACCAGGGAGAAGGGGGCCAGGAGGACACTCAGCCGGCTTCCTCCTCCTCGTGTCTGCCTTGTTTTCCTTCGTGTTTCACTTCCTATGTGCTGATGCTTTTATAGTACCAAAAAAGTACCAAACACAGAGGGTTTTCCTATTTTTATTTTAAAATTTTTTATTAATTTTTAAGAAGATTTTATTATTTTGAGAGGGGAAGGGAGAGAGACAGAGAGGGAGAGAGACACCCATGTATGGTTGCCTTTCACCTGCCTCCAGCTACAGAGCTGGCTGGAGACCTGGCCTGCAACCTGGTTATGTGCCCTGGCTGGGGATCGAACCTGCAACCTTTGGGTTCACAGGTCGGCACCTTATCCACTGAGCCACCAGCCAGGGCTCAGACCGTTTTCTTAGTTTTGAAGCAAGGACCTTAAACATACGTTGGCTGTTCAGCTGGGTAATGCGACGGACCGCCTACCAAAGACAGTGTGTGTCTAGCCTGGACGCTGAGAGCTGATGTTCAGATCAGTAGCATTTAAATGGAGTGAAGCCCTACACCGTACCCAAACTACTTCTCCTCAAATGACTTGATAAGCCTCTTTAAAAAAGAAAAAATAAAACTAGATTCTTGACGTTCGTAAGCATTTTATTTTATTTTATTTTTTAAGGATTTTATTTATTGTTTCTCAGAGAGAGGGGAAGGGAGAAAGGGAGAGAGACATCCATGTATGGTTGCCTTTCACCTGCCTCCAGCTGGGGACCTGGCTAGAGACCTGGCCTGCAACCTGGTTATGTGCCCTGGCTGGGAATTAAACCAGCAACCTTTGGGTTCGCAGGCCGGCACCTTGTCCACTGAGCCACCAGCCAGGGCTCATGAGCATTTTAATAAGGCACTGCTTCCACCTTGGCCTCGAACGGGGGCCTCAGGTACCTGGAAGTGGGGATGACCCGTCGGGAGGGGTGTGTCACTCAGGGCTGGTTCAAAGCCATGGCCACGCAGTCATTACAGCCTGGAGTCGCCGCGGTCTGGCGGGCGGTGCCTGTGTTCTGGTCCCCCTTAGCCCTGTCTGCGTGGCCACGGGCCAGCATTGCCTGGGAGCCCCAATGCCTGGCATAGGGTTAGGTTCTAGAAGATTCATGTAATTCTGGCAAACTGTTGTTTCTCCTGGAGACCTTTTCTGCTCCATTTAGAAGTGCAGAGCTCGTCACTATGAACATAAAGCTGTAAGGAATCTTGGGTGAGAGAGAATCGCCCACAAGAATCCGTGGTTGGGCCTGGACCGTGGGCTGCCTGGCTCTGGCTGGATGAGAGCGGGTCCCTGGCAGAAGTGTTGGCAGCTTTCAAGTAGGGCTTTGCCGGCCTCGGCGTGTGCTGGACCCCACCCCTGGCTCCACTTGTGTGTCAAGTGTTTTCAAGTCCAGTGTGTTCAGGAATAAATTACCGTCCTGTTGAAGAGGAACCCCCGTCCCGTGTTCAGACAGGGGTGGGCCACGGGAGCAGGTCATGGGCCCGGAGTGGGACGAGAGGGAGGTGGCTGAAGGGCTCCTCGGAGGCCGGGGTGGCTGTCTTCAAACGGGGTCAGTGTTGGATGCTCGGAGGGCCCCCGGAAGTCAGGCTTGCGCGCCGGTGGAGACCCCCCCCCCCACGCGCCTCGGTGCCCGTGGTGGAGACAAGTGAAGGAAGTGGCTGGGGGACAGGCGGCCCAGGAGGGCGCCTGAGGTCGGGGCGAGGGACCGGCTGCTGTCCTCGCTGCAGTTGCGTGACCCCAGCATCCCTTGCCCTGCCAACAGGTGTGTGTCTGGTGGCCTTGTTCCTGGGGAAAGCCGTCGAGGGGGGGCAGAGGGTCCCGCGATGGGTGAGCCATCGCAGCCCCACGCTACCAGCTCTGCGTGTCGACCCTGTGCACGCTGGGCTCGTGATTGTGTCCCTTGTTTCATCGGACCCTCCCAGGGACCCCTGGCCCCTAACTCATTGATGAGGATGCTGGCTCTCACGTAATTATTTCCCACGAGAGCAGGGTGTCCTGGTCTGGGCCACGTGCCTGCTTTCAGCCGGTTTTTCCTCAGCCCCCTTTGCAGTGAATTGTGACTGAGTCAGTGCCAGGCAGGCTCTGCTCTGGCCCCTCTTCCAGCCCATATGTAGCTCCTTCCCTGAGCAGCAGGTGCGGGTTTCCCACAGAGCGCAGGTCAGTTGTGCCTGCTTCGAATTTATTGTTGTTTGTAATCTTATTTATTTAAAAAAAGTTTTATTCATTATTTTAGGGAGAAGGGCAGGGAGGGAGGACGAAAAGGAGAGAAACGTTAACGTGTGGTTGCCTTTCACCTGCCTCCAGCTATGGACCTGGATGGAGACCTGGCTTGCAACCTGGTTATGTGCCCTGGCTGGGAATCGAACCAGTGACCCCTGGGTTCGCAAGCCGGCACCTTACCCACTGAGCCACCAGCCAGGGCCTTAAATTTATCGTTATTTTTAAGTGTGCAGTCAGTTGTTTTTCATGTATTCAGAGCTGTGCAGCCGTCACTACTGTCTCACCCAGAGCACCCTCCGAACAACTCTGCCCTGCCGCACGCACCTGCTGGGCCCCGAACCCGAGCCCTGCCCTCGCTGTGGATTTGCCTGTTCTGGATACTTCATGTATGTAAGTGGGACCATGACATGTGTGGCATTTTGTGGTCGGCTCTTTCACTGGGCATGGTGTTTGTGGAGTCCATGTTTGTAGCATGTACTGATTTCCTGTTATACGGACGGACCACGTTGTATTGTCCACTCATCAGCCGGTAGATGTTTACGCTGCGCCTGGTTTTGGCTGCTGTGGGCGATGCCGCTGTGAACACATGTGCCAGGGTGTGTGCAGATGCCGTGTCATGTCTGTTGGGTATGTACCCAGGAGTGGAACTGCTGAGTCACACAGGGACTCCATGTTGAGCATTTCCAGGAGCCTTTCCTGATCCCACTGGGAGTGTCTGTGGGCTTCTGTGCTGCTGGTCCTTCCTCTCCCTGTCTTCCCGTCCTCCCGGTGGGCGCCAGGCCGTGGGCGCCAGGCGGTGTCTCACGGTAGCTCTGATGTGCCTTCCCCTGGTGGCTACTGATACTGACTATCTTCCATGCGTTTATTAGCTGTTCAGGGGTCATTTTTGCAGAAATGCGTCTTCAGATCATGCGCCCATTTCTTCGTTGGCTTGTCTTTTCATTAGGTGAATTGTGAAAGTTTTTGATGTATCTTGGATCCAAGTCCCTTATTTGGTATATGAATTAGCACATTTCTCTTCATTCTGCAGCTTGTCATTTCACGTCCTTACTGGTGGCCTGTGAAGCAGAAGCAGTTTTAGTTTTGATGAAGTCAGATTTAAGAAGTTTTTCTTGCCTGTGTTTTTTTGGTGTTTCACAGTCCCTTGCCTAACTCAAGGTCACAAAGATTTGCTTATGCCTGCATTTCCTTCCAGGAGTTTTATAGTTTCAGCTCTTTCGTGTCTTGATTCGTTCTGAGCGAGGTTTTGCATGTTAAGTAAGCTGGGGGCGCAGTTAATTCCCTCCCGGGCGGAGTCCTGTGTCCCGGCACTGGCAGTGGGAGGGACGCCTTTCTCAACTGAGTTGTCTGGGAGTGACATCTGCGCTTCCTGCTGGGAGGTCACTCAGGTTCCGGGTCTGGTTCTTCAGCATTCACTGCACCCTGAGTCACTGGTGGCCTGCGCGGCAGGAGCCCCTTCTCCTGGCTGCTGGGGGTCCCCAGTGCACGAATCCTACCAGTTGCTTGTTCTCCTGTTAGTGACCAATTTGAGTGGTAAACGTTTTTTTGTTGTATTTCTTTAAGATTTTATTTACTTACTTAGAGAGGGAGAGAAACATTGATGTGCATTTCTTTGGGTTGCCTCCTGCACGCCCTTAACCAGGGACCTGGCCCACAACCCAGGCAGGTGCCCTGACTGGAGATCGAATCGGTGACCCTTTGGTTTGTGGGACAGTGGCTGAGCCACAAGTCCCGCTGGCCAGGACAGTTACTAATCAAGCTGCTCTGCCCATCATTCTTGTATCTTTTTGATGAGCATAGCAGGGTCAGTGGTACGTATATGGGGTCTGTTCCAAAAGTGTTAGCCGTGCAAAATATTTTAATTACGTTGACATTGGCTGAATACTTTCGGGATAGACCTTATATGTTCGTTTAAGAGCTAGACACAAATAGGGGTGGAAGCATGATAAATACTCTGTTTAGAAGAGGGTGGAAAGTTGTTTACTTGGATTATCAGTTCTCAAAGAACTGGAATGACACAGCCCACCTTCCCAGAAGCGGTGCTGGCTGTGCTGCCCGCACGGGGACCTGTCCCTTGGGGTGCTCAGGAAGAAGTCGGAAGCACCGCTGGTCGCCCTGCAGAAAGAAAGCTCGAGTTGGATAATGTTCCACCTGCTTGCTGACGAAGTCAGGAACAGGAAACACAAGCGCTGATTTTCCTCTGGTTTTTTAAATTGAAATTGAGAAAGAAATGTTGAACTTATTGAGACAACATTGGTTAATACATTTTGTTTGTTTGTTTGTTAATACATTTATACGAGTTTCAATTGTAAAATTGAAACTTTTTAATGCTGGAAGGAATATGAAGAAACGTGGTGGAAGTAAAGATGAAGAGTAACGCAATAAAAATACCAAGCATTTATGTGAACCTGGACTTTGTGTTTCCTCGGTTTGTTTGTCAAAAGCAGATAATACTGTGTATCCTGCAGGCTTCAGAGATTATTACATGACACCCTGACACGTGTAGATGTTCAGAAAGGAGCAGCGGGGGTGGACTTGGTGCTTTATCACACAGTGACAAAGGCCGCCCGTGGCTGGCTGGTGGACCTAACAGGAGTTTGGTCCTATGGCGTTTCATTGACGCAGCGAAACTGCCACTCGGACCTGCTGTCCAGCCCAGACCTGCCTCCTCAGGCCTCTTAAATGGGACCTGTCACACACTTGGACTAATTTTAACAGAGCGTTGTTACACACAATTTGGTGGCTAAAATTGCCCCAAATTACTTCCCTGACCCCTGGCTCAGCGTTGGGCATCTTCTTACAAACGAGAGGCCACCGGTTGGTTCCCGGTCAGGGCACAGGTTTGGGTTGAGGGTTCCATCCCTGGTTGGACACACAAGAGGCAACTGGTTGATGTTTCTCTCCCTCTCTTTCTCTCTCCCATCCCCTCTCTGTATAAATAAATTCTTTAAAAAATTAAAAAATACCCCCCCCTCCAAATTACTGATTCCTGAAACCAAGCTGCCTTCCTTGAATGTGTTGATTTGCGGAGGCTTTGCAGACGCCTCCCTTTCTTGCCTCGCCCCCTCTGTCCTGCTGGGTTGCGGTTCCCCTTCCGATACCTTTTCCAGGGCCCTGTGCTACAGCCTGGGGGAGAGTCTTCAGAGAAGTGCCAGCAAGGCTCAGGCTCAGGGAAGAGGGAAGAGGACGGACGACTCACTCTAAGAGGAGTTTCTCTTTGTCCTTCTGTCTCCATGGTCCTGGGAGGAAGGGTGGTCAGCGTCCCTTCCTTGCTGCCCCCGTCCTTCCTGCCTGCTGGTCACCGCCCGCGTGCGTGCGAGGAGAGTGTGCAGGTCTGGTCCTGAGGGCGTCTCCCTGGATTCTCATTCTGCGCCCACTCCCTAGGTCCCCTGCTAGTGAAGGGCTGGGGCTTCCCCCATCAGTGCTGGTCACACGGTCCTGCCCCGAGGCCTCGGGCATCACCTGCAGCCATGGGGTGCCCAGCACAGGGCCCTGCTTCCTATTGTGAACGTAACTGGACAGGACGCTGTGGGTCAGGTTGTCTGTGACTAAGGCCCTTAGCTACCTACCTGGGTGACACAGAAAACCATCCCCGGAGGGGCCATGATGCTGAGTTGCTGAACCTAGTGAAAGGCACACCTGGTCCGTGTCCTTGGTCTTGACTGGCTTGGGTTGGTGTGCTCTGAAGCCTGTGCGTTGTCAAACACGCCTGCGACCCCAGTAGTTGACTTGATGCTAAATGTGTATGTTTAGGAGTGTATTTTTTTAATCAAAATGGAAGTTTTCACTACAAATTCAGTAGAGAAAGATCAGGGAAGACTAAAGAAAAACCAGCGAGTAAAATCGTTAACTTCTATTCCCCCAAAAAGCCCTGAGGAGGCAGCATGGGGACCAGGCAGGTGAGTGGCCGCCCAGCACTGCTGTAAGGAGATGGCTGTGCTCTATGGCTTGCTTGTCCGTTGGCGCTTGGGACGTTTAGTTTGTGACCTTAGAATCACAGTTTCTCCCTGGCTGGTGGTTCAGTGGATTGAGCCCCAGCCTTCGAGCCAGAGGTCGCTGGTTCGCTTCCCAGCCAGGGCACATGCCCAGGTTGCAGGCCCGGCCTGTGTTGCTGTGGGCCTGCCCGGCCTCCTCAGCCCGACCTGCCCCACATCCCCGCACGTCACTCACACTGCGCGCGCGGGACCCAGGTGCTCTGGGCCCCCGTTCCCCTGCTGGTGCTCAGGCTGCTGCCCTCGGAACCATCCTGCTGGGGACGTCCGTGTGCTCACTCGCCCTTCCTCTGATGCAGTCGCAGGGCCTCTGGGGGGCTGGGCTCATGCTAGGTTTGCCTGTGTCCTTTCCCAGAAATGCCATTTCCTCCCATGTACCCTCACAGTTGGCGACTTTTCCCTCTTTTAACAGCTTTATTGGAATAAAATCCACCCATGCAGCCATCTCTTTCAGTTCTTTCCAGTGCCCCCCTTGCTGTCCACGGAAGATACTCAGTGTGTCTCTGTCCCTGCTCTGTTACACCAGGACCCCGAGTGGGCGGCAGGGGACAGCCTGGTGGGAGGGTCCGTGTGTGGGCTTCTCTGGGCTGGAGATGGATCAGAAAGCAGGGTCCTCCTGCAGAACTGAAAAGGGACCAGGACAGTGCAGGGGGCCCACGGGTGACACTGCTCACAGCAGAAGGTGCCTGCCTTCTGTGGGGTGCATTGGGGGATAACAAGAACTTGATCGTTTCTGCTCTCTGTCTTGGCAAGTGCAGTCCGAGAGCGAGAAGGTGGCTCAGGTGACTTGGGGGAAGATCGCTGAAGCGGCCCTGCTGACTGGCCTTGCACTTCAGAGCCAGTGGCAGGGCCTTGCTTTTCCTAGACGTATGACCTGAGGCCACAGAAAGGTGAGCCGGCACTCCTGGCCTGTCCTCAGAAACCTGACCCCAGCACCCCGAAAAGACACAGACCTTAGATGAGGTATCAACTTGGGGGTCAAGTAGCTATGTGTGGTTTTTTTCTTACTTTTGAATGAGGGAAGAGCCCTGGCTGGTGGCACAGTGGATAAGGTGCCAGCCTGCGAACCCAAAGGTCGCTGGTTCGATTCCCAGCCAGGGCACATAACCAGGTTGCAAGCCAGGTCTCCAGCCAGGTCCGTAGCTGGAGGCAGGTGCAAGGCAACCATACATGGATGTCTTTCTCCCTCGCTGCCTCCTCCCTTCCCCTTTCTCTGGAAATAATGAAAGGAATCTTTAAAAATAAAAAAAATAAAAGAAAGTTGAGCTTGGGTGGACACTCAAACTGTCACCTTCTTTTAAAAAATAAATAAGTTAGCCTTGGCTGGTGCGGCTTAGTGGATTGGTGCCGGCCTGTGAACCCAAAGGTCGCTGGTTCTGTTCCCAGCCAGGGCACATCACCAGGTTGCAAGCCAGGTCTTCAGCCAGGTCTGTGGCTGGAGGCAGGTGAAAGGCAACCACACATGGATGTTTCTCTCCCTCTCTGCCTCTCACCCTTCCCCTCTCTCTAATAATAATGAATAAAATATTTTTTAAAAATTAATGAATGAAATAAAGTGGGGGTAGAGCTGCCCTAGCAGTGCAGACTCGTGGCTGCCACTCGTGGCCACTCCGCCACTGCGCTGGTTTCAGGAGCAGATGCACCAGGAAGTGCGAGTGGGCCTCGCTCCAGGCTGGCGGGGACCTCGCCTCACGCCTGTCCTAGTGAAATGAGGTCAAATAAAACAAGCGAGCTGAAGTTTTTCTACTGAAAGTTCTACTTAACTGCAGGAAAAAACTGGCTTTTCCTAAAGGTTTTTATCCCCTTGTCCCCCAGCGCAGTAGGGCGACCTATCTGCTGGGCCCCTTCGGGTGCACGCTGGGGACTGGGTGGCAGACAGCAGCCTTAGGCTGGCCAGCCGCGCCGGCCAGTCTCGGAGGCAGCGACTTCCCTTCTGTTGACCTTCCTGTTCCGCGTTAATAAGAAAACTCCTAAATGGCCTCATGGAAGAGAAGTAGCCATGCGTCTTGAAGTGTGAAGGTCGTGGGGAGGGCTGAGCGCTGTTCCCTTCCACAGCCGCTGCGGCTCTGGGTGTGCCGGCCGCGTGCGGAAACGCTGGGTCAAGTCGGGGCCGTTGGCCCCCGGGGCGCGGTGCTGCCTGAAGGTGCAGGCGCATTTCCCTGTCCCCCAGCCTGGCAGGTGCAGAGCGGCTCCGCTCTGCCCTCCTCGGAGGAGACCGTCCATCCGTCCGCCAGGCTGCGCGAGGCTTTCGGGCAACCCAGTTTGCAGGCCCAAGTCCCGGTGTGACCTGCCCAGTAGGACGTGCATGGAGCAAGGGTGCCGCCTGGTTCTAGGATGATTTTGGTGCCGTTTATTTAGTTACTGTTACGTAAGACAGCTAAGTAACGTTAACTAGCCGGAGTGGAGCCCGTGCCCCGGGAGAGCGGCAGCGGGTTGGCCCTGGGAGCTGAGCACGGCCGCCAGGGCTGCTCTTGCGGTGCCACCTCACTCACCTGCCCCCCTGAACCCCGCTGGCAGGCGAGGGGCCAGGCCGCCCTCAGATGGACCTCCTGGGCCACGCAGGGCCTGGTGTTTGCAGTGGGCGCTGGCCCCCGTTGGCCACGAGGCTCTGTCCCGCCTCAGCGAGGGCACGGTGGTCTCGGGGAGCTTCCCCCCGCCCCCTGTTTGATAACCTGTACTCATTCTGTACTTTGTCCTTCATCTTTTTTAAGAACAGATTTTACTTATTTTTAGAGAGAGAGGCAGCGAAGGAGAAAGAGAGGGAGAGAAACATCCATGTGTGGCTGCTTCTCACGTGCCCCAAAGTGAGGACCCAGCCCACAACCCAGACCTGTGCTCTGACTGGGAATCAAACCGGTGACCCTTGGTTCCCAGGCCTGCGCTCAGTCCACTGAGCCCCACCAGCCAGGGCAGATTGTCCTTTTTCTGAAGTTTAGAAGGTTCATACGTGGGACGTTTCTTATGACTCACGAGAGCAATGGCCTGGGGACAGTGCCTCACAGGGCAAACTGCACGGCTTAGTGCCATGTGCCGTCTGCACCTTTGCTGCATTTTTGTGACTGGTACGCAGGACTGCCGGCTCTGTCCTTCATCTCATCCAGCGTGAATGACGGGAGTGCATGGAGGCTTTAAGCAGACCTACGTGCATTCCTGTCAGCAGGGAGTTGGCTTGGGGAAAGAGGCCGTGTTGCGAAGCCACCTCGCTTTGCCCGGCTCCTTCCTTTGGTGCAGGAGTCCCAGAGGCCGTGTGGAGCAGGGGCTGCTGGCCTGGGGCCTTTAGGTGGGATTCGCCATCTCCGGCAGGAAGGCAGGCACTTCTCGTGGCCATGGGATGTCATTTCAGTAATGACGAAGTGGGCAGGCCCTGAGATCAGTCAATGAACTAGCGAGGAGGCCAAGGTCAAGACAGTTTTGCTGAGGCAGGCAGGTGGCCTTCCCGTGACAGCAGCATGCCGGAATGAGGTCTTTCTGGGTGCAGCCTGCCCCGCCCTGGCTTCTCAGGTGTTCACGGACTCAGTCGACCCTTGTCTTCTGAGCCAGAGTGCTGGTCAAGGGCTTTCTTTCAGTCCTCCAGAGTCTTCAGTTACATTGCAAAAAGGGAATGTTTGTGCACTTCCTTTCAATTTTTATTTTTTAAACATTCTATATACTTTTAGAGGGGAAGAGAGGGAGAAAGAGAGGATGAGAAGCACCAATCAGTTATCTCTCAAATGTGCCCTGACCAGGAATCGAACTGGTGACCTTTGGCTTTGCAGGACAAAGCTCAACCAACTGAGCCGCCCTGGTCAGGGTTCTTCGTCCACTTTAGGTGAAGGGATGTTGTTTAGCCTGTGTGGAAGCCTTCTGATTAGGAGAACTTCACGTGGGAGTTCTGGGCTCCTTGGAAGATTCGCCTTTCTTAAACAGTGGTGCATAATGAGAAGGGTTTGTGGCTGATGGCCTGTGAAGGATAGTGTTCTGTCACGTAACAGAAGAGCTGATAAAATAAAACCCTTTAGTGTAACTTAAGCACATTTTTAAAAGTTTTGCCCTGGCTGGTGGCACAGTGGATAAGGCACTGGCCTGCGAACCCAAAAGTCGCTGGTTTGATTCCCAAGGCACATAACCAGGTTGCAAGCCAGGTCTCCATCCAGGTCTGTAGCTGGAGGCAGGTGAAAGGCAACTGGGCATGGATGTTTCTCACTAACTCCCTCCCTTCCCCTCTCCCTGAAAATAATAAGTTAAAAAAAATTTTTTTTAAAGGTTTTAGTTATTTTTGGAGAGAGGGGAAGGGAGCGAGAGGGAGAGAGACAGCAATGTATGGTTGTCCTCCACCTGCCTCCAGCCACGGACCTGGCTGGAGACCTGGCCTGCAGCTGGTCATGTGCCCTGGCTGGGCATCGAACCAGCACCCTTTGGGTTCGCAGGCCAGTTCCTCTCCACTGTCCCACCAGCCGGGGCCAGTAAAATCTTAAAGAACAACGACAACAACACGCTTCCATAGCTGTTCATGCCCTGGAGGTGTAGCCGCAGCTGGAACTGGGAGGGCTGTGAACTCACTCCAGGCTGGTGCTTGGAGAGGTGGGCAGCCCGAGCCAGACCAGAGCCCGGTCCTCGGTGTTTCCTGTTGTCCCGGCCTCGTAGGGGTTAGACCGTGGTGCCCAGTGGTGTTGACCTGTGTCCTTTCTACTTGGTGGTTTGTTGGGAACTATACTCTCTGGTCCTTCAAGTGCTGCCCTGGCCCTGCCCCGCACAGGAGGTCAGCTGTGAGCACGTGGACGTCCCCGCCCACCAGTGCCGGGGCTCGAGCTCTGGGCAGCAGCCAGTCCCTGTCTGGAGCAGCCATCCTGGGCGGGAGGCCCTCTCCAGGGGGTGGAGGCGTCTGCTCACTCGGGGAGCAGCTCCGTCCCTTGTCCTCCCTGCGAGGCGTTTGGCCTTGGAAGCACCCGTTCCTTCTGGGGGGACAGTGCGGGATTGAGGAGGACGGAAAAGCTAAGAAGTTTCTCCCAGTGAGAGTGTAGGTGTCAGCCTACCCCACCAGTCAAGAGAAGGTATAGGCAGACGCGCTTCAACTCCTCACGCACTGTAGCAAGAATTGACAACCACACCTCAAAACCAGACAGCACCAGAGCTGTCAGGAAGTCGAGCTGTTCTGAAGTCTGACACTGAACGTCTAACGAAGCCACATTCACCCAGTCGGGTCGGAGGGGTGAGGAGGTGGTGGTGGTGGCAGCGGAGTAGACGCTCCCACGTTCATGTGTGACGGATGAACATTAGGAGGGGCCCTGGCTGGTGGGGCTCAGTGGATTGAGTACCAGCCTGTGAACCAAAGGGTCTTCAGCTCGACCCCCAGTCAGGGCACAGGCCTGGGGTGGGGGCCAGGTCCCCAGCTGAGGGCGAGAGAGGCAACCACACCTTGTTGTTTCTCTTCCCCCTCTTCCTCCCTGCCAGCCCCTCACTCTAAAAATAAATAAATAAAATATTTAAAAGCCCCAGAAAACTAGCAAATGCTGACACAAAGGCCTCCTGCCCCAGCTGCCTGAGAGCACGCTGCTGACGCCCACCCACCCTGACATCTGGCCGGGTTTCCTGCCGCCGAGTTTCCTGCCACCACCAGTGGCAGCAGGTCAGCTCTGACCCGGCGCTGCCTTGTCTCCCCAGCCTGCCCTGAGTGTCACCGTCCTCCGACTCCCCCTCCTAGCACAGGGCTGTGACACAGAGCCTCACTGCACCATCCTCTAGACCAGTCTCTGTGTGACGGTCCTTAGCCTCCCCTGGTCCGGGTGACCTTGACCCTTGAACACATGATCGGGCCAGGCCGGTCATTTTATTCCTGCAGGTCAGGTTTACGTCCGGGTTCCTCTTGATTGAATTTACGCTGGGTGACTTTGGTAGGAAAAGCGCAGGTGTGACGCTGTGCTCTGTGTCCTGCCAGGGGCCACAGTATCCCTGAGTCACAGAACTGAGGGGCCCGCCCTGCTCACCGCACTCGTGCTTGTGTCTGCCCCACTGCGCCGGGATGCGGCCGCGTCCCGTGTGGTCCCAGAGCGTTCTGTCGCGTGCACTCGGAAACCGGGTGACTCCCGTTGCTCCAGCTGTCAGGTTGATGCGTTGATGAAGCCGGACTCCTGGCTGCCCGTCGTACCTAGAGGGCTGCAGCGGGGCTGTCGGTGTGGATCGGGCCCCCGCGTGCTTTGGTGCTGGCGCTGCTTTCTCGACCCCACGCCGGCTGCCACCGGGGGGCTGGTGTCTTGGTTGCAGGTGGGGCTTCGAAACTGCTCTCTGGCCTCGCCGGGCTTGCTGTCGGGGTGCTGCTGCCCCGGCCCGCTCCGTGGGCAGAGCCGCCCTGCACGGACGCGCTGTTTCTGTCTGGTGTCGATGCTCACGGATGCTGAGCACGAGTCCACGCCAGGGCCTGCAGTCTGACCTAGTGCTGTGGGGAGTCTCCTCCCTTCTGCACAGCCCTGACAGTGAGGAACCAGCCTCCGGCTTCCCGGGTCTGTTTCCTTACTGGGTCGGCCCTCCCGCCTGACAGACCCCCATCCCCACCCTCACCCAGTGCCCAGGAGGTGAGGTGTCCTCTTCATCCCAGCAGCCCTCCTCCCCACGGGCTCTGACCCCTGCTCCCTGCTGGGTTCCACCTGGTGCGGCGTTGAGGGGAGAGAGGAGGCGCAAGGGACCTGGGGTTCCCTGCCTGCTCCCTCTCCCATTAGGACCCAGCAGCCCCCCTCCCTGCCAGCAGCAGTGTTTCCAGCTGCGGGTGGCTGGTTCCATGGGGTGGCCGCACGCTTGCGGAGGGCCGGCCCCACTGGACGGCGAGTGCTCTCAGCTCCCTGGGTCCCAGCCTGGGGGCCAGACTTCGGGCTTCGGAACCCCAGTACTGGAAGCAGTGCCAAGCCCTGTACAGGGGTCCGGCACCCCCAACCCCTTCCCTTTGGGTCACCAACCTGGGTCTCCCGGGAAGCGACCGTTCGCCTTCGAGGTGTGGTTGCCCAGGTGCAGTTCTGTGTGTTTCCTTTGCTCAAGTAATGGGTGTGGTTGCAACTCCCACTCTGCCCGGTCCATATGGCCGTGTCCTTGCTCTTGAGTCGACGGGTGGACACCGTGTTTGACGAGCACCTTCTCCTGTTCGTGTGCCCGTGTATCCTGGGCCTTGTCACCCTGTCTGTCGGTGGCGCTCGGCCTCGAGGTACCCTGTGGTCTGCGCTTTGCGGGCCTTCGGGCCCGGCTCCAGGGATGAGCCCTTCTGGTTTTCACACCAGTGCAGTGTCTCCGCCAAGTCCTTAGGACTGTTCAAGAACAGCAGCTTTTAGAATAGTAAATGTCTTCTTCTGGACCCTTTTGAGTGCCCTCTGTTTTCAGCAATTCGTATTCGAGGTTGATTTCCTGGTGCCCAACCCAGTTTTCCTCAGCTGTCACCCCGAGCAAGTGTCCCCAGTCCTCCTGGCCGGCAGGCTGGTCCTAATGCACCTGGGTCTGTCCCCTCAGGGCTGCTTTTCACAGAGCGGTAGGAAGTGCACCAGCAGCAGTGCTACCTGGGGGTGCAGCGGGACCCCTGACGGGGGAGGTCCGGGGATTTTCGGGTGGCTGGTGTGGGAAGAAGGGATGAAGTGGGGCCTGGAGGCTTCAGCCTGGGCACCTCGGTCACCACTGTGTGTGGACCCCGAGGCGGGCTGCAGGGACTCTGCCCGTTTTACGGAGGAAGAAGTTTCATCACAGAGGATCACACGACTTTTCCGGATGAGATGTCCACCAACTGGTACCCTTAGGACTTGACTCTTCTTGTTAAAAATTTTATTTATTATTTTTAGAGAGAAGCGCAGGGAAAGAGGAAGAAAGGGAGAGAGAGAAACATCCATGTGTGGCTGCTTTTCACCTGCCCTCCGGCTACGGACCTGGCAGGAGACCTGGCTTGCAACCTGGTTATGTGCCCTGGCTGGGAATCGAACCAGCGACCTTTGGGTTCACAGGCTGGTACCTTATCCACTGAGCCACCAGCCAGGGCAGGACTTGACTCTTGACTGAGGCTGAGCCATAGCTCTCGCCTGGGCCCCCAGCGGGCGTGGCCATCTCCCGCCCAGGGCTGGAGGGGTCAGCTGGCCACCTAAGTACACAGAGACATTAAGGCTAGAAGTGAAAGTAAACATACCTCACTCCAAAGTCCTCCGAACAACTGATGGGTGATGAGTTAACTATTTCAAAAAGCCATTGAGCAGAAAAGTAGGATTGAATATCAGATCTTTAAAGAGTTGACAACTTTCTAAATAGGCCTTAATAATAAAGTGACAAGGAAAAAGTGAATTGGTTCGGTTTTATTAAAAGCAGTAATTTAAAAAAAAAGTGATTTTTGTAAAGTACACGTAGTATAATGAAGATAAAAAGGAAGAGGAGGGAGGGCGGGTGCTCGCGCTGCGGAGGTCCGACAGAGCCAGCGTAAAGCACTCCTCAGGCAGGGCGGGACCAGCGAGAGTCCTGGCCGCACAGCTAACAGGTGCCGCAGGGGCGAGCCTGGCCTGCAGGCCCCGAGAACGGCCCCTTGACAGGACAGCCCAGGTGTGGGGACGTAGGACCGCTGGCTCAGGAGGTACAGTTTAGGAAGCAGATTAGAAACCATAATAAACGTTAGTGCCCTTGGAGAGTCCTGGGGTTTCATTCTGAAAATTATTTTAAAGTAGTAAAAGAGCTGTGTGCCCGAACATGTTCATTGCAGATTTCCTCACCAGAAGACGGTAATTCTGAAAGTTACACGTTTAACCAATGTGTTTCATAGCTCCGAGTTTCATGTTTATTTACTTACTTTTTACTTATTTGCAAAGATTTTATTTATTTTTAGAGAGAGAGAGGAAGGGAGGTAGAAAGAGAGGAAAAGGAGCATCCATGTGGGGTTGCCTCTCATGCGCCCCCAACCGGGGACTTGGCCCCAACTCAGGCCTGTACCCTGACGGAATCGAACCCGCGACCTTTCCATTGGTAGGCCTGTGCTCAGTCCGCTGAGCTGCACCAGCCAGGGCACTATTTCATTCTTAAATTGTTGATGTGCCAACTTAGTGAAGTATTACGCATTGGGTAAGGTGATAATTGGGGAGGGCGGAGCTGTAGAAATGTCAGAAGTGAAACAGAAGCAGAACACAGATCACGCAGACATTGAGTGCGACTGAGCAGGAACGGAATGGGGACATGGACATGATATGGTGGCTCCTGGTTTGGTTACAGGGATTGTTTTTCATGTCGTGAATGCCGCTGTTGGGTTTCTACGTTTGAAACTAGCTCGCAAGCCTGAGTCTTTGGGGTTTTGCAGATGTGTCCAGAATGTGTGTTGAGCCACTGCCGGGCGAGGGCTCTGTCGTGCCAGCGTGTCCGGACCGGTTGGCGTTCCTTCCTTCCCAAAATGGGACCCCGCAGATTAGTGGGGGTGTTTTTTCTTCATGGTGAAAGGAAAGGCACACTTGGGTCCCCCAGAAGGTACCAGGAGAGGTTGTGGTATTGACTGGCTGTTGAGAACATACTTTTACCAGGAATTTTGGGAATGCTTATTTTTAGAGATATTTGAAGGAAGGGTTCTGGCTCGGGCTTTCTTCACCCTGGCCTTGAAAAGGTTCTGGGCCTGTGTGTTCCGTTCTCCAACCTCTGGGCCGCGGGGTTCCAGCAGCAGGGCCGTAACTCCACTGCTGTTCCCTGTGGTCAGGGCTCCTGGGGCTCAAGCCTCGGTGGCCTAGGCAGCTGCTCGAGGAGAAACACTGGGGCGGACGGGCACCGGGGACGTCACCGGGAAGCCCAGCGGTGCCCGTGGCCGGGCGGAGCTTGGCGTGGGTGCAGAAAGGAGCGTGGGAGGAGCCCTGCGTGCCGCCCGGCTCTACCGGGGAGTGCTGGGCACCATGGCAGCAGTGAGGGTTTGCGAAGAACTGCATGGAAGACACGGGAGTTCGCGTCCAACACGCGGATTCAGGCCTGGAGGCGGGTGTGAGAACAGGCCCACGAGAAGCCGTTCGCTCCGTGGGCTTCTGACTGCGGTAGGGCGGACGGGGGCCTGGAGTCCGCGGGTGTGGCTACGGGCCCTGCCTCTGCCACCTCTGTGTTCCTGGAAGGAAACTACAAACCCCTGCAGTGGTTTCCTGGGGCTGCTCTGCACGTTAGCACACACGGGGAGGGGGCTTCAAAGGAGGGAGAGTTTGCTCTCAGTTCACGAGGCCGGAGTCCCAAGATGAGGCGAGAGCCAGGCCTGCTCCCTCTGGAGGCCCCAGGGAAGACGCCTCCCCTGTCTTCCAGCTTCTGGGGCAGCAGCGTGGGCCCAAAAAGCAGCTTCCTCCCGCTGTCTGAGTTCTTCCAGCTGGGCTGATAGATCAGCCGGAGGGGTGGGAAGGTGCCAGGCGGCCTCTAGGGCCTCTGCGCAGGTGCTAGCAGCCCGGCTCACGGCTGCTCTAGGCCGTTGCAGCGCCCGCGCCATCTAGACGTGGGAGAAGGGGACAGGGATCTGGGGTGTCCCAGGGAAAGCAGGGGTTCACAGGGAGAGACCATTTCCGGTCTGGGCCACTGGAGGTGGGAGTCCGCAGGCACGTCCTGTATGCCCGTAGGTCACGGTAGGGAGCTAGGGTGACACCCTTCCCGTAAAGCGGCCTCTGCTTGAAGTCCTTCAGGCAGGCGCTCGGAGGTGACTTAGAGTCAGCCTCCCAAAGGCCTATGTTGGGATGGCAAAACTTAGGTTCCTTCCGCAGCCGCCCTCGGAGTTCCTTGGCGTGCACCTGAGCCTCCACCTTCCCAGGCCCCCCACCATCCCTCTGTGCCAGGGCTGCACTCGAGCTGGGTTCAGGGCTTTGCCCCCACAAGGCCCTGCGTTGGTGGGAGTGCACCTGCGAAGACCCCACGTCCACATGAGTTGCATGCACTGCTTTCAGGTGGACAGGTTTGAGGTGCATTCCAAGAAACGCAGCTCCGTTTGTCTTCTCCTTAAAATGAGGATGGTAAACGGAATCAGCCTCAAAGCATGGCGGTGTGGGCAGGTGCCGTGTGATGATCAAGCGTGGCCCCTTACGTTTTCCAGGGGCGCCTCCCAGGCTGGTGGTCCCCGAGCTGCACTGGGGGGCAGGTGGACTTCGAGCTCATTGACCTGTTGAGCATGTGAGGAGCAGACGGGAACGCGCGGCGCGGTTGGCTGTGGAGGGAGCAGCTGGCGGGTCCCACCTTCCATGGTCTCCACCCCGGGCACAGCTCTGCCTCTGTGACTGTGTTTGCGTAACGGGCACTGGTGCTAAACGTCCACACTTACTTAGCACAAATTTTCACTTTCCAAGACTTTCCAAATGGCATACATTTTTAAAACATTTACTTAAAAAGTAAACATTTCCTATGAAAAGTACAATTTACCTGAATACCTTGATCAGTACATTTCCATGTAGTAGGAGTTTGTTAGAGTAAATTGTTAATTTTGTCTTTCTAAACTTCCAGCCAAACCATTTACACAGCTGGTGAAGGAAATGCAGCTTCATCGAGAAGACTTCGAGATCATCAAAGTCATCGGCAGAGGTGCCTTTGGCGAGGTAAGAGGGGCTTCATTTTGTTAACTCGGCTCAGGGGGCCAGAGCCACCCTGGCCCCACACCGACCTGGGGTGGGACGTTGTTGGGAGCATGTGCAGGGCGTGGCCGTGGCCTGGGAGGTGGACTGAGGAGAGAAGTGAAAACGGAAGCTTGTGACAGGTGAAGTACCCCGGGTATCACAGGCCGACCAGCTGGGCTGCGGCCTCCCCCGCTCTGTCTGCAGCAAGAGCAGGCGCCTGGACAGTGAGTCCCCTTCCCAGCTTTGCCCCTGAGGCTGGGAACGGTCAGCGCCGGCGCTGGGGGTCACCGCCGGCTCTCGGCCGGGATCAGAGGCACCGCGTCGCGAGGCTGCAGGGCCGCGTCCTGCTGGCGAGAGCCCTTGGGCGGCCAGCAGGAGCCGGCGTTGGCCGTGCCCACGCTGCGAGCCGTGCTCGTGGAGGGTGAGTGAGCGCCCTTCCCACGTGGCTTCTGAGTGGCGGCTCTGTCCTCAGGTGGCAGCTCCTCCCCGGCCACTGCGGGCGGCCCCATCTGCAGGTTTCCCCGGGACCACCCTGGATCCAGGACCCCTCAGCCAGACTGCGGGCCAGGACGGGGCAGGGCACGTTGTCCGCTTTTGCTGTCTTAATGTTGAAGTAGAATTACGCAGGGCATGCCGGAGCCAAGTGGCCATTTTGAGTTACGGCCCCGGACTGGAATAGACCCGTTCCGTCCCCTGGAAAGCCCCCTCCTCCCGTGGGCCCTGTGGGTCCCGTGGGTCCCCAGGCAGCGGTTCTCCTGATTGGCACCCACATGGAACTTGGTTTAAGGGAATCTCAGTGAAAAGGCTGAGTTGTGCGTGGAAGCAACTCTTCTCCGAGCCGTGCAGGGTCGTGGCAGGTGTGGTTCCTGCTGCCGCTCAGGGCGGAGAGAGAGAAAGCCCGTGGAAACGCCACCCGAGTCAGGGTGGCAAGTGCAACTCTGACCTTGGCCTGGTCCCCGCGCTGCACCAGGCTGTGGGCCCCAAGGGGCTTGACCATCACAGTGTCCGCGCGGGAGCTTCCCGGAGGGCAGGAGAGGCGCCCTTTCAGGAAGGACAGACTGCCGTGCCAGGTGGTTTTGAGTTATTTTTAGTGCTCTTTTCCAAAGAACTGGGTGCAGAGCTCAGTGTTCTGAGTTTCCAAGAGGGCAGCGGGGGTTGCCTGCCACGGCCCTCCAGGTCTGTGCAGCAGCCCCGGCCCTCTCCGCCTCTTGGCGCCTCTCAGGCCCTACCACCTTCTCTGTACGTCCCCGTCCCCACCCAGTCAGCCCCCCTGGGCTGGGCCCTGCACACCAGTGTGCCCCACTTTCTCCTCGGTGTCCCGCCCGCCCTTCCAGGGCCAGCATCTCAGAGCCCAGACTCCCGGGGACGTGCCTGCACCAGCTTTGGTCTGACACTGCTAGGCAGGTTGCAGAAGGGAGGGTGCTTATCAGCAGCGTGGGAGCAGGAGCCCATCCCACGTGCTCCTCCTGGACTCGCTGCTTCCTGAGGACAGGCCGGCGGTCCCGTCAGGGCACGTGCACCTCCGACTCCCCGCGTCAGGGCAGGGCAGGGCAGGGCAGGGCAGGCTGCATTTGACTGTGGCCATCACCGTAGCCTAGTGTTTCCGGGCGGTGGCGGGGGGGGTGACTGCTGCGTTTTAGGCCTGTCACGGAGCCCTTTCAGGCCTCAGAGTCCACGTCTGCAAACGCTGGGCGCTCCGAGTAGCCGCTGTCCAGGCCAAGCTGAGGATGAGCTGCGAGCAGGCAGGCATGCGGCCCAGGGAAGCTCCTGCAGGTGCCGGTGCCCCTGTGCGGGCCCTCGGGAGGACCGGGTGGGGCTCCTGCTGGTGTGCGTAGCTCGGGCGCAGGCTGTTGAGCAGCTCTGAGTCACACGTGCCGTGCGGCCTTCCGTTGGCAGCGGAAAGGCCTGTTCCTCTCACGTAGCTGACCCTGCCAGTACGTAGCTTAGCCTCGTGGAGGAGACTTAGGTTATCGTGGGGCAGGGAGTGCCTGCGATGGAAGAGCTCACGTGATACTTGGCGTGGACCAGACGTCCAAGAGGATTTCTTGGAGAGGTGGTAGGTGAGTCGTACTGTGCAGAGTGAGGCTGGCACGCTGAGAGCTAAGTGTCTGGCTCCGTCTGAGTGTGTCGTGTGAGCCCTTGCACACCCAGGGCTCAGCCCGAGCTGTTTTCCCAGAGTAGGTGTGAGGATTCGAGCTGCCGTGTGTCCAAAATCACGTTTTGATGCTTAAAAGGACAAGTCCTCATTTACGTAGAAAACTTGACTTTCCTTAGCAGCTGGTTCTGCAGGGTTTCCAGGCAAAATTTCACTGTGGCTTTACGAAAATGCGCTGTGTGGAACTGTGTTTGTGTTCCAGGTCGCGGTTGTCAGAATGAAGAACACCGAACGCATCTACGCCATGAAAATCCTCAACAAGTGGGAGATGCTGAAACGGGCCGAGGTGAGCGCGGCGCGGGGGTGGGGGGTGGGGGCCGCAGTCCCCGCGGGCCTGTGTCCTCAGACGGCAGCCAGCTCCCTGCGGCCTGGGTGGTCACGCCTGTCCCCCACGTCCCACCCTGGTCCCCTCCCGTCTGCGGGCCAGAGAGTTGTTTACTCTGCCGGCAAAGCCAAGCCTTGTGGACGTGGGAGAACTTTCTCCCGCTCCTGCTCCGTGCGCAAAGGGAGAGGCTCAGAAGAGTCTTCGGTGCGCCCTCAGAGGGCGAAGAGGACAAGTGGAACCGGGCGCTGATGCCCGGCAGCCTGGTCCTCTTTCTCTCGCCCGTGCGTGTCCTGTGACAGCGGCGCGTGCCCAGTGCCTCTGCCGCGCCGCCTGCAGCGCGGGCACCTCTGCTCCGCTCCCCTCCCCCAGACTTCCTCCCCCAGCTCAGAGCCCAGTTTGCCTTCTGCCCCGACCCACCTCCTGCCCTTGTCCGCTCATGCGACTCCCGGGCCTGCTCTTAGCGTGGCCTCACCTGGGCCTCCCTCCAGAGTCCGTCACCCCTACTTTCGGAAATTCCTCCTTTGGTTTCTATTTCTGGTCTCTCACTCTGTCACTCTGAACCCTCCCTATAAATTTGGGTGGCCTTCCCGCTTTTGTTCTGGAATTCTCCGCCCATGGTAGCACCCCCCTTGGGCAGAGAACCATATGGAGCTGATGACTTCGGTGGGTTTGCCGTCCCGAGCTTCAGGCTGGCACACCCTGAGGAGGCCGACCTGGTAGAGAAGTCGGGCCTTGCTGTGCGGCCGGGGCCCAGCGGGGAAGCCGTTGCTGATCCCTCCGCCCCACCCCCGGCTGCGTCTCCAGCGTGGGCCAGCCGGTGTGGGGGGACAGGGCGGCGCAGGGGCCGGAGGGAGCCGGTGCTCCCAGCCTCTGCTGGCCCAGCGCAGGTGTGGCTGAGCAGTGGCCAGGGTGCCTGGGGACACGACAAGTGTGGTTCCGGGTGAGGGCCGGCCACACTATCCCCAGAGCCGGTCACGGCGGGGCCCTCTGCGCAGGGGTGTGCTCTGCGCCGGGTGCCCAGAGGGACGACGGCTCCCCCGATGCCTTGCAGACGGCGTGCTTCCGGGAGGAGCGAGACGTGCTGGTGAATGGGGACTGCCAGTGGATCACCACCCTGCACTACGCCTTCCAGGACGAGAACTACCTGGTACGTTGGTTCACCTTGAGCTCGAAGGCTCTGCAAGTGGCGTTTCGCTGGTGGTGTTGGTTCCTTGGTGCCGCCGCTGAGAAATGAGAAGGCAGAGGGGAACTCACGTTCTGTGGACATGGCCGACTAGATGAAGTGAGGGCGTGTTTCACGGTGGTGTCGTCAGGTGGGTCTCTGCCTGCTCTTCGCTCACCACCAGGAAACCTGACCGTTTTGTTCTCTGGGTTTATTACACTTCAGTGACCGGGGGCTCCCGTTTTCTGTGTGGCGTGAGAAGCGGGCGCTGCTCTGTGGAGTGAGGACGTGTGGCTGTGAGCGTTCCTGTGTGGTGTCCGGCCTCCAGGCCGTGCTGGTCTCCTGGGAGCTCCCAGCGGTTTTGAGGGGACTCTCGGGCTCACTTTCTGGCGTACAGACCTGGCGAGACAGAAGGGAAACCTGGCCCTTGGCTCTCGGGCTGAGTGACTCCCCGGTGCTTGGTTAGCCCTTAACGTGGAACCTGACTCTGCAGGCCAGCCTACACCCAGAAAAGGGGTGAGTGGGGTCCCAGCCTTGTCCCTCTGTCCAGTGCATGGCCGACCGTGCCAGCTTCAGGGGTCACTGTGGCCTGAGGGCCAGGGTCTGCGCTGTCTTCCCTCTGTGACAGCCGATGTGTGGCCTTGGTCGCATGTTTGCTGGCTCACAGCACACAGCACAGTGTGGGCTCTTTTATTCACCTTTATGAAAGCTCCCAAGCATCCAGGAGACGCGTTAGGTCCAGACATCCACCATGAGATGGTTTGTTTTGCTTTTTATTTAGAACTGAAAATACTCCTTTTGTTTCAACGGAGGGGCAGCTCTAGCTGACTGGGGGCTTTCTCAATGGGGCGCAGCCAGTCAGGCACCCTGATTTCCTCATGTTACACGTGGGTGTCTGGGGTATCGGGGCAACCGCAGCCACCGGTGCTGTCGCAAGGGGATGGGCCTGGACCCGGCCTGACCTGGCGGCGGTGGTGGTGCCTGGTACCCGGTGCAGCACCCCCAGTCCCGGGGCTCTGGGCCACCTCCTCACCATCCCCGGCTCCCTCAGCTGGTGTGGCTGCCGCGTGGGCTGCGCCAGGCAACACGCACCTTACAGGAGGAAAATGATGGTTTTACTTGTATTTTTCTTAAAATCGGTGTAGCATGTGTGAAGCGTGAGCACGACTCTCAGTTGGGCCAGTCTGGAGTCCAGCCAACAAGCCGTCTCCGTGAATTTGGGGGTGCCCAGTCAGGACCCGGTGGAGGTCGTGGGGAGGAGCGGACGGGAGCTCTGGCACCCTCTGGTGTGTGGACGGGGACTTGCCGCTGAGGCCAGCGGGCCAGGTAGGCGTGGACACTCGCGGCCCAGGCTCCGCAGCACAGGGGTGGCGGTCGGCTCCACGCCACCCAGCCACCCGGCAGAGTCTCGACGTCTGCCGTGGGGTCCAGACTCAGCCTTTTGTGAACAGGAGCCTGCTGTCCCCGGGGGAAGGTGGTTGCCATGGGGACTTCACTCTGAACCCATCCTGACATGATGGGAAGTCGCTGGTCTGGTGCTGATTCCAAGCACGCGTCTACGGGTCGGCCTCCTGCACCCTTCCAGTTCGTTTTTCTTCCTGACCTCCGTGCTGGGCGCCCCCAGCCGCAGTGAGCGTGGCTTGCTCTTCAGACTCCGGGTGGGTGTGGGGCCCGCCCTCCTGCCGGCTGTAGGGCCCGGCCTGCGGTTCCTCAGCTGCGCTCCCCTCGCCCCACATCCATCTGTCCCCCTCCGGGGCCTGCTCCCCTCTCCCTGGGCAGAGTTGGGAAGCTTCTCAGCACTAGAGTGCAGCTCCCACCATGGCCTGGTTGTCCTCCTCTTTTGTCACACCCTGGTCACAGCCACCATTCCCACGACAGCCACGGTCGCCTTCCTCTTAGCTTCTCTCTGCACACAACCCTCCTTCCGGAAGACACTGGCCCCCGCTGGTCACTCAGGCCTCTGTGCCGCTGCCTCCTGGCGCCGGCAGCTCCGTAGTTCTGCACTTAGGTCCATGCGTGCTTGTGGCCGGTGCCCCTACACCACGTCACCTCTGTTGGGGGGAAGCCTGTCTCCTGGAAGGTGGCACCCACTCCTTGTGGAGAGAACTGGCGAGGGAATGCCTTCTCTGTAGCGGGAGCAGTGCCAGGGCCCGGGGCCAGGCGGGGAACCCAGGGCTTCTGCCCTTCAAACTCAGCCCGCTGGAAGGGACAGGCCAAGGGCGCTGAGGCAGGGGTGGGGTGGCTGAGGCTGCCCCTGAGGCTGAGTGGGGTCATTTGGTGACGCCCCCAGGCAGAATGAGAGGGTTGCGGGTGAGGCTTTGCTGAGGACGGGGACCTCCAGGGCGGCCACCTTCTTCCTGGGACGAGCCACGCTGGCTTCCCCAGGAGGCACAGCCTCGTCAGGATCGAGGTGGGGGGCCCGCAGCCTCCGGCGTGGATTCCGAGCCTCGCTCTGTCGCCTCCCGCCTGGCGGCCTGGGGCCTCGTTCCCCAAGGGGAGAGTGGGTGGTGGCACCTGGGACACCATCAGGCCCTGGCCACGTTGTGGACGCTCAAGGCCTGGGGACTGGTGGCTGTTTCAGGTGCTCAGTAAAGGTTACAGGACTGTCTCAAGGCCTTTCCTCTCTGCTGTTAGGCTAGCTTCTCGGGCCACAGCATCACCCATCTCCTGGAAGGAAGCTGGCATCACGGAAGGTGGTCCGTGTGGGGTCGGGACGACCAGCCCCTCTAGCAGGCGCAGAGGCTGGGCAGCCACCCCAGCCTGACAGTGGCCGTCTCACCTGTCCTGGGTCCTCTGGGAGGTGCGCCTAAGGAGCCTCCACAGCTCGGGGTCCCCTCATCCTGCCTTCTGAGTGAGGGCACGTGAGCGAAGGTTGTGGCTCTGTCTCTCCCTGGCCAGACGGGCCGCCCAGCACCATGGGCAAGGGTCCTCCCCGTCGCTCTGGTCGCTGCGTAAGCAGAGAGTTTTCCAGCTCTTCCGTGGGGGGAGCCCCTACGTACACGTCTTTCCGTGTGTTCGTGATTCCGTCTTCCCGGCAGGAGCCGCTAGTTTCGTGTGGTTGTCGCTGGCCCCTCTTCTCCGGGCAGCTGTCCTCCGCCTGTGGCAACGAGGGCCTGGGGAGCCCTGGTCAAACCTGTGCAGAGCGGCCACCCGCGTGCTGCCCCCACCCAGCCCGGTGTTGCTGCTGACCCAGTGCGGCGTCAGCACGGCCCACGCTGAGGCGGTGCGAGCGCCAGGGTGTGGGCCGGACAGCAGGAGCCGCGGCCCCAGGGTCTTGGGGCTCAGTGGCGGCGTGGCCTGGGTTGCGGGGTGTGGGGGTGACCGAGCGTTGCGCCCTCTCCCCTCCGCAGTACCTGGTGATGGACTACTACGTGGGCGGAGACCTGCTGACCCTGCTCAGCAAGTTCGAGGACCGGCTGCCGGAGGACATGGCGAGATTCTACGTCGGGGAGATGGTGCTGGCCATCGACTCCATCCACCAGCTCCATTACGTGCACAGGTGACACTGTCGGGCGCGGGAGCCGCGCGCTGAGCTGAGGCCTCGCAGGTGCCAGGCTCTCTGGGAAGCCAGGCAGGTGGTGCTCGCCGGGAGCGGCCGCCGCAGCGTAGAGCAGCCCCCGGGGCCCTGTCAGCCCCGGCGCTGGCACCTGGACGGCCCACCTCACGGCCCTCGTTGGGGGATGCAGTCGTGGGAAGCCACCGTGCTTTGATAGATGGCCGACGGTGGCGCGCCCTCCCCGCGCGCCCCCAGAGCCCGAGGCCCTGTGTGGAGGGGCCTGCAGTGCTGCGCTAGAGGCTTTTTTGGTTCTGTGGACCCTTTTTCAGGAGGAAGGTTGTCCTTTGCTGTCCTTGGTCCGTGAGGCTCACCACTGCTGGGAGCAGTGGGTCCCGTTTCTTTGTCCCTTGGGGGTGACTGGAGCCCACCTGGCCGTGGGACGTGTGCTGCCGGGAGACTCCTGTGCTGCGTGTGGGGACCCCTCCTTTCCTTTCAGTGCTCAGGCCCCTTGTCAGGCTCTGCAGCCCGAGGAGCTGCTTCGCCAGGGGGCGGCAGGAGCTCAAGCGCCCCACCCCCCACCGTGTTGGCGGGCGCCCCAAACAGCCGGGCGGCGGGGTGGGGAGCAGGCCCCCAGCCCCTCCCCCGGTGCTGCAGCTCTGCTCCCCACTGGCCACCCAGGTCTTCCTGTCCCGCAGCGCCTGGCGGGGTGTTAGCGGTGGTGGCCTTGCCCACATCTCCACCTGACCCCTCCACACCCCACCTCATTTCTGTTCTTGCTGCTCCGTCATGGCTGCGCGGTGGCGCTGGTGTGCAGGGGTGGGTGCTGGTGGCACTGGTGTGCAGGGGTGGGTGCTGGTGGCGCTGGGCAGGGAGCGCCTGCTGGCGGGGGCTTGGACTCCCACGCGCTGCGGGAAGTGGTTAACGTGTGCGTCTGTTTCACTGACAGAGACATTAAGCCGGACAACGTCCTCTTGGATGCAAACGGTCACATTCGTCTGGCCGACTTTGGATCGTGTCTGAAGATGAACGAGGATGGGACTGTAGGTATTTCGGCAGGTTTTCCACTCGGCCTGCGTTTGGTTTGTAGTTAGAGGACTGAGCGTTTCAGTTTGAGGCACAATCAGGGAACCAAGTTGATGGAAGTGGATGAACAAGACAGACCCGTTTAGGAATTTAAGCATCTTTGTTGCATTTTGGGTCGACAAGTTACTCCTTTGCCCTCTGAAGTGGGGGCTCCCTGGTTACTCAGCTCCCAGGCAGCTAAGGCAGGTCGGCCCTGAGCCCAGTGGCAGCTCCGGCTCTTTGTGAAAACACCCCGTCCGGCCGCTGAGGGGGACAGACGGCAGTGGGACACGCGTCTTCTGTCCGGGGCAGAGGACACGCGCAGTCAGGTGTTCTCCGTGGGTGCGGTCGGCCTAGAGACAGGCTCCCTGATGCCTCTGCTTCACCTGCAGCTGACGGCCCTGCTGCGCACAAGGCTGAGGGGCCGTGGCCGGGACACACAGGCTGGGTTGGGGCCCCACCAGCTCCGGGGGCGGGGGCTGCCCTGGCTCGCTCAGCGAGCTACGCCAGAGCCTCTGGGTCTGTACTCGGGCCTTCTTGTGGCCACCGCCCTGGCGCTCATCTCGGGGTCTGGGTGGCAGTGCCGGGGGTTGACCGTGGGGCTGCCCCCCCAGAGGTCAGCAGTTCTTCCTTCCCCCGCGCTCTCCAGCGGCAGGCGTAAGCCCGTGAAACTGCCATCTTCTGAGACCTGAAACGAGTGACTCCCTTCCTGTCCCCGAAGCCAGTCCTGCTCGTTCCATAGTCCTGGGCATGTGCCCAGGTACCACCTGGCACCCAGTCGTCCACGTCAGGCTCTGTAGCTGCTGGGTGTGGGGGCACCTGGCACCCGGCAGAGGAAGAACTCCCCGCTGATTGGCTCCGACCGGCCCTGGGATGCTCCTTTGTCCCTGGGCTCTGTTCTCGGACACGACCCAAAGGAGAGCTTGGTCCTTCCCCGGTGTACCTGGTCCCCAGCTCCCCTGAGCGGTGACCGAATGTGCGGAGAGGGGCCCCTGGCGGGTGCCATGCTGTCAGGGCTGGTGGCTTTGGGCATCGGGAGACAGCCCGGTGTTCGACGCGACAGGGGACGTCGAAGGGGGCTGCCCGCCGTGGTTGCGAGAGAGACCTGGCGTTGGGGAGGCCCCGCTCCCTCAGCTCGCCGTTCCCCGCAGGTCCAGTCGTCGGTGGCCGTGGGCACGCCGGACTACATCTCGCCGGAGATCCTGCAGGCCATGGAGGACGGCATGGGCAAGTACGGGCCCGAGTGTGACTGGTGGTCTCTAGGCGTCTGCATGTACGAGATGCTCTACGGGGAGACGCCCTTCTACGCGGAGTCGCTGGTGGAGACCTACGGCAAGATCATGAACCACGAGGTGAGGCGGCCTGGTGCCAGGGCAGAGCGGGGTGGGGGCAGGGGCGGAGCTCGGCTCGGACGCTGTGGGGTCACTTGGGAAGAGGTGATGGGGCTGGAGCAGCCCCAGGGAGTGGCTGGGAGGCAGTCCTGGTGGACTGGTGGGAGGCAGGCTGCGCACCAGGTGGGTGCGGGCGGGTTGGGACCGCCCTGTTCCCTGTCGAGGGGGAGGGCGCGTTCCTCAGGCCCAGGTCCCTGCAGGAGACCCGGGACCAGCGGCGGAGCTGTGACACCCGTGGGGGCCCTGTGGGTGTGCATCTCCTTGGGCCGCCGGGGGAGCCCGGTGGGGCGGTGGGACCTGCGGGTTGGCACTCGCTCGGCTCTGGCTTGGCTCCTTGTCTGCCTGAGCCTCCGCCGGTTCCCGGGAACTGTGACTGTTAGTGACCACATGCCTAGCGTCCCTGCCCCGGCCCCCTGCCCCGCCTCCCCGTCTCCCCTTCCTGCCGTCACCACTCTCTGCGCCTCCTCCGCTGCTCTTCACTTTCCTCTTCTGATGCTTCTGTCACGCTTTTCCTGCACAGTCCTTGCTCATATCCGTCTCTCTAAAGCCAGTTTTACCCTCTGCCCCACGTGCTCTGTCACACGCACACACACACGCACACACACACGTACACGGACATGGTCACGCATGCACATGTACACACGCACTCATGTCCACTTGCCATGCATGTACAGAAATCATACACAGCTACGTACATGTATGCACATGCACACACACACATGTACACATATATAGACACAGCCATACGCAAAAGTATAGTCACGTGTACAGTCACATGTATACACATGCATGCACTCATACATTTATACATGTACGTAGACATGGTCACGCATCCTCATGTACATACTCTCGCCCCCCACCCCGCCCCCAGAAACAGCCCTGGGTGCCGGCCTGCGCTGGGACCCTGCTCTGTACAGAGCCGGGTACCAATAGCGTGGGGATGGTCTTTCTCTTTCTCCAAGTCAAAGCACGTGACTTCCAACAGACGCTTTTTCCAAGGTGGAAGTAGACCCTGCAGGGTGCGCAGCAGCTGCAGGTCCCCAGGCACGGAGGCCTTTGAGGTGGAGCCCGATGACGGTGCAGGCGGCCCTGGCCCTTAAACTGGGGGTCGTATTCAAAGCAACACCCCCTCACTACGGAGTTTTTTTTTTTTTTTTTGGGACGAAACAATTGCCCTTTTATTTATTTTTATTTTTTATTTTTTAAATTTTGTTTCATTATTTTTAGAAAGAGGGGAAGGGAAAGAGGCAGAGAGGGAGAGAGACATCCATATATGGTTGCCCTTCACCTGCCTCCAGCCACAGACCTGGCTGGAGACCTGGCTTGCAACCTGGTTATGTGCCCTGGCTGGGAATCGAACCTGTGACCTTTGGGTTCATAGCCCGGCGCCTTATCCACTGTGCTACCAGCCAGGGCCCCGTTGCTGCGGAATTTTTTGTCGTCTTTCTATTCAACACGCAGAGATGGACCTTCTCTGTGTCCCACACCTGTCTTTCACCAGTCCGGTCCCAATGGGCACGTAGGTGACCTCCAGTTTTCTCAGCCAGGATGTAATTCACTCACAAAGTCCTGTTTTCTCTTCGTCCCTGTTTGTCTAGAATAAACCGTCAGAAGTAGAGAGGCCTTAGATGAAGCCCTTCTGACAGGCCCCTGGGCTCTGTGCCCACCCACCTGTGCTGTCACTGGCCTTTGTCTCCCGGACAGGCCGGCAGCATTTGCCGTTGTTTTCACTCACAGGCGGGGTGCTGACGAGCCTTAAACAAAGCAGCAGGCTAACGAATGCTTGTGAGCTTCTTGCTGCAGCCTGGGGGCCACTCAGGCTCTGTGGCTGTCCCCCCCAGCTCTCAGCGTCGGCCCACTGGTTGCCCCTCCCCCCAGGAGCGGTTCCAGTTCCCGTCCCACGTTACCGATGTGTCTGAGGAGGCGAAGGACCTCATGCAGAGGCTGATCTGCAGCAGGGAGCGCCGGCTCGGGCAGAACGGGATCGAGGACTTCAAGAAGCACGCGTTTTTCCAAGGCCTGAACTGGGAAAACATACGCAACCTGGAGGCGCCTTACATTCCGGATGTGAGCAGTCCCTCCGACACGTCCAACTTCGACGTGGACGATGACGTGCTGCGGAACTCTGTGAGTGGGTGCCTATCCGGTGGGTCAGGGGTGCCATTCAGGATGATGACGTGCTGCGGAACTCTGTGAGTGGGTGCCTGCCCGGTGGGTCAGGGGTGCCATTCAGGAACGCAAGCCTGCCAGCTGCACCGGCACCTGCATAGGTGGGGAGTTGTCTCCAGAAGACGCACCTTTGAGCTTGGCCTTCAACGTCTCTTTCGTTTTAAAGATTTTACTTAGTTACTTTTAGAGAGAGACAGAGAGGGAGAGAAGCATCGATATGTAAGAGAAAAACATCAGGCCCTGGCTGGTGTGGCTCAGTGGATAAGTCACCAGCCTGCGAACCCCAAGGTCACTGGTTCGATTCCCAGCCAGGGCACAGAACCAGGTTACAAGCCAGGTCTCCAGCCAGGTCCATGGCAGGAGGCAGGTGGAAGGCAACCATACATGGGTGCTTCTCTCCCTTTCTTCCTCTCTCCTTTCCCTTCTCTCTGAAAAGTAATAAATAAAATCTTAAAAAAAAATCAATCAGTCGATCAGCTGCCTCTCACACGCCCTGTGCCGGGGGCAGAACCTGTAACCCAGACTCAGGATAACGTCTCCTTTTAGATCATGGGTTACAATTTGGGGGAAAATGAGTTAAATACAATTTTGCCTCACAGCACACCAGAAACTTTTTGCTTTTGTGGCATTTGGTAACTTAAAAGCCACGTCACCTATGTCATCATGTTAGAGGGTCGCCACAGCCCTGTCACCACTTCCAGAGTTAAAAGACCCAGCAGGGAGCTTCTCGGCTTCCCGCCTGTCTCCCGGGTCCCGGCACCTCCTTCCTGCTGCACGTGCGCCCGGCACCCCCATGCTTGCGTCCTGCGTGGCGGGGGTCAGAGCCACGGGGCGCAGAGCACGCTGCCCCGGCCGGCCGTCATCGTGCAAGCAGGTCGGACAGGCCTGAGCTGTAAAGTCACCCTGGTCTCCTCTGACGAAACCTTCTGGCTTTTCAGTCTTGGTGTGGGGACTCCCAGTCGTTGAGGTTTACCCACGTAACAGGGAAGATTTGTTTTTTCCTAAGTTTACTGAAGCAAGAGCTGGACGTTAGACCAGAGAGTGGATATTTTTGCTGGAAGGATTTCTCCTGGGCTTCAAAGAAACTATTTCCACACTGAAATTCCCCAGATAAATTGTCCTTAGTTTTATTTTTAACGAAGAAGGATTATCAAGCTGAAAGGTAGCCTCGTAACTAAAACTCCTCTGACGTAGGCAGCCTGTGGGGTCCAGAGCTCACTCTGCCCATGGCCGGCCTGGGGCAGCACCTGGCCCCTCTCCTCAGGGTCTCCTTGAGCCGTTGGGCGTGGGTGCCGTGGCTTGAAAAGGGGTACAAGTTACTGACCTCCAATGGCCTGTGCCATTGTCACCGTCGTCACCATCAGAGGCCGAGTGTTTGCCCCCCTACCTGGATCACACGTGAGATAGAGGTGGGAACGAGCTGCATGCAGGTGACACCGTGGGCTCCAGGTGGCAGCAGGCCTGAGGTCCTCCCTGTGTGCCCTGACCTCCTCGTCCGTGCCTGCCTCCCCTGCCCACGTTGCCGTGGTCTCACAGCGTCGGATGTGCTCTGTTGCAGGAAATGCTGCCCCCCGGTTCTCACACAGGCTTTTCCGGGTTACATTTGCCATTCATCGGTTTCACGTTCACCACGGAAAGGTACGTCTCATTCTGCCCTTCGTGAGGCAGGGCCCCAGGGCAGGGAGCAGCACACAGCTGGCGCACTGGGAGCCCACTTGGCAGGGGTGGGTGGGCCTGTCCTTTAAAAAGTACACCTGGTGTCCTGGCCGGGTGGTGCAGTGGGTTGGAGCATCGGCTCCTAACCAGAAGGTCTCGGGTTCGATTCCTGGTCTGGCACAGCCTAGGTTGCTGTTAGTCCCTGTTCAGTCGGGGCTTCTTGCATGAGAGGCAACCAGTCGATGATGCCTCTCTCACATCAATGTTTCTCCTCCTCTCTCCCCTCCTCTCCGTCTCTAAAGTCAGTGAGCACATCCTGGGTTGAGGATGAAATACACACACCGGTCACTGCACATGGTGACATGGCAGGGCCACAGACTTGATTCATGAAGAGCCTGGTGGGAAATAATTTAGGCTTTGTGGCCTCTGTGGTAGAGTCTTCCTCATCCTTTTAACGGCCCCTCACGAATGGAAAAACTGGTCTTGGCCCCTGGGTGGGAGGTGGCCCCAGGCCGTGCACTGCTGGTCATGACATGGAGGCCGCCTGCACCTTCCTCAGGGCCCTCTGCCAGGTCTGACTTCTGTTCATGGGCTGGGGCAGAGGCCCCACAGAGCCCAGGGCAGGGTCCACATGGGACTCCAGGACTGAGAGCTGCCAGCTCCGCCTGGTTGTGTCACGAGTGGGCCTCCCTCCACCAGGGAGTTGGTGCAGGAGGAGAGGGTGACGGTGAAAGGCGGGCGAAACAAAGCAGACAAGGCAGCCGTGCCTGCAGGGAAGGAGCCAGCACCTGGCTCAGCATCTTCAGCGGCTGGGCCTGAGCTGACAAGTGCCCGAGACAGGTGCCAGCACTGCAGGTGACAGCTGTGGCTGTCTAGGTGTGAAGGCAACGCAGGGTGCTGGGCATGTTGCCCTACCGCGCGTCCTATGGGCAGCATCCTCAGCCTTCCGAGTGCTGGCCAAGCCTGGGGGTCCCAGGCGCTGAGGCTCCGGGTCGCTGTGTTGGGCCCAGGGACGCCCAGGACGTCTGGAGCTAACCCCACTGAGTGGCTCACGGCACCTTCAGGCTGCCTTTGGGGAACCCTGCCAGGCCCCCCAGGGTGCCCCTTTGTGTGCTGGTGCCCTGCTGCTCTCAGTGCGGGCCGATGTCCCCTGCGTTTGCTGCCACACTGGAGCCAGGCAGTGGGTAGGGAGTCTGGGAGTGGGGCTCGGAGAGAGCGCACCTTTGGCTGTCCCTGCGCCAACAGCGTGTTCACAGCCAACCTCGAGCTGGCTGGGTGATGGCTAGCTTTGCGGTGCTGGTCGGGGGAATGGCACAGAAGGTGCCCTTGGTTCACAGAGTTGGGGAGCCCCAGAGGGCTGACGGAACTGTCCCTGGTTCGAGGCAGAAGCAGGATGCCGTCCATCAAGGCCCCGCAGCCCAGCCCCTCACACGAGCTCCTGCTCTGGCTGGGTCGGAGGCCCTGCTGCAGGCAGGACCTGCCCCAGGTCTGCAGAGGCCTTGCTTGGACCTGCCGGAGGCGTTGTTCACCAGTCTCTGCAGTAGGGAGGCTGGTCCGATAGTGGCTCTCAAAACAATAGTCTTTCCACAGGCATTTTGTTTGCCAGTTTAAAGACTGACCGGTTACCCAGGAGGTCTCCAATGCCCCTGTGGGCAGGGGCAGCTGGTCACACCCCGTGCTGTCCTTGCAGCTGCTTCTCCGACCGGGGCTCCCTGCAGAGCACGCTGCAGTCCAGCACACTGACCAAAGACGAGAGCCTGCAGCGGGACCTGGAGAGCAGCCTGCAGGCCGAAGCCTACGAGAGACGGATCCGCCGGCTGGAGCAGGAGAAGCTGGAGCTCAGCCGGAAGCTGCAGGGTGAGGGGGCGGCTGGCACAGCCCTAGGCGCCCGCGCCGCCCAGCCCGGACTCACACGTGTCTCCCCTGCAGAGTCCACGCAGACTGTCCAGTCCCTCCACGGCTCGGCTCGGGGCCTGGGCAGCTCAGCCCGAGATAAAGAAATCAAAAAGCTCAATGAGGAAATCGAACACCTGAAGAACAAAATAGCAGGTAGTTTCAGCCTGGCTGCTTCGTTGTTCTCAGGGGGTGTTCATCTTTGCAGTGAGACTTTCAGGGTCTTTTTCTTTCTTTCTTTAAAACTTTATTGTTTTTAGAGAAAGGGGAAGGGGAGAGAGACATCCATGTATGGTTGCCTTTCACCTGCCTCCAGCTACAGACCTGGCTGGAGACCTGGCTGGCAACCTGGTGATGTGCTCTGGCTGGGAATCGAACCGGCCACTTTTGGGTTTGCAGGCTGGCGCCTTATCCACTGTGCCAGCAGCCAGGGCCAGGGTCCTTTTCCTAAGACGCAAAAGCAAGAGAAAGGCTTAACCTTCAGGAAACCCAGTTATAATTCTTGTGTTTCTCCAGCTTATTTAAGTTGTTTATCCAGATGCTTAGCTCTGGTGTAGTTTCGTGGTTCCAGCTAGAGTTCGTTTCCAGTGATTATCCGTGAACCCGGACCTGTTGTCTTCCTCTTTCTTAACTCTCCTCTGTGCCGCCTGAGGCCGACCGGCCGTAGTGACTCCTTTCTAAGGAAGGCCCACCCGTGTCTCAGTAGCGTAGGGGCTGCATCTGTGGTCCCATCCGAGTCCGTGGTTCCCAGGTGGTCGGTACCTCGAGAGCCAAACCCCTGACCAGGCGCAGGCTGGCGCTGCACTTGGCCCACCTGCAGGTCGGAGCTGAGCCCCCAGCTGCCGTCTGACCCAGAAAGGCTCCGGGGAGCCTGTTTCCCATCCAGCTGTTACCAGCTGCTCCACTGTGCCAGCCACGCCTGGGAGAATGAGGCAGCAGTGGGCACAGTCGCACAGGGTCCGGATGGAGTCCCGTGAGTCTGTCCCGGGGGCACTTTGCGTGCGGGACAGTCAGTCAGCTGGAGTGAGACAGGGTGGCAGGGTCGTTGGTCCTCGCTGCCGCTAGTCAGGCAGCAAGGCCTTCCCCGTGGGGGAGCCCAGCCTGTCCCCCCCTGTGCGCAGACTCCGGCAGGCTGGAGCGGCAGCTGGAGGAGCCCGGGACGCCGCGCGCAGAGCACGAGAGCGTCGCCCTGCGGCTGAAAGGCCTGGAGAAGCAGTACCGCCTGGCGCGGCAGGAGAAGGAGGACTTGCACAAGGTAGCAGCTCTGCTGGGCGGGATGGCGTGAGGCTGCACTCCGGGCTGGTTTGCGTGACTGTCAGCCCCTGGGCGGCCAGCACTCACCTCAGCTGTCCTCACTTTCCGCTGCCCCCTGCTCGCGGGGCAGTAGGGACACAGGGACTCCCACGGGAGCTTTCCCTGCATTTCTGGCTTTGCACCTGTCCCGTAGGGCCAGGCCACCCCATAGTGGCCTCTGCCCCTCCTCCTAGAGTCACCGCCAAAGAGGCCGTTCGCTTCTGTGAGACCTGTGTGACCAGGGGCGCAGCCCATAGCGTGTGCGTGCACTTAGGGGTGAACCTGCTACGCTACATTAACACAAATGTGGTTGCCGAGCCTGTGCCATGGGCTGGGCCCAGAGCGGGGCAGGCTGACCACGGAGTCCCCGCACTGCTCTCCCGAGTTCGTGGAACGTCCTGGCCTAGGCGTGCGCTGGGGCCGCCACACTGCTCCCGTGCATCCCAGAAAGCCCCACCGAGCCAGCCCCGGGCCTGGGGCAGGTGCAGCAGCTGCCCCCACCTGTGCTGGTCCCCCTGCTTCCAGGCCAGCAGCTGCCCTAGGGGCCAGCAGCCTGATGGTGGAGGGCCAGTTGCACGGCGATGAGGTCATTGCAGCAGAGGGACAGCAGCGTCCACGCCACAGACTCAGTGAAGGGCCCTTGTCCAGCCTGTGGGTTGATAGAATTCTTTACTGTGAACAGAATCTTAGGTTCTTTTTGTCACGTGCTGCTTGCTGTTCCACTGCGTCTCAGCAGTGAGACAGTGACCAACTCCAGGCCTCCTCTGCCCTTGTTACCGTGTGCGCTGCACGGAAGTGACAGGGCTGAGCCCGCATGGCTGCCGTGCACAGGGGTGTGACGCTGCTGCTGTGCCTGCTGGGAGGGTCTTTCCAGGGTGGCGTGGGGCTCCGCCTCCGCAGCTCAGGAGCACGTCCCCTGTGGGGGTGTGGGGGCAGGGGAGCCTTGGACTTCCACGCTGTCGTCTGTGAGCGTCTCTTGCTGTCCCTGAGCTCCCGCCTCCCACGTCTTTGTGGTGCAGACGTCAGACGTCTGTCGTTCTCCTTGTTCAGCAACTGGTTGAAGCTTCTGAGCGCCTGAAGTCCCAGGCCAGAGAGCTCAGAGATGCCCAGCAGCAGCGGAAGCTGGCCCTGCAGGAGTTCTCCGAGGTCAACGAGCGCATGGCGGAGCTGCGCTCACAGAAGCAGAAGGTGTCCCGGCAGCTCCGTGACAAGGAGGAGGAGGTGGAGGTCGCCATGCAGAAAATTGACTCCATGCGGCAGGAGGCCCGCAAATCGGAGAAGCTCCGGAAAGAGGTACCCTGGGTGCTTCCCGGGCTGCAGTGGTGAGACTTTTGCGGGACCTTAACAAACATGGTTAAAAACACGGCTGCGTTAGTTACATCAGTTGAAGTAGGTCTTAAGTTTTACGTGAAGCCAGGTGAGTTTACCTGGCGAGCGTTTATCTTGTGGTTGTCAGCCCTCTACATCCGTTAGTGAAGTTTTTGGAAAAGATTGTAGCAGTAGGAACTTTGAAAAATTTGCTGTTAACACAAATAGAGGGTGTTGATGCCCAACAAATGTGACGTAAACACGCAAGCACTGTCCCCGTGGCGACGGGCGGGGGCAGGTCGCGGCCTGGCGTGCGCCCCGTCATCTGTTAGGCTGGCGGTTGTCACACCTGCGGGGGAGTGAGACCCCAAACAGCTGTGTCTGGGGGGGTGCAGCTCTTAACAGCGACCACGTTAAGTTTGAAAAGTGACTTTTCTACGTGACGGTGAAGCAGAGGAGGAGGAAGGGCCTAGGGCGCGCGTGGAGAGCCGCTGCCCTGGACGGGCAGGGACAGCACCTGCGTCCTCGCTGCGCCAGGGGCTGGGACTCGGCCTCTGCGCTGCTCCCTCCACTTTTGTGTGGGTTTGAAATTCCTTTTAATGTCTTGTCTTGAAATTTTCGTGTCAAGTTATCAATTTGAGTTAGAATTTCAACTTGATTTTCACGTATTAGCCATTCTAGTCAAGCCCTGAAGTCTTTCTCAGCCTTTGACTTGTGCGAAGTCTGAGGAAGAGGGAAAAATGAGACCTGGGATTCTGTTCACTTAGTCCTTTGAGGGACAGTTCGGGTGACGCAGCGGAGCTGACCTGGTGTCGCTGAGCAGCCCGCCCTGTTTTGCAGCTGGAAGCGCAGCTGGAGGACGCCGCCGCTGAGGCCTCCAAGGAGCGCAAGCTGCGGGAGCACAGCGAGAACTTCTCCAAGCAGATAGAGAGTGAGCTGGAGGCCCTCAAGGTAGCCTGGAGGGGCCTGATTCTTCCTGCCACAGGGGCTCACCGTGCCAGCCCGGCGTGGGGGCTTGTCCCCAGGTGCTCGCTGGGCCACGGGGTCTGCAGGCAGCTCAGGGCACTTGGGGGGGAGGGGGCCTGGGATCGGAAGCTGCCTTTACAGGGGGTCCTGCGTGTGTGGGCCCAGCACCTCACTGCTCTGCCCCGACGGCAGTAGCCCCAGTGAGCCAGCAGCGGGCGCCTTCTCTGCACCTCGGGGGCCCCTTTGGAACCAGTTCCTTAACGCCCACGCCTGCCACGGACAGTGGAAGGGACAAGGTGGTCGTCCATGGCCAGAGAGGGGCGAGGGGGCAGCTGGGGAAAGCGGGTGGTGAGGAGGCCAGCTCCTGGTGAACTTTGCGGGACCCCCAGGCCTCTACCTACTGAGCTGTGGTCGCCTTGTCTGAACGGGCACCCCTCCCTCGGCACACGCCCCCAAGGTGTCTGTTTCTCCCCGTCATCCTTAGTGTCACCTGGTCAGGCCAGGCCCATCGCACTGCACCCCTTTCAGCCTGTCACTTGTTGGCTGGTTTGTCCTCTGTCCTTCCCCCTCTGCTCCACAAGGGCCCTGTTAGCCCAGGGCGCCTGGCCCTGAGGCTGCCCACACAGGAAGACCGAGTGGGGGTGGAAGTACGGAGTGAAGAGTCCTGGGAGGCTGTTTTGGTCACACTGAGACACCACCCCTTGGGTCCCTGACAGACCTGGGGACATGCCTCCCACAGGGCAGATGCGGTGCCCCAAGTGTCTGCCCTGAAGGTGTCAGAAGGAGCGAGGCCAGCCGTGCTGCTTGGGGCTGCGCCTGGTGGTGGGAGGGCACTGGAAGCATGGTGACAACAGCCGGAGCCTGTACCTGTTTCCTCCTCAGATGAAGCAGGGAGGCCGGGGGCCGGGGACTTCCTTAGAACACCAGCAGGAGATTTCCAAAATAAAGTCCGAGCTTGAGAAGAAGGTCCTGTTTTACGAAGAGGAACTGGTCAGACGTGAGGCCTCGCACGTGCTGGAGGTGAAAACTGTGAAAAAGGAGGTGCACGACTCCGAGAGCCACCAGCTGGCGCTGCAGAAGGAGATCCTCGTGCTGAGGGACAAGCTGGAGAAGTCGAAGCGAGAACGGTGCGTCCCGGGCCCCTGAGGGCAGCGGGCGCCCACAGGGCAGGGCAGGGCAGGCCTTCTGAGCGCGTGCTGTCCCCGCAGGCTCAGCGAGGTGGAGGAGGCCGTGGGCACCGTCAGGGACACGCACGAGCGTGAGCGCGCCCTGCTGTGCGAGGAGAACCGCAAGTTGGCTGCGGAGAAGGAGCGGGTAATGTCGATGCCGGGAGGCAGCTGTCCTCCTCCCACTCCTGGGTTTTGGAGTTCGGCGTTTTTATTTACTGCGATTTGTATCTTATTTTTTAAGATCTTATTTATTATTTTTAGAGAGAGACATCCACGTACGGTTGCCTTTCACCTGCGTCCGGCTACGGACCTGGCTGGAGACCCGGCTTGCAACCTGATTATGTGCCCTGGCTGGGAATCGAACCAGCGACCTTTGGGCTTATAAGCCAGCACCTTACCTACTGAGCCACCAGCCAGAGTCCTCGATATCTTTAAATGTTTTTATTTTTAAATGAAATAACATGGCCCTGGCCAGTTGCTCAGTTGGTCCGAGTCTCACACCAATAGGCCAGGGTGGAGGGTTCGACCCCTGATTGGCACATGCAGGAGTCAGTCCACGTAGAGCAGCAGATCAGTGCCCACCCTGCCCGTTCTTAAAATCAGTTTTAAAAAGAGACTTAAGTAATACATTAGACCTTTTAAATGGGATGGTAGGCCCTGGCTGGGGTTGCTCAGTGGGCTGAGCCTGTGAACCAAAGGGTCACCGGTTGGATTCCCAGTCAGGGCGCAGGCCTGGGTTATAGCCAGGTCCCCAGTTGGGGGTGTGTGAGAGGCAACCACGCATTGATATTTCTCTCCTCCTCCCCCCTCTTCCCCTCTCTCTAAAAACAAGTAAATCTTTTTAAAAATACATGGGATGTTTGTATTTTGGTTAAAAACGAGTTACCTGAAATCATGAGCTCTTTCATCTCTTTTACGTTCAGATTTTCATTGAAATGGAATCTGAATTAATCCCATCAGAAGTCTGCATCTTGCACTTAGTTTGGAAATACCTCGTAACAGCTAAAGAAAACTTTCTAAATCTTTGAAAGTACTTGCCGTTCCGGAAGTGGCCTCCTTACTAGGGGCCAGATCACACCATGTGTGGTGTCATTGTGTCGTTTCAGCTTTGCTCCTTCGTGGATAAACTCACAGCCCAAAATAGGCAACTGGAGGACGAGCTGCAGGACCTGGCAGCCAAGAAGGAGTCGGTGGCCCACTGGGAAGCTCAGATCGCAGAAATCATCCAGTGGTACGTGTGGCCAGGCCGGAGCCACCAGAGGTGCCCCCCCACCCCGACCCAGCTCCCGCCTCTGCCTCTGCGGCCCGTCCTTCCCTCCACTCTGCTCTGAGGTCTGGGTACCAGTCCCACGGCTTGTCCCGCAGATGGCTAAGGTCTGAGGGCAGCAGCTCTGCCGCGGTCACCCTGTTGGACTAAGGTGGAGACACAGGCCCCGCTATGTCACTGAAGGTGGGGCTGGGCTGCGCAGGGACGCACGCTGTCCCTGAGGTGAAGGAGCGGCCGGGGACAGCCTCTGCCTGGGTGACTGGTGTCCAGAGAGGTGCTGGGTGGGTCCCTGTGTCCCGAGGGAGGTGGGACACAGTCGTCCTTCTGGCTCCTGGCACTCAGCTCACCGGCACGCCCCTCCCGCAGGGTCAGCGATGAGAAAGATGCGCGGGGCTACCTCCAAGCTCTTGCTTCTAAGATGACTGAGGAGCTCGAGACCTTGAGGAGCTCCAGCCTGGGGTCAAGGACACTGGTAGGTGTTGCCCTAAAGCCCGTGCATTTGCCCCCCGAGAATTCCTCCATGGCTCTAGCGGACCGTTCTGGAGGAAGACACCGGGTGGTGGAACCCCAACATTGTTGCGGGAGGTCAGCTGGGGTGCAGCTCCCTCAAGTTCAGCCGGGACCGCGGGGACCTGGCCCTGTGTGTGGCGCAGTGTCCTGGGAGGCACAGTGGCCTGTGTTTTGAGCGGGCGGGAGAGTGGTGGGCTTGGGGCGGCGTGGAACCTGTCTCGCCCGCTTCCCTCTCATGTCCATTTTTCTGGGTTCCCTTCACTTTTAAAAAGTAACGCAAGTGAGAGCATTTTTGAATGATACTCGTATAGAAATGAGAACAAAGGCACAGTGCACCTACAGTCTAGTGCAACTTAAACTTAGGAAATCAAAGTTTTGTCTTAGGTTTTCCTGGTTTCTAGGTACATTGACCCAAAAGGGGCAGTAGCCCCTGCCAGTGTGGTTACCGGGTCACCTGCCACACGAGACCCTGGAGTGCATTTTGTCATGTTGAGTGTAAACCGTGCAGCTGGTGGCCTCACGTACGTGTCTGGCGGGCCCCTGCTGCCCCGGGGCCACCAAACTGAGGCCTTTGGGAAGCAGCAGCAGCGGGGTTCACTGAAGGAAGGAACGTGGCCACGTTGGCCTGTGATTGGAAAACTTTTTCGTTTTTAGAGTTAGATTTATCAACATCAGTTGGAATGATGGATGATTTCAGCTTTCTCCCAGCCACGTTTAGGCGCAGGCTGGCCCTAGGAGCTGCGGAAGTTGCGCTTGTGGGCAGCCCTGCACGAGGAGGGGCCACCCTGGGCCTGTTAGCAGCAGCGAGGCTCCTGCAGCAGCGCCGTGCACCTGCCCGCCGGGCGCAGGGGGTCGCGGCTCCTCCCCTTGGAGGCCGGTGACCCTGACCCTTCTCAGGAAGGCTCACCCGGGCCTCGGACGCTCTGAGCGTTCTCCCCTCTTCCACTTGTCAAGGTCACGGTGTCACCAGAGTTGTCCTTGGTCCCTGCACCCCCTTCTGATCCCTGGGGAGCATCCCCTGCAGTCAGCTTTCTTCTCCCTTAAGGAAGGGGAATGAAAACCCCTCAGCTGTGCTCAGCGGCAGCTCCTTTAAAAACCGTCTCTGCTTCGGTTCCTCTTGCGAGTCCGGGAGCCGCATTGGCTGCGCCTGAAGCAGAGGGGGGCGGCCAGGTGCCTGCTGGGCAGTGTCGCCCCTCGGTCACTCGCCGCTGCCGCCTCTCCTGAGAGCTTTAGTCCCTCCTCTCGGGTAGGAATAGTCATGACAAGCGGCGTGATTCCTAGGATGAGGAAATAGCAAAACGTTCTAAGAAACGGGAAAGTAAAATAAGCAGGATCGGTCCCATAATGAAGCTTAAGTGTGTAAGAGTCTAGGGGGCCTGTACAGAAATTACAGTCCAGGATCCGTTCATTTTTCTAAAGAGGTACAAACGCGAATTCTTTAGGAAACCTCCAAGAAACCCTCAAGGCCATAAAAAAAAAATTGGGCCCGATGGACTTTGTTAATATCTGAGCACTAATCTTTAAATATGATAAAAGCTTCAGATGAGAACAGGACGATTTGTTGATTTGGTAGCATCCATCGTCAACTTGTAGCGTAAACTGTTCTCCTGTTGGACGCGACCCCCCTAGGACCCCCTGTGGAAGGTTCGCCGCAGCCAGAAGCTGGACATGTCCGCCCGCCTGGAGCTGCAGTCGGCCCTGGAGGCCGAGATCCGGGCCAAGCAGCTGGTCCACGAGGAGCTGCGGAAGGTCAAGGACGCGAACCTCTCGTTTGAAAGGTGCTTGTCCTGCGGTCTGGCTCAAGCCCGGGGACCACAAGCCCCCCGCATTCAGGCAGGTGGCGGCCCGCCAAGGTGCCTGTGGAGGGGCACGCGGGCTCGCTGGCTGAGTCAGCTGGGCCACATGTCCTCCGAGGACAGGAATGGTCCCCAACGAGAGCAGGAATGCCCAGAACACCATTAGGGCTTCACGCGAGACACTTTTTAAACTGTGATTTTTACAGCCCTCGTTAGCTGGTAACCTGGAGATGTTCGTAGCGTCCGTGTACGCAGTGGGGGCTCCCCGCGCACGCTGGGGCCTGTGTGTCCATCCAGCAGCGCGGGTGGAGACCAGCCACGTCCTGGTGCTTCCCCTGGAGATTAGCCCCTTCCCCACAGTGGACTCTCCGAACCAGCACGTAGGCGGCTCATTCCATGTGCACTTGAAGCCATTTTTTTTCTTGTTTTAGTAAACTAAAGGATTCGGAAGCTAAAAATAGAGAACTGTTAGAAGAAATGGAAGTTTTGAAGAAGAAGATGGAAGAAAAATTTAGAGCAGATACTGGTAAGTTAAAATGGAAAGTTTTTTGCATGTCTTAAAGGATCAGTCTATTTTAATGAAATGGTTGTATTTTAGATTTAGTTTCTTTTTGGTTACCTAATCTTTATATAAAGTTATATCAAGTTACATAGAGAAAGTACTTTGTCATTCCAAAGCCAAGTTTCTGAAATAGGGTATGTTCAATGATCTCCTCCCCAAAGTCACCCCATTCTTGGTCGATCCTTTCTCTTGTCTTGAAACCGTAGAGCAAATACGCATCGGTGCAGTCAGACATCATGTCCCCAGGACACAGACTGCTCTGGGCCAGCCCTGGTGGCTGGGGGCCAGGCCGCTCCGCCCTTGCTGTCAGAGTGAGCCCCCGGCCACAGCCAGTGCGTGCCGGTAGCCCCTCGTGTTGCTCTCAGCGTACTGCGGGGGTAGGTGTCCAGGCATGGACTGGCTGCTGCAGGGCCAGCCTGCACCTGCTTCTGCCAGCTGTTGCCGGCCCTGCTGCAGACCCCGCAATTCTCTGTCCCTGCTCCTGCCCCTGTGTATGCAGGGTCCCACCTGCAGCTCCGCCCAGAGTCTCCCTCTCGGGCCGGAGAGAGCACAAGGCCTTGTGGACTCGGTCTGCGCTTTCTCGTCACCAGGGAGACCACACATCATCTCACAGGGATAAGGCTATTTGTAGTTCTTATTCCGAGGTTTTTGTACTGGTGTCTTTTGCCCACTTAAAAATATATGAGATGTTATCCCTGGCTGGTGGCATAGTGGACAATGCGCCAGCCTGCGAACCCATAGGTCGCCGGTTCAACTCCCAGCCAGGGCACATAACCAGGTTGCAAGCCAGGTCTCCAGCCAGGTCCGTAGCTGGAGGTGGGTGAAAGGTAACCATACATGGATGCCACTCTCCCTTTATCCCTCTCACTTTAAAAATAATAAATAAAATCTTTTTAAAAAGTCTTTTTTCTTAAAGATTTTATTATTTTCAGAGAAGGGGGAAGGGAGAGAGGGAGGGAGGCAGAGAGGGAGGGAGACATCAACACATGGTTGCCTTTCACCTGCCTCCAGCTACGGACCTGGCTGGAGACCTGGCTTGCAACCTGGTTATGTGCCCTGGCTGGGAATCCAACCAGTGACTTTCAGGTTCCCAGGCCGGCACCTTAGCTACTGTGCTGCCAGCCAGGTGTTAAGTCTTTTCTTAATTTTCAGAAGCTTCATTGAGGATTAGAGCCTTATGTTTGTGACAGAAGTTGAAAATATCTTTCCTCGGTTGTCTTTAATGATAGGGGGACAGCCATAAGGGTTTTAAACTCACCTGTATGTCAGACTTAACAGTCTTCCCCCTTTTGAGTCGTAGGGAAATATTTCTGCATCCCCAGTTGTTCAGGTGATTCTCCCGTGTTTTCTTCTAATGTGTGGTTCCGTTTTTAAATTTAGACCAGGGTCTGTTGGGAGTTGGTAACCACGTACTGTTAGGGGATGGATCCAATTTGTCCTTTTCCTGTGGCAAGTTAGCTGTTCAGTGCCAGCTGGTAGGAAGTTCCGTCTGCACTGATCTCGCGTTCCTCCTGCTACGTGTGAGGTGGCCTGGGTGCCAGCATCATGCTTGGTGTTCTGGCCTGTTGCTGGGCCTGTGGATGTTTTACCACCTGGTCGATCACCTCCCACCATTCCTCCTCCTTAGGGGATTTCTGGGGAGTCTCCCTTGATTGCTCCCTGAAGTGGGGTTTTCACATACTTGTCCGGCTCTGGGCAGAGTTACCTGGCACCTCAGTGACGGCGGGTCTCCCCGTCTGAGCGTAAGACAGTCATTTCCATTTTGCCCTGACCATCATCTCTTCCTTACAGGCCTCAAACTTTCGGATTTTCAGGACTCTATTTTTGAGTACTTCAACACCGCCCCCCTTGCACATGACCTGACACTGAGAGTAAGTAACTTTCGAAACAGCGAGAAGTGAATTCATGATGTTAGAAACCACGTACGGTGATTGGGCTACTGGTGGGGCCCCAGGCCTCCAGGAGATGAGCGTCCATCACGCGGATCCCAGGTGTTAAGTGCGTAGCTTAGGGACTGTTCAGGCAGTTGAAATGTTTGCAGAGAGGCTTCCTTGCATGAAGCGAGCGTTGATTAAGGTGCTCAGTACCCTCAGGGAGGAAGTTGACATGGGCCTCTGCCCGTGGAGCGTGGCTGGCAGCTGTTCAAACACATTCTCACGCTGCCGCAGCGAAGGCTCATTCAGTCACATCGTTGGTAACCGCCAAGGTCTTCGCCGTTGGGTCGCAGGGTGGAGGAAGGTGGCCTGGTGCTCAGTGTGGCAGCTCCGCGGGGGGGCGGCTGCTGCTTCAGCGTGACCCCCGCGCCCCGTTCTCGCGGCCTGTAGGGGGTCTGCCGCCGAGCGGGACAGCCTCTTCTTCCACCGCAGCAGCGAGGGACCCTCGTTAGCCACCCTTGAAATCAGCCAGCAAGTAAAAATAGTGGAAACAGCTCATCCGTGGGACTCCTGTGAGCTGTTTGTTTTCCACCTTTTTACTTAGAAAACGTTAAACTTGTCGCAAAGCTGAAAGAATAGTGTCTGACCTGCCATCTCCTACATGTGTGTCCTCACCGTTCCTCCGTGTGCACGCACACTTTCCCTGTGTCCCTGCTCCCGGGACCCTTCAACGTGCGTTGCTTCCCAAGGTCCAGGCCACCTGCAGAGTCGTGACGTCCTTGTTGTGTGGACGGCGTGGCTCTGACTAGCTCTTCAGCGAGTCAGAACTCAGAGGCCTGGCCAAGTGGCTCTGTCTCTGGTCTCCTTCACCTCCGCCCCTCAGCTGGCAGCCGGGGCATTTCCGTCATGCCCTGCCCAGGCCAGGTGTCCCATGGGTGTCCAGCACTCAGGGTTCGTGTGACGTTCCCTCCCGGTTAGAGTGGGCTGAACATTCTGGCAGGAACTGCGAGGGAGGCGTGCAGGCCGCACACCTTGCATACGCCGTTGGCCCCCGGTTGGCGATGCTGACCCTTGTTGGGGTGAGGGGTGCACCAGGCCTCGCCCCAGGGCAGGCCCCCGGCGAGTGTCAGCTTTGCCAGCAGGTTGTGGTCCTTGCCCAGGTTGGTTGTTACACAGCCCACACCGGTTACGTTCACCTGCTGAAGGGGGTTCGTGAGGGTGGGCACGTTCTGTGCAGGCCTCCGGTTTTCAGAGGCAGACAGGCTGGAGGCGCATTGGAGCCCCATCCTTACCTTCTGCCCCTGGCCTGTTGCTGCCATCGCCTGCCTTTTCTGGCGCTACCGTCAGCCCCACTGTGGTGCCTGGGGCTGCTGGCAGCCAGGAAGGTGGTGCCTTTTCTGTGACATCGGGGGACAGAGCACCACCTCTGCTGGTGGCTTTGGGCTCGGGCCCCCCATCCCTGGGCGGTGCTCAGCCTGGAGGTGGAGCCGCAGCCCCTGCCTCGTTCTCTGCAGCCCGCAGCTCCGCTCGTCAGTGGTTAATTGCCATCGGTTTTGCAGTCCTCTGGCTTAGCGGAAAGGACATTGACTGACAGAAGAAATACACCCTGGTCAGACTGGGTCTGTCCGGTGACATCAGCCCCCAAGAGTCATTTGCGAAGCTCTGTCCCCACGCCAGGCCAGGTGCTGTCTGCCAGCATCGGCTGTCTTGGCTGGTAGCTGACTGACCTGGCCTTTCCCCTTTCCCTGTGAGCGTGTCCCAGGTCCAGAACTTGCTGCACGGTCGTGCATGTGTGCGCGTGTGCCCTGCAGTTGGTGCCAGGTGCTTCTCTGATCGGGTGGGGGGTTCCACGTGCGACCCCAGCTGCAGCTGTGAATGGCGTGTGAGTGTCTGCAGACGTCGTGACAGCCAGATGAGATGTTAGTGTTGGGGACACTCCTTGAAATGAGACCAGTTTTAAGTGGTTTTAGGATGCAGCTTTAGCTTTAAATTAGCTTCAAAGCTTTCGCTCCGATTTCACGTTATGAAATTACTTCGAGTTAAAAAAGCGTGTTGCTTCCCTGCACCGTAAAACCTTTAGGGAAGTTCTGGGCAGAGGCCCACAGACCCCGCTGATGTGAGCATCTTCCCGATCCCTGCAAAGAGGCTCCGAACCCTCTGGCTGTTCTCTCGTGAGCTACAGGGTACAGAGTCGCTTCCAAGTGACATCAGAGGGCGGGCGTTTCCCCTCCCACCCTTGGAGGGGTGAGGTGAGGCCCCTGTGCCTCATCAGGGTCTGGCCGAGCAGCGGCCACACGCCAGCCTGAGAATGGCCCGGGCGGTGGTCCGCAGGGGCGGCAGGGCGCTGTGAGGTGGGGGCTTGACATTGCAGTGCCCCCGGCATGTGAGCCGGGCTGGGACCTGAGCTCCCCCAGGGGATGCACTTTTCCAATAAATATGTAGTGGAGCCTGAATTCTACAGAATAAGTTCTCTTATTTGCACTATTTCTTTGCCTTTTTTGCCTCTTTTCCCCATAGAGCAGCTCGGCTAGTGAGCAAGAAACACAAGCCCCAAAGCCAGAATTGTCCCAGTCTGCGTCCGCGGCCACAAGCACAGAGCAGCAGGAGGTAAGCCAGTTGCCCGAGATGCGCTACCGGCCCGGGGGCAGGGCCACCTGCGTCGGGGCCGCCCAGCCCACCTCCCCACGCTGAGCCGCACTCGCCCGTCAGCGTCCCGTGGGTGACAGCTAGGCAGGCAGGCCTTTGACAGGCGCCTCAGCAACGAGCAGGTGGCTCGTGGCTGCCCAGGGTGGGGGAGAAAGGGCTCCGTGGGGTGGGACACGGGCGGCGCTGGGCAGGGACAGTGCTCACCGGTACCTGGTTCTCTCCCAGGACGCGGCTCGGGCCGCGCAGAGGGTGCCCACCGGACCCCCGCCTACCTCGCAGGCCCTCACCCTGGCTGGACCGAAGGTAGGCCTTGCTTTCACCCAGGGCGCCGCCTTGGTTTTAGAGGGTGACTGTTACGTAAATAAGACAGGTGGTATCTTTGGAAACGTGGTAAGCCCTTGTGTCCTGTTGAAGGGTAGTTTTGAATAGCACGCGACCCAGGAAGTGTCAGGTGTCAGGACCCTGTGTTTCCTTCACCAAACCAGTGCTCCGTGAATGCATCTTTATTGAAAAGTGTCCACATTGAATCTCTCAGGCCTCTGTTGCCCACACCAGATGCCCCTCTGCAGCTTGTTGTGTGTCTGTTACGTCTCTTCCCCAGACCTTCTTCCCTTCATCCGTCTGCTCTTAGGACCTGACAGCTGGGTGGTGGGCGAGGGGGTGGGAATTACACAGCGTGTGCCCTCTGTCACTCGTGTCCTCACGCTTGGGTCTGCAGAGCCGTTTAGACCAGGTCAGACTCTGGGGTCACCAGGTCCGAGTCTGGAGCGTAGCTGGCACTGGGCCTGATGCAGAGACTTTCTTTCTTGACGGTGGCCTTGGCCTCATTCAGGGCTTAGCCATCGGGGGCCCTGCCCACCAGAGGTCAGAGGCTGAAGGGTGGTGTGGCTGTTGGACTGGGATCCCCACAGACGGGGATAGCAGGCCGCACCCTGGGCTCTCTGTTGGTCACTCCTGCTGCTGGCCAGGGTCCCGCCTGTTTCTGTTCCCGGAGTAATAATAACCCTTTGACTTTGCAGCAAGGGCCCTGTGGAGACCCTGTCCCAGCCGGCCTCGCCTCCCCCCTCCCTCTCCCAGCTTCCTCATGGGAACCGGCTGCAGTTCCTCTCCGTGTCCCCACAACAGGGGGCTGCCCTGGCTGAGGGCCGAGCCCCGAGCAAGCCCTGGGGGCCCCCGGAGCCTCTCCGAAGTGAGGGGCTTGTTGCAGAGGTTGTGGCCGGCCAGCAGCCTCCGGTTTCCGCCAGGCTTTTCCCGGAAGGACACGTGCGGGGCATGTTTCTGGCTCAAGCCCTTGGGTGGGTGTTGAGCACCGAGTCCTTGGTCAGCACCGCCTGGGGCCCCGCAGACCTCAGTGTGAAATTTCGCGTGTTTGGCCTTTCGAGATGGTGCCCACGTTGTGAATTTACCCACTTTTCAGCCGCGTACTCACCTTCTGGGTGTTCTTCCCGCAGCCCAAAGCGCACCAGTTCAGCATCAGGTCCTTCTCCAGCCCCACCCAGTGCAGCCACTGCACCTCCCTGATGGTGGGGCTGCTGCGCCAGGGCTACGCCTGCGAAGGTGAGTGCCCGGCCAGACGCCGCTTTTCGGGTGGGGCCCCCTGGGGACCTTGTAAAGCACAGGGCGTGCAGCCTGGTGGTGAGAGGTTGAGGGCCTCCTCTCCTCCTCCAGCTCCTTCAGTTCTCAGGCCTGGCCACGGGGGGCAACGCACTGGCCCTGGGAGACCAAGGCCTCCGTAGGTAGTTAGTGGTCCCGGGTGGGCCAGTACACAGTGGCCCCGGAAAACTAGCCAAAGCAGAAGCCGCCGCCGAGCCCTCTGGAGAAAAGCACCTCCTCCGCCCTCCGCCACGGCCACTGCCAGCGTGTGGGCCTGTGCTGGGCCCTCGAGTGCGGCAGCCTGGCCCACGTGGTGCAAGAAGCCGAGCGCACGGTGCCCAGTGACACTGGGGCCAGAGCTGACCCCACACCCCTGCGCTGGTCAGTGTGCGGAGGGCCCTACGCGTTGTCGGTGACAGCGCACGCCTTTCCTGCTGCGCTGTGAACGCCGTCAGCCTTCTGGCTGGCTGGCCCACCCCGTACATCCCGACCAGCGCCCTGTCTCAGACGCACGCTCTCCCTGGATGGTTTTGAAACTTCACAATGTGGGAGGACGTGAGGTCCAGCTCGGACACAGTCTTCTGTGTCACAGCAGCCGGGTGGCCGCTGCGGGCCCACCGAAACCTCGCCGGGCGCACGAGCTGCGGCAGGCAGTGTCCCGGTGGCCCTGACGTGCCCGCCTCCACTTGCAGTGTGCGCGTTTGCCTGCCACGTGAGCTGCCGGGACAGCGCCCCCCAGCTGTGCCCCATTCCCCCGGAGCAGTCCAAGCGGCCCCTCGGCGTGGACGTGCAGCGGGGCATAGGGACCGCCTACAAGGGCTACGTGAAGGTAGGACCCCCGCCAGCCCCGGGGGCCAGATCACGGGGGCCACAGGAGTGCACCCCAAGTGGGGGCCCGTTCCTGCCTCCTGGCTGAGGACTGGAAACGGTGCCGGCTGAAGGCTGAGGTGCCCTTACGGCCCTGGTGCCACCCTGCTCCGCGCACCCAGGCCGCCTGCCAGCGGAGGTGCCCACCTCTCCATGTCGCCTTCTGTCAGGGGTGGAGCCTCCCAAGCAGCGCCTAGACCTCCCTGCGGGAGGCGGTGCTGGCCCAGAGCCGGGCCGGGCTGGGCGAGGGGGCCGGTCGTGCAGCTGCTGGGTCACCTCCGGGAGGCAGGGGGGGCTCCCGTGGGGTCGTGACGGGCCTTGCTGGGCCAGTTACACGCGGTCTCTTTCTGACCAGGTTCCAAAGCCCACGGGGGTGAAGAAGGGTTGGCAGCGGGCCTACGCGGTGGTCTGTGACTGCAAGCTGTTTCTGTACGACCTGCCGGAGGGCAAGTCCACCCAGCCTGGGGTGGTCGCCAGCCAGGTCCTGGACCTCAGGTGCGAGCTCCTGTCTCCCGGTTCCCGCCCACCTGTCTCCCACCGAGCCGAGTCTCCACCCTCGTCCGCACCTTCACCCCCTTAGTTTCATGCTGTTCCAAAGAGAGGGTCTTAGAGTTGGGGCCAGAAGCTTCCTGCGCCGCTTACTCTCACTCTGAGTAGTTGGCCCGGTAAGCACCTACCGTAAGAAAACCACACGCCCCAAGATCAGGTAGGAAATATCCAAACACACGCTGCACTTGGGGTGCCTGACCAGCTCCACGGTTTGTGACCACAGCCCCTAGCGCTGGGCTGCGTGACGCGCCACTCACCGGTCCCGTTCACGTCTCGTGTCCCGTTCGCGTCACGTGTCCTCCCCGCCTCAGACCCTTGTGGCAGCCAAGCACCCTCCTTCCCTCCTGACACCAGCGCTCCGCTTCCTGCTCATGAAACGGGCTTAATGGCGTGATGAGCTGGAGGACCGCTGGGAAGACTGAGCATGTTAACAGACACATGCAGGGCACAGAGCCTGGCGTGTAGGGCCGTGGCCATGTCATCTCCCACCCCTCCGTCAGCCGAGGCCAGTGCCACACAGGATGGCCGGCCACGCAGATGCTGGGGACATGTTGCCACCTGCCCGGCAGGCCCAGCCTCAGTCCCCAGCTCTGGTTTTAGGGAGCTCGGGCACCGCGGCCCCCACTCCCTGCGTACCCAGTGCACCGGGCAGGGGTGTGAATAGCAGGGCCCTGTGCTTTACAAAGTCCCCGGGGGCCCACTTGTCCCTTGCATGTCAGCAGCCCTGGCCTGGCCATGCAGAAGCTACCAGCGGACATCCCGGGCCATGTGCTGGATTCGGGCCCAGGTCCAGGCCCAGGGTGTATCAGAATCGGGGCGTCCGGGTCGGCAGCAGGTCTCAACCTACTCTTTAGAGGGGGTGGCCAAGGGGCTGCCTGGGTCCAGCCGGGCTCGGGCTGCCCAGGGAGCCGGTGGTCTGTCGTGGGGCAGTCCTGAGGGCCGGGGCCCAGGCCTGGGTGCGAGTTCCTCTCCCCGTGTCCTGAGTGAGGTGTTCCTTCGCAGAGACGAGGAGTTCTCCGTGAGCTCTGTCCTGGCTTCCGATGTCATACACGCTTCACGCCGAGATATTCCGTGTATATTCCGGGTATGGTTCTCCTGTTTTCAGAGACGTTGGGTACAAGTTAGGGTTCCAGGGAGACAGTCCTGAGTGCGTCACTGCTGCAGGAGGGGCCAGCACGTGCGGAAAGGCTGGGTCCTCCACCCTCCTTTCTTGCTCCGTGTTCCTCTGCGTGCGGTGCTGCCACTTCCCAAGGCCTGTGCCCACCCACCCTCCTGCTGGCACCAGCCGCCCCTTCCCGCCCTACGACTTGCCGGTGGGGCCCTGGCGCAGAGCGGGGGAGCCAGCAACCAGGCGCTCACGTGCTCCCACGGGCGCCCGCTCCCTCGCCACCCTCGAGACCGTGGTGCCGGGGATGGTGGGTCAGGGAATGGATCTCCCCACCCCTCTGCCGGGGTTTCTCTAAGTGCAGTCAGGTTTTGGCTGACAAAACTGAGCTTAGGGATCAGTTCCTACTAAGTCGCCCCTGTGTGCAGAAAGCCCCTCCGTGCACGAGGCAGAAAGTGGCCACTGCTGTGCACGTGGCGCCAGTGGCGGCAGCCCGGGGCACTCACGGGAGCAGCTGTTTGAGACCACGGCCTCTGCGGGTGGCTTCTGAGACTCCCTTCATCCCAAAAGGGCACTCGGGAACGTGCCTGCAAGTGGCCGCCACCCGGCAGTTGCGGCTGCAACCCGGCCCGGGAACGCGGGGCCGTGCCTGGCAGCCCCTGGGCACAGCCCAGAGGGGCCTTCAGAGCAAAGGCGGTGCCCTGGGGCTGTGAGTGTCCTGGCCCGCCAGGGCGGCACGTGCTGGGGCCTGGTGTCTCATGGCTCTTCTCTGTCTCGTGTCGCGAAGGTGACCGCCTCCCTCTTAGGAACGCCTCCTAAGACCAGCTCGCTGCTCATCCTGACAGAGAACGAGAACGAGAAGAGGAAGTGGGTGGGGATCCTGGAGGGGCTGCAGTCCATCCTGCACAAGAACCGCCTGCGGAACCAGGTGGTGCACGTGCCGCAGGAGGCCTACGACAGCTCGCTGCCCCTCATCAAGGCCGTGCTCTCCGCCGCCGTGCTGGGTACGCGCACGGCTCGGCCGTCCCCCCGGGACCCCGGGTTCTCCTGTGGGCAGAGGAGCAGCCCGCACCGGCCGCTGACGGGCTTGTTCCCCACAGACAGCGACAGGGTGGTGGTCGGCTTAGAAGAAGGGCTCTACGTCATCGAGGTGACCCGGGACGGTGAGTGGCCCACGGGAACTCGGGTGTGGGTGACGTGACTGCGTGGAAACCGGCCTGTGCAGGAGCCTGGTAACAAGGGGGAGGGGCTGCAGCAGGAAAGCCAGTTTGCATCAGGACTGGGGATGTTCAGTGAATGCCGTGCCGTGGGTGCCCTGGCCGGTGCTGGGGGCCCTGATGTGTGGCTCCCGTTCCTCAAGGACAGCAGTGAGGAGGGCACGGGGCCAGGAGGGCTTCCCAGAGGAGGGGCTTGCTCCGTTCAGGCTGTGCAGCACCTCCAGCAAGTCACTGAGACTGTCCTTCCCTTCCCGCAGATTTTGACATTTCATCCTCCTCAGTGAGAAAAGGCAGAAGCACCCACCTCTCCCCTCTTCCGCCCCTGGGTCTAGGGACACGAGGGATTAGGGTTGTAGAAGGACTAAGACTAGGGCCAGCACGTGGCTCTGCACCCTGGCTCTGTTCCAGGGTGGGCAGCACCCCTTCCTGGTGGCAGGCCGTGGAAGAAGGGTGCACACAAGTGGCCTGGGGTTGGGTGCTGCTGGGTCCAGATGCCACTCGTTAGGACATCGGGAGTGTTGGGCAACTTTACGGGCCCAGGGAGGGTGAGTGCTTTCCAGGAGTTCGTCTGAGGACCCAGGGTCCTGGGGGACAGTCCTTGGTTCCCGACTGCAACCCGGGGTTCTTGGCCTCAGGGGTGAGCGGGCAGGGGTTGGGATCCGCCTGGGGTCACGTCCCGTGTGAAGTGACGGGCAGATATGGGGGGGTTGCTCACCCAGGCCGAGCGTGCGCGGCCTCACCGCTGGCCTCCCCGCAGTGATCGTCCGCGTGGCGGACTACAAGAAGGTGCACCAGATCGAGCTCGCCCCTCGAGAGAAGGTCGCGGCGCTGCTGTGTGGCCGGAGCCATCACGTGCACCTCTGCCCGTGGTCTGCCTTCGACGGCGTGGAGAGCAGCGTCGACATCAAACTCCCGGAAACCAAGGGCTGCCAGCTCCTGGGGACGGCCGTGCTGAAGACCAGCACCTCCACCTGCCTCCTTGTGGCCGTGAAGCGGCTGGTCCTCTGCTACGTGCTCCAGAGGACGAAGCCTTTCCACGGGCGGCCCACGGAGCTCACGGCGCCCGGCCCCGTGCAGTGGATGGCCGCGCTCGGGGACAGGCTCTGCGTGGGCTACCCCTCGGGCTTCGCCCTGCTGAGCACCCAGGGCGACGGGCAGGCCGTGAGCCTGGTGAACCCCGGCGACCCCTCGCTCGCCTTCCTCTCGCAACAGCCCTTCGATGCCCTGTGCGCGGTGGCGCTCTCGGGGGAGGAGATCCTGCTCTGCTTCAGCCACCTGGGGCTCTACGTGGACCTGCAGGGCCGGCGGTCGCGTGCGCAGGAGCTCATGTGGCCTGCGGTGCCCGTAGCCTGCAGTACGTACACGTTTCCTGTCGCGCCCCCTGCGCTGCCTCACCCGTCGTCACCTGCCGCTCTGCGTCCGGTCGTCCTCGGCCCCAGGCCCGGGAGCCAGGACGTGTGGGCGGCACGGTTCGGCCTCAGGAAGCGGCTCCGGCACTGATCGCAGCCGCCGGGCCAGCCCGCGGTCGTTTATAACCCTGCTGGGAACAGGAGCTCCCGGGGCTCGGGTGCGGGAGACGCTCCGCACGCCCAGGCCGCAGCCCCCTCGGGACAGCTGTCGTCGGGAGAGGCGGGAGCTCCCCTGGGGACGGGAGAGTTAGCCCAGGGAGTTGAGGGGGCTTTCTCTGTGCCCGGTGGCGCCGGAGGGCATCACGGAGGCCCCCAGATTCTAGGCTTCCTGTGTGGCCACCCACCCGCCCGCTGGTCCCTTTTCAAAGACCCTGCACCTGGGCACCACCACTGGGTGGGCAGCAGAAGCGGGCTCACAGGGTGGGAGGTGGGCGCCGTGTTTTTCCGTGGCCCCTAAAAGCGAAGCCTTTTGTCTGCCGTGCTGCTGGCTGTGCTGGGCGGAGACGGGGCACTGGAGCCAGGAGCCCAGGCCTTGTGGGGGCTGCACCAGCGCCGCCTCCTGGGGCTCGCTGGGCGTGTCCTGCCTCGCCGCCCCGGCCAAGTGTGCAGGCTGCTCTGGCCACACCCTGGCGTCCTTGCCGGCAGCCCCTGCACAGCAGGCTCTTCTCCGCTAGAGAAGAGAACAGGCCCGCGGAGTCCCGCTCCTGCCTCATGGTCCCTGGTCCCCTGTTCACCGCGGGGGGGCCGAGTTGCTGGGCGCCCTGCTGTCGGCCTCCGGTTGCGGCTCCAAGGGGGCACTGCGGCCTCGGTGGGGGCCAGAGTGGGCAGGGCGTGCGCTCACGCTCACACTAACACACTCACACTCACTCACACTCGGGCGCCTGGGCCCGGGCCCCGCTGACGCTGACTCTTCAGTCTGAGCTGTTCTTTGTCCATGTAGCCGGCGCCTCGGGGCAGACATTCCCGCTGCTCCTGGCAGAGGGGCCGGGCGTGGGGCGCGGGGCGCAGACGGGCTGCCCGGGAGCCTCTGGGCTGTCACTCGTGAGAGGGTCTGAGACCAGCTCCAGGGTCCTGCTGCTCCCTAACCCTGTTCGACTTCACTTTCTTCTAAAGAGAAGGCTGATCACGCAGGCTGGTGGGGTAGACCAGCGGTGGAGCAGAGGCTTGTTTGGTTGCCCACATCAGGCTGCGCCTGGTGAAGGTGCACTTGCCAGCGTAGGGCAGAGGGACCAGTCAGGGACGGCTGGGGACAATGGGGTGAGGTGGAGTTTGACCCCAGACCGCAAGGAGCGCAGACACCTGCTGGCTCTGTTGGGTGATTTTACTGCTGCTCCAAACCGGGGATCCGTTGGAGCCTCACATGCCAGCTGGGCCTGCAGTCTCCTTGGTGTGCCTGGTGGCTCTGCGGTCACCCGTGGGCGGGCGCCGGCACTTAGAGGAGCAAGGGAGGCTGTCGCGGGGCCAGTCCTGGTCTCGCACGTGGCGGGCAGCGTGGCCACCCAGAGCTAAGCAGTGGTTTTTATTGTGTTCAAGTATTTACCCCAAAATGTGACTTCTTGGTGCATCTTGTGGAAGGAACTCCCTCCACAGAACAGGGCGCCACCCCTGAGTTCCCGTGTCGAGCTGACAGTAACAGGCTTCAGCAGCCGTTGTGCCCGGAGGCTCCGTGGAAAGGCTGGTGTAGAAAGTGGTCAGCGTGTGGGCTGTGGCGGTGGAAGCGCCGTCAGTGGCGGGTAAAGCACTGGCTGCTCGGGGCTGACTGCGCCCGGCGCCCCCGCCGCCTGGGCTGAGGTCCACGGGCCCCTGCACCTGCAGGAGGCCTGGGCCGCGTGCCTCCTCACCGCGCTTTGCTCCGTGTGCGCCAGGTTGCAGCCCCTCGCACGTCACGGTGTACAGCGAGTACGGCGTGGACGTCTTCGACGTGCGCACCATGGAGTGGGTTCAGACCATCGGCCTGCGGAGGGTGAGGCCCGGGCAGGCGGGGGGCGGGCAGCTCTGTCCCGCTGTGCGCTGCCCACGCGGCCACTTGTCCCTCTCTGGTTCCCAACAACAGATCAGACCTCTGAACTCGGAAGGGTCCCTCAACCTCCTCAACTGTGAGCCTCCACGCTTGATCTACTTCAAGAGCAAGTCCTCAGGTGTGTCCTCCTCTCCAGGGGAGCGGGGGCCGCGCTGGTGGCCGCACCCCTGTCCCCTCGCAGCGCAGCGTGGGTCCCTGTGTCACCAGGTGCCCGTTCCTGCAGGCGCAGCGCTCAGCGTGCCCGACACCACTGACAACAGCAGGCGGCAGATGCTGCGGACCAGGAGCAAGAGACGGTTTGTTTTCAAGGTGCCCGAGGAGGAGAGGCTGCAGCAGCGGCGGTAAGAGCGGCGGGCGCGCCTCGCTGGTGGCGGAGCCGTGTCGGAACCGAGCTGACGGGCCGTCTGCAAACCCGCAACCGTCTTCTCCCCCCAGGGAGATGCTCAGAGACCCAGAGCTGAGATCCAAGATGATATCCAACCCGACCAACTTCAACCACGTGGCCCACATGGGCCCGGGCGACGGGATGCAGGTGCTCATGGACCTGCCTCTGGTGAGCCCCCGCAGGCCCCCTGGGCCCCCGGCACCGGCCGCCATCCCCGCCGCGGCCAGGGCTCCCCACCCGGCTGGCCGTCCCAGTGCTCTGGGCAGTCCGGGGTGCCTGGCACGCGGGGCTTGTTTGAGCTCGTGGGCGTCCCCCAGCCTCCACTGGGCAGCCCCCCAGTCTGTCCCTTGTGTGGGGAGCACCACCAGGGACACTCACCGTGAACTGCTTAGTGACTTCACGTTCTGTGGTGAAGTTAGCTGTCAAAAGCCATTTCTAAATAACACGGTACGAGTAACGACTGTCTGTTTCGCCCTGGAAGTCCGGTTCCTCTGTGGGAGTGGGTTGGTCTGACGGTGCTGTTGCCATCTTAGCCCAAAACCGAGCTGAGCGGCTCTAAGAGCCGGCCGGCTGGGGGCCAGCGGTTGGCGGTCGGCCCCTGTGCTGAAAGCACTCGTGTCTTCTCCGCCCAGAGCGCTGTGCCCCCCGCCCAGGAGGAAAGGCCGGGCCCTGCTGCCCCCTGCGCGGCCCGGCAGCCCCCGCCCAGGACCAAGCCCTGCGTGTCCTGGCCATCGTCAGGTACCGGGGGGCGGGGCAGGTGGTGCTCGGGCGCCCCGTAGTGGGGACCCCTCTCCCTGAGGCGGATTGTCCTTGTACCCTAGGCGGATCTGAGCCCAGCACGGCGGTGCCCCTGAGAAGCATGTCCGATCCCGACCAGGACTTTGACAAAGAGGTACGGCCCCCCCGCTGAGGGGCTGGGCCCAGAGGGAGGAGAGTCCAGTGGTTGCTGTTTGCGGAAGATGCTTCGTCTCCCTCCCCTGGAGCAGCCACAGGGGCCCAGGATGGGGGCAGGGCAGCTGGGCACGTCCCGACGATACGGGACCTGGGTGGTTGTCACCAGCCTCTCTGGAGCCCTCACTCCTGACTTCTTTCTGGCCAGTGCCAGGGGGGGCGTGGGCTCTGCCCTGAACCCGTGTGGGTGGGTGTGACTGGCCACCTCCCAGGAGCGGCTTAGCAGCCCAGGCCCTTGATCAGACCCCGTCCTCCGCAGCCCACCGCCGGGTCCCTGGCTCCTCTGCCCCATGTTCCCAGCTGTGGCTGCCCAGGGGCCAGGGTGCCCAGGGCGTGTGCTGCAGGGAGCGCGGGGCTCTCCGGGGGTGACTGGGGCGGGGCCGTCCTGCGTAGCTGAGAGATGAGCATCCGCCTGAAAACGCTGGCCCCTCTCGACCCCTCGCCTGCCGTGCCGCTGGGCGCAGCGTGGCTGGCTCTTTGCGGCGTGTGGGTCGCAGCCTGCGTCCTGGGGGCCCTGCCCCATTGGCCTCTTGCTCCTCTCATGGCTGCTCGGGGTCACAGTTGGGGAGCTACCGTGGGGAGCCGCCCTGGGCTCCGGGTGTCCTTTGGGAGTTCCAGACCCTGCCCTGTACCAGGAGGTGCACCTCTCTAGGCCCCAGTTTCCCCTGGTGGGATGGGGTGAGAGCCCTCCTGCCTGCAGGGTCGTGAGGTGAGAAGCGGATGGCACTGAGGGCAGCAAGCACATGGCCACAGCATTTTGTCCTTGGGGGGGCTCGTGCAATGGGGGGTGTGGTGCTGAGGTGCACCCCAAGGCTTCGTGTTACCCAGTTCCTCCTGGGCCCGGCCCCCTTGCTAGCTGGCCGCCTCTTGCTCCCTGGCCGGTGGCCCGTCCTCACGCTCCTGGCTGTGGAGTCGCTGTGTCTCCTGGCGACTCACAGGCGCCGACATGCGGCTGTTACCTGCTGCAGGTGCCTCTCCCGCGTCGCTCATCTCGTCACTGTCTTACAACTCTTAGGGGTTTGTTTTACAGACGTTTATTCTTCACATAATGTAGTTTGCTGCTCCTTTTTCAGTTGAGATGAATCATAACTCTCACGTAGTCTGAGCGCGTGGCAGGGTTTCCTTTTCCGTTTGCCATCGTGCCGTGAGAAGGTGTGTGTGTGAGCGTGTGCGGTCAGGCAGCCTCTGTGCAGGTCCCTGCAGGCACCTGTCACCCGGCCAAGGAAACTCGCTCTCCCCTAGTATAAGGAGGTGGCGGTGGGTGTCCATCAGGTGCTTCTAGACGCTTTCCACAGTGACTTTCTCCTCGTCCCTGCCCTGCTGTCCTAGTCCGAGTGGATTTCCTGAGGATGGTCCTGTGCAGCAAGATGTGGGGCTTGTGACCAGCCCCCCGATGGGTCTAGTCTGTGGGCGTTGTGGCTGTCGGCTGGGTGGCCTGCGCCTCCTTCCTGTGCATCCTCAGCAGCCTCAGGAAGTCTGTTTCTTGTTGCCATGGTTTGGGAGGTCTCTTTCGTGCAGTGTTCATAGAATTTGATGACCTTAGAGGTAGGTCTTGTGTTTTTTGTTAATTTTATTCATTATTTTTAGAGAGGAGGGCAGGGAGAGAGACAGAGAGGGGGAGAGACATCCATGTCTGGTTGCCTTTCACCTGCCTCCAGCCACACACCTGGCTGGAGACCTGGCTTGCAACCTGGCTATGTGCCCTGGCTGGGAATCGAACCTGCGACCTTTGGGTTTGCAGGCCAAAGCTAACCCGCTGAGCCACATCAACCCGGGCTGGTCTTGTTTTTGTTTTCTTGTTGTTGTTTTACTTTGACCCTTGACTTTCTATTTTGAAAATTTTCAAACCTCCAGAGGAGTTACAATAGTGAACAACCCAGATAAGTGTTACTTGGCCCATGTGTATCCCAAGAGCAAGGGCTTCTTGCCATTGTCCTGGCGTCCCGTCCCCTCCCCAGCCACCCGTGACGTCCTGCAGAGCCCAGAGCAGCCACAGGCCAGGCTACAGGCAGCGCCGTGTCACGGTCCTGTTCACGCTTGTCCAGCCCTGGTTCATCCATCACTGCGAATTAGTTTTGGAAAGTCTAGTTCCCTTGCCGTACACCCTTCGTCAGGCTTCTCTGACTGTTGAACCAGGTGAACTGGGGTCCCCTCGCCTCTGTCCCAGCCACCCCGGCCTCCTCAGGGACAGCCGCGCAGGTGTGCGTCCGCACAGGTGTGCACCGGACGTGCACGCCCGCCTGCAGAACGGCGGCAGGAGGTGGCTTGTATCGTGTTCTTCCCGAGACAGCCCGGCCAGCGCAGCTGCCGGTCGCGAGAGCAGCGTGGGCGTCCTCGCCACACGCTCGGGCACCACCGGTCCCAGCTCACGCGCCGCACTTCACTGACCCATCCGCTCGTCCCCTCGCCCGGGAACGGGCCTCAGCCGTCCTGCCTGACAGGACAGCAACCTTGTTCTCCAGCAGCCCCTGGGTGTGGCCTGTCTCGAGGTTGGGGCCGCGTGGCCTAGGCTGGAGTTCCTCACGGGGGACGTGGCTGGCGTCCTCCGGGGTCAGGAGGGCTCCTCGCTACTCGTAACATTTCCCTCACCCCAGAGTGAAGCGCCTCCCGTTCAGTGGTTCTTCTCATCCTCTCCCCTCCGCCTGTGTCCCCGGCAGCCGCTCACCTGCCTTCTCTCTGGGGCGTTGCCCGTGCTGGGCCGTCCACATCGTGGAATCACACAGCACGGGGCCTCCATGTCCGGCTCCTCCAGGTCGTGCCTGGGCATCTCTGGGTTCCTTTTGTCACAGGACCCCCACCATTTACAGATTTGGTGGTCTGTGCACCAGCGGTGGGATGTTCCCAACTTCTGGCTGCTAGGAACAGTGCTTTCAGGACTAGGAGTAACACGGGCGTGAGCACCTGTTTTCACTTCCTTTGGGTGTCACGCTGGGTCACATGATTCCTCTTTGGCCTTTGAAGAGCCCCAGACCGTGTTGGGGAGCATCAGGGCTGGTGGTGCCCACGGGTTAGGGTTTCTCTGCGTTCTCACCGAGACTGGCCGTCCTGTTCCCCATAGTCATCCTGACGGGTGTGGAGTTGCCGCTCCTTGCGGATTTGTTGTGCGTTTCTCTAACGGCTGCCGCTGCTGAGCCTCCCTTCCATGTGCCCAGTGAGCGTCTGGAGAAATGTCTCTTCAAGTCCTTGGCCAAGGAGAAAGCAGCTGCCAGCCAGATCTGTCCCCCACAGGCACCCACATCAGGCTGGGTCCCACGTGCCCCCCCACCACAGGCCCAGGGAAATGGGGCTCATGTGTCCCCCCTCTTTGTGTTGACAGCCTGATTCAGATTCCACCAAACATTCGACCCCATCCAACAGCTCCAACCCCAGCGGCCCACCGAGCCCCAACTCCCCCCACAGGAGCCAGCTCCCCCTGGAAGGTCTGGAGCAGCCAGCCTACGATGCCTGAAGCCACCACAGGGCCAGGGAGCCAGGGACGGCTCCCACGCCAGTGCCAAGACTGAGCTGACCCTCCAGTGTTGTCCAAGAAAACGTAGGATCGGTGTGTAGATACGGAGATGAAGAAAAGCCTTTATTACAATGATCAGTTGTACGCCACGCTCAGGGCTGCTGTCTGCACAGCGTGAGGCGACCCTTTCCCTCTGCACACGAAGGACCCGCACAGCCTCCCTGCCCGCAGCAAGCTGAGGAGATGCCCGGGGGCCGGGCGCGGCTCTGCTCAGCTCACAGCTCCAACAGCCCCGTCACCAGCCATCCCTCTTCCTGAGGCTGCTCTGCCCGTAGGACGAGAGAGAGGAGGAGGTGGTGTCACTGGTGCCACTAGAATTCTGCAGACAGGCAAGTGGAGGTTAGTGTGTGGCCTTCTCACTCCCTCAGTCATGGACACAGGCCCCTCTCGAGTGACGCCCGCCCTGCCCTGGGTCTCCTGTGTGTCAGTCCCTCCTGGTCACAACCACGAAAGTGTCACCAGTATCTACTACTGTGAAGTCGGCGTGCTGTCTCCCGCACCCCAGTTCTGCCTCCTCTGTAAAACGGTGTCATGTCCAGCCAGGACACCCACCACCCAGCCCCTGCATGGAGCCCGTGACCAGTGCCCGTGTGGATCGTGTGGATTCGCTGACACTCCTGCCCACCATCCCGCCCACGGTGTCATGCAGGAACGAGAGGGTCAGTGGCCTGCCCGTGAAGGCGTGTGGCCAGCCATGCAGCTTGTCCTCAGCCCAGGACGGGCTGCCCTCTGCTGTCCCTGGTCAGCGTCTGCCGAGATGCTGCTGAAGACGTGCACTTACCTTGAGTTGGCACTGAGTGACGGGCCCCACCAGCTGCTTGTGGGCGTCACACACCCAGCCCTGCTGTGCCCTGCCCCCCGGCCTTCCACTGGGGCTGGCACCTGCTGGGGTTTGTTTTTACTTTTTTAATGTAAGTCTGAGTCTTTGTAATTATTGAATCGTGAGAACATTTTTGAACAATTTACCTGTCAATAAAACATAAGATGGAATTTTAAAGTTCTCAGTGGTTTGTCTGACTATAATGACCTGTCAGTGCCTCATGCAGAAAAGCCTCCCCCCCACCCTTTAAAAAAAGGTAGTGAGAGCTGTTCTGGGTCACATCAGAGGTCGCACAGAAGACACTTGTCCCCATGGAGCAGGACCTGGAGCCCTAGAAGGTGCAGGGACAAGTGACAGCCCGGAGCGGGGAGGCCCCTGTCCCCCAGCCATGGACACTGGCTCTGCAGCAGCGCCGGGCGCAGGGCGAGTCCCTGGGGGCGCGGCAGGGAGGCCGGCTGGGCAGCGGGGGCGCTGGCCCAGGTCCGTCTCCCTGAGGCAGGAGCGGCCTGTGGTGGGCTGCGTGGCGGCGGCCCCACTTCTACCCCGAGTTTCTGGTGAAACGGCAGCACCTGTGGGGCGGGTCCTCCGCCAGCGGCCACCTGGAGCTCCTGGTCTCGCCCGCTGCAGGCCCACCTGCCGGTAGGGTCCTCCGGCCACAGCGGGGAAGGTGGGCGAGAGGCTGGCGGCACAGCCCTACCCAGCGGGCGGTCCGTCCACTCCCAGGACAGCACCGGCGCCCTGGGGCTGCAGAGCCCGGTCAGTCACCTGCGGGCCCCGGTTGCCGCCTGTCTCGGGGCTCATGCGGGTGCCAAGTGCCACTTGGAAACGACACCCTCGCGGCCGGGCGCAGGGGCTGCACAGCCTGTCGGCAGCCCGCGGAGGGCGGGGTTCCAACCCGAAAGCTGGCTCCCCGGGAGGTCCCCGCGTGGCCTCCGCGACCCCAGCCGGGAAGAGCCGCGTCCCAGGCTCCAGGGACGGCTGCCCTCGGGACCCCCGCTGCCCCCCTGGATGTCCCCGTCCCTGCGCAGTAGCGGGGCGGGACCTGGGGCTCCAGCCGCCCTCCGCCCTCACCGGCCCGCACCCTTCGGGCTCCGGGCGCCGCCCCTCTCCCCGGGGCGCTGGCTCTGCCCGGAGCTCCCAGCGCCGGTCCTGGGCGCAGCTTTCGGGCAGGAGCCTCGGCCGCGCACCGGTGGCGCTCAGGCGGCCCTCGGCAGGCGGGACGGGGGCGGGCGGAGGACAGGACCACCCTCCGCCCCGGCTCGCAGCGGGCAGGGCAAGGGGGCGGGGGCGCAGCACAGTCCCGACCCGCAGGTGCAGGGAACCTCTTTATTGTGCAGGCCCCGCGCGGCGGGCGAGGGGGCGCGTGTCCGCACGGGTGGGGCCCGGACGCTGCGCAGGGTGGGGGGCGGGGGCGAGGGTCACGCTGCCGCTCAGGCCTCGGCCTCGGAAAAGAGCGGGTTAACGAAGTAGCTCTGGCTGGTGCCCTGGGCGTCCGGCTGCGGGGCCGGGGGCTGCGGGGCCGGGGGCTGCGGGGCCGGGAGCTGCGGGGATGCAGAGTCAGGGGGCGTCGGGCGCAGAGCCCGGCCGCGGGGAGGCCCACACCCCCGCCCCGCGGCCACTCACCTGCTCCACGCAGCCCGCCACGCCGAACACCGGGTTGTGGAAGCCCAGGGGCGTCTCTTCGCGCCTCCTCCACCTGCGGGAGAACTCCCGTGAGCCTCGCGGCCACGCCCCGCGCGCCTGAGCCCCGCCCCGCGCGCCCGAGCCCCGCCCCATGCGCGCAAGCCCCGCCCAGCGAGCCCGAGCCCCGGGCCTGAGCCCCGCCCCATGCGCGCAAGCCCCGCCCAGCGAGCCCGAGCCCCGGGCCTGAGCCCCGCCCCGCGCACCTGAGCCCCGCCCAGCGCACCCGAGCCCCGCCCCGCGCGCCTGAGCCCCGCCCCGCGCACCCGAGTCCCGCCCCGCGCACCTGAGTCTCCCGGTGCGATGCAGCAACAGCGCCCCCGCCAGCAGCACCAGTAACAGCAGGAATAGCGCGGCCGCCACGCCGCCCACCAGCCCAGCGCGCGACCCCGGCTGCAGCTGACCCGCAGCCGAACCGCCCCCGACGGGCGCGCCCGACTCCCGGAAGGTCGCCGACAGGACCCCGAGGGCCTCGCCTGCAACGGAGGACAGGGACTCAGTCTCCTCCCGGCGAGGCGCGGCTGGACTGGGCTGGGGGCAAGGCGGTTACCGTGGTCGGCGACGTCCGCCAGCAGGGCCTGCGCCAGGCGCCCCGCGCCGCCCGTGTCGGGCCCGGTCTCCACCAGCACCACCTGGATCTCCGTGTCGGCCTCCGCGCCCGTGGACTCACGGCGCCGGGGCGGGCGCCGCACTTTGGACACGGCCACCTGCAGCCCCCGGTACTGGGGCTGGGGTGGAGGACGGGGTTAGCCCGAGAACTCCACCCCTGGGGCCTGTGGGGACGTTGCGGGTGGGGACACGTGGTGGACAGGTGGGCGGAGAGCGGACTCGTCCAAGAGGAGGTAAAGTGTGGTCCCCGGGTCCCTGACAGTGGGAGGGCGCAGGCGGGGTCCCCGGAGGCAGTGGGGGCCGGGGCAGGGGCGCGGGCGGTTACCAAGGTCAGGAAGTCGTGTACCAGCCGCGCTCGGTACTGCTCCAGGTCAAAGGCGGGGCCGTGGGTCAGCGACACGATAGCTCCTGCGACAGGAGGGGAGGGGTCAGAGCCGCGGGCCCCGGAACCGCAAGCGAACCGAGCGGGGGGCCCAGCCGTCCTAGCCAGCAGGGGCTGCGCCCGGACGCTCACCGCAGAGGTCGCAGCACTGCCCCTCGGGCCTCAGGGCACCGTGGCAGGCGGCCGGGGGACAGTGGCCGCCCAGGGGCCGAAGCAGGGCCGCGCAGATCCACGCCTGCACCTGGAGGCAGGAAGCGCGGTCAGCGCGAGGGGAACCTGCGGGCGGGAGACAGGCGCGCGCGACCCCCGGCCCAGCGCCCGCCTCGCCCCGCGCGGAGCCCCACGCCCCGCCGCGCGCCGCGCTCACCTCCGCGTTGCCGCAGACGCAGCCCGACGGGTCGGCGCAGGCCTCCGGGTCCACGCTCAGCGCGCCCGGCCCGTGGAAGCGCAGGCGGCCGGCGCGGGACGCCAGGAAAGCAGCCAGGTCCGCGTCGCGCGTGAACTTCTGCGGTGGCGGGTCCCCAGCGGAGCCAGCCCGGGGAGGCGACAACCCCTGAGTGCTCCGCCCACGGCCAGACGGCAGGAGTGGGGGGCGCCCGCGGGAGCGGCCCTGCTAGGAGCCGGGGTCCCGGAGCCCCGAGTCTCTGCCCCGCGCCCCGCGCCCCGCGCCCGCGCCCCGCTCACCTGGCCCAGAGCCCAGACGCTGCGCACGCGCAGGGCGCTGGGGCCGAGGCCCACGCGGAACGAGTCGTCGGGCGGGAAGACGACGTCGTCGTGGTGACAGGGCACACGTTCGGCGTCCACGGAGAAGAGACCGTGCGCCGCGTCCCTGGAGCTCCACGCGCGCGGGTCGTGCCACAGGAATCGGTCGGGGTCGAGGAAGAGCGCGGGGGCGCCTGGGCGGGGGGCGCGCGTCCCTGAGCCCGTCGCCACCGCCCCACCCGGGACACGCCCCGACCAGGACCCGCCCCGGGACACGCCCCGCCCGGGACCCGCCCCGACCAGGACCCGCCCCGGGACCCGCCCCGACCAGGACCCGCCCCTGGACACGCCCCGACCAGGCCCCGCCCCCTCACCTGCGCTGCAGGCGGAGTCCGAACCGGGCGGCGGGGCGCCGAACGCCGCTCCGGGGCCCAGCGCGAGTTCCCCGTCCAGCGGCAGGAGCTGCGGGAGGCGCAGGCTGAGGCGGCGCCGCAGAGTGGTCTGCGCCCGCCGCGCCCCTTCAGCCCGGGGCGGGGAGCCTAGACCGGGCGGCCAGGGAACTGGGCGCGGTGGCGGCTGCCGCGCTGGGCGGCGGGGCCTCGGGTGCTCGAGGCGGAGAGACCGACGGCCTCGCCCCTCCGCTCCCTCGCGTCCCCCCCAAGTCCCACCCGCTCCCGCGGGCCCCGGGGTGGAAGCGCGGCGGTCTCCGTGCGGGGTCGGGGGGCGCCGCCTCCCGTCCCAGCCTGGGGCCGGGCTGCTCTTCCGCCGCCCCAAGCTGACCCTGCGGGCGCCCCCGTGACAGCAAGTCAGCCCCACCCGCAGGCCGCAGGGCCGCGGACAGACGGACGCCGGCGACCCAGGGACAGGGGCGGCTTCCAGGGTGAGGAGACTCAGTTTTTAAAAAGCGCTGAGAGGGAAGCGTAAGTCAACGCCGGAGAATAGGATGAACGGGCGGCAGGCGGCCGCAGGCGCTGCTGTCGAAGGGTCTCCCGCCCCCGGAGATGGCAGGAAAGGACTCCAAGGAAAAACCCAGGGGGTCGGGGTCAAGTCGTGAAAATTCAGATACAAGGGGCGGCGGAGGAGAGGAAGCAGCGAGGGCGACCGCTGCAGACCGGAAGGAGGACGGGGAACTGCAGGCCGGAAGGAGGACGGGGAACTGCAGGCCGGAAGGAGCACGGGGAACTGCAGGCCGGAAGGCTCACGCGGCGCCCGGCGGGGCCCAGCCAGACCCTGCGCAGCGTTAGACACAGAACATCCCCAGGGCTTCACAGAGTGGGTCACCCAGGAAGAACCCCATTTCAGAAACCAGGTTTCTCGGCAACGATGGACCGGAAAAGACAGCAGAATGTTTTATATATTAAAGGAAAAAAAACGTTCTATCTAGAATTTATGTATATCCTCACCCAAGGATAGGTTTATTGATGTACTGGTTTTAGAGAGAATGCAAGGGAGAGAGAAACATCAATTGGTTGTCTCTTGTGTGCCCCAACCAGGTACAAACCCGCAGACTTTTGGGGTACGGGGTGGCACTCCAACTAACTGGGCCACCGGTCGAATTTCATATAGAGACAAACTCCCATTCAAGAGCAAGAGTGTAAAAAAATACCCTCAAGTTCTTTCCAGGTAACACGGAGCCATGGGCCTCTCGGGACAACTGGCACCAGGGCCACAAGACCTGGGCCCGGAGAAAGCCCACCGCAAGGAGGGAAAACACACGCTGGGCGGCCTGCGGTACACGTGTGGGGAAGCAGCCAGCCATGAGCCGGGCCCACTTCCCCCGGGACGGGCAGGTGTTGCATATGCACCCGACACGCGGCCGACAAGATGGGCCAGCACCACGGCCTTGGGAAAGAACCGCACCCAGCCCACCCACAGCGGCTGTCCTGACCTTGGTGCGGGTCCCCTTGGCACCACCCTGGGCCACAAGGAGGAGGCCAAGCTGACCTCTGGGGAGACAGAGATTTTCAACAAAAAGCAATCAAAGAAAACACAGCAGAAATATGAGGAAGGGAAAGAGAATGGAGCCGCCCCTATAGGTGAACTTCATGGGAAGGGTGCTCAGCGGCCAACTGAGAAGAATCATGGCCCAGAAAGACAAATAAATACTCTGCCCTCCCGTCTTAGCTCAGGTAATGATCGCGACACAAAGACACCCCACTCTCCGACCCCACCCCGCCCAAAGACAGGCTTGGAGAAGGTCAGAGGAAGGAATCCTGAGCTGTGAAGAGATGAGAAGTAAGGGGGATGAGATACTTTGGTAGAGCGTATTGTCTTAAAACTTTTTTAAAGCTAGGCCTAAAATGTCATGGGGAATGCGCTACAGGACTGGTTTGTCAAGGGGAGAAACAAATACTGAAAAGCTTGAGAAGTCCAAAGGGCCACCACACTGGAAAACCTAGGTAAAATATATCAATTTCAGGAAAAGTGTGAAATATCCACACTGACACAAGGAGCAAGAGAGAGTTGGGGTAGGCTAGCAAGTCCTGAAGAAATCAAAACGTTAATCAAAGACCTCTTATTTTCAAAACCCTCCGTCCGAATGTGTTGACAGGTAAAATGTACTAAATTCCCAATCTCTTCTTACAGGTATTGTTCTGGAAAATGGAAGAGAAAGGAGTGAACATTGCCCAGCCCATTTTATGAGGCTAGGGCAGAAGAAGGACCTCCCAAGATAAAGAAAATTACAGACTCATTTTACTTAGAAGTGCATGTGCAAAAATCCTAAATAAAATACTAGCTGACTAAAATACATGGTATTCGGCCCTGGTCGGGTTGCCCAGTGGGTTGGAATGCATGTCCCATGAACCAAAATGTTTCAGGTTTCATCACTGGCTGGGACACATAGGGGAAGCAACCCATCAATGTTTCTCTCTCATATTAATGCCTCTCTCTCTCTCTCTCTCTCTCATCAATAAACACATCTTCAGGGGAAGATAAAAAAAGAACAAAGGGTCCATGTCGCAGGTAAGCAGGAAGGCAGGCTGGGGATTTCCTGGTGGCATGCATGCATGACGGTGTCCCAGCAGATGGCAGTGGAGAGTCCTGTGCTAGGAAAAGATGTAGGACAACAGGGAAGTCATCTACCTGCCCACTTCTTGTGGAAGAAGCTGCAAGCTTTGACCTGCACCTGCAGGATGTGCCAGGAAGACAGTCTTGCAAGGATGGTTCAACCCCAGAAAACCTCAGCCACAGGCTAGAGGAGGGAAGAAAGTCATATCTCCATCTGTGTAGGAAAACACCCTGACAAAGTCCAACAACCCATTTCAGATTAAAAAAAAATAGCCCTGGCTGGTGGCTCAGTAGTTAAGGCGCCGGCCTGTGAATCCAAGAGTCGCTGGTTCGATTCCCAGCCAGGGCACATAACCAGGTTGCAGGTCTCCAGCCAGGTCCGTAGCTGGAGGCAGGTGAAGGGCAACCATACATGGATGTTTCTCTCCCTCTGCCTCTTTCCCTTCCCCTCTCTCTAAAAATAATAAATAAAAAATCTTAGAAACAAAACAAAACAAAACTGCTAGCAAACTAGCAACAGAACAGAATTGGATAAAGTTTATGCACCAAAGACCAAAACCCCTACAGCAAACCCTGCACCCAGTGGAAAAAGTTGACATGCTTTGTCTGCGGCACTGAAACAAAAGGATGTCCACTTTTGGCTTTTATCACTTTTGTGGAACATGGACAATGTCACAAGGGAAGAAAGTTCTCTGTGGTTCTTCCTGGCTGTGATGAGCAACAGGGAAATGGGAAACAGATGCCAGGACCCGTTCATGGGCAGTGGGCTTCGGTTTGCCTCTAACGGGGCCTCTGCTCAGTGGAGGGACAGGGGGTGATGGTTAGGAAACAGGAATCTTGCCCCAAACAAGAAAATTGGGTGAAGGGTAGGAAAGGAGGGATAGAGAGGGCGGGGGGAGGGGGAGACAGTCGAGGGAGAGGCACTCCAAACTGGAGAAATGCAAATTAAACACTGATATCATCAATCCTGTGACTAGGGCGACATCTTGGCTGCAGGACCCTGCTGAGCACTGGGGGTCGCAGAGGAGGGGACCCGCTGCAGCCAGGGTGAGGGGCAGGCTTGTGCAGCGCTGGGCTCACCTGCTGTCCACCGGTGGGGCCACCCCGCCTCGCCCTGTTCCCATGGGTCCTCCAGGGACGTCACAGTGTGGAGGAGGGGCTGGGAGGTGAGAGGTCCACCCACCCCAGGGGCCATGCACAGGGACCTGTGTGCTTGGAGCCCCCAAAAGAAAGGCGGGGTTCTGTCTGGGTGGCTGGAGATGGAAAGAAGGGCCTGATGGAGGGACCTCTCAGTCAGCGAATGGATCGTGGATGATGGTCTCTTTCAAGATCCCCACGCTCTTCCGAAGACCATCAGAGTAACAGAGTCACCTGGGAGGGGCCCCAAGCAGAGCAACACCCCACAGATTCCCACCCTTGGGCTGCTGCCAAATGATGCTTCAAATTGGGGACCTGCCACCCTCTCAGCCAGGGTCCCAGGGTGAGTGTTTTATGCTTCACACTGTGAGACGGGTCACATAGTCTCCTTAGAACCATCCAGCCCTGTCATGTAGCAGGACAGTGACTGACTTGGGAGCTGTGTGCCGATCAAACTTGGTTTGCAGGCCCTGGCTTGTGGCTCAGTGGATAAGGCGCCGGCCTGTGAACCCAAAGGTCCCTGGTGGGATTCCCACCCAGGGCACATACCCAGGTCTCCAGCCAATTCCGTGGCTGGAGGCAGGTGAAAGGCAACCCTGCAAGGATGTCTCTCTCCCTCTCTGCCTCCCTCCCGTCCCCTCTCTCTGAAGACAATTAAATCTTTAAAAAACAAAACAGAACTTGGTTTTCAGACACTGAAGTTTGAGCTTGAATTGTTTTCAGTAGCCACGAAATATCTTTCAACGCCGCCCCTCTCCCCAACCACTTAAAAATGTGAAAACCAGTCTTGGCTGCAGCCCTGTGGGGTGGGGGTGGGGTGGGATTTGGAGCGACTGGGTGAACCGCCTTTAACAGGCTGCGCCCCCTTTTCCCCACGGGCCTCATCAGAGCCTTTAAGCTGCAGCTCCCTAGCGCCCCCCTGTTCCCCCCTAATTCCCCTCATCCCCAGGCGGGCCCTGGGCCGTGTGAGGGACAAAGGCGCCCTGACTGCGGACGGGGGTTTCAGGCACCAGGACAGGGAAGGGCTCTGGGGGAGAGGCCGCGCTCCGCAGACAGACAGTGGGGTGCAGAGGGCAAGGGGGCAGGAGCCGCCCGCCCCCCTTCTGAGGCTGGGACCTCCGGACCGGTTCCCCTCCCATGTGGCCCCCCGACTCCGCAGAAGCCCCTCCAGAGGCCCGGGGACCGCAGGCCCTCACCATGTCGGAGACGCTGTGACCTTCTCGCACCAGGACTGACACCATCTGCGCGGAGAAGCGGCATCAGCGCGGACCCCGCGGGCGGACCCCCACCCCTGACCACGAGCGGCCCAGGTCGGGGCCCCCCGCACCTTGTCTGCGGGGAAGTGCACAGCGGCGCCCGGGCACGGGGTCCGGTTCTGGCTCCAGTTGTCCGCGCTGTCGAAGGCGGTGGTGGGGACCCAGACTTTGTAGGCGGCCCGGGTCAGCGCTGCGGAGGGGACACTGAGTGCTACCCCGACGCCCGTCCCGGGAGGACGATCCCCGCCCCGGGTCCCCGCGGCGCCCGCTGCGGACTCCTACCCGACCTGCGGAGCCCGCGCCAACGCGCCCTCTCTGGCCGGTCGCCCCCGAGCGGCGCCAGGAGCGGACCCGCCGGCCGGAACCCGGGCGGGCGCAGCGGGGCGCTTTCGAAGCTCCCGCCGGGCGGGCGCCGGGGACCCGCGCCAGCCTCGTGCGGTGCGGGAGGGTGGGCGGCGCCCTCGCGAACGGGGAAACTGAGGCAGGGCGCGGCGCCCCGCAGACCCCCGCGCAGCCGCAGCTCCCAAGCAGGAGCGCGACCCCTGGGCGCGCCCGGCCCGGCCCCCTCGCCTTCCTGCGGCCGCCGAGGGCTGCGCTGGGGGACCCGGGCGCCCCCGCGGGAGGCCCTGTCCTCGGGATGGAGCGGGGCCTCGGCCCCCGGCCGCTTACCGCACAGGTGCAGCCACAGCAGCAGCCCGCCCAGCGCGCCCATCGCGCCGTGGTCGCGTCCTCGCTGCTCCGCGGAGCCGCCGGGACTTTGCCCCGCGGAGCCCACGTGACCCGGCGGGGCGGCCGCGCCGGTTACACATTTACCTGCGGACCCGCGGGCGGCGCGGTTCCCGGCGCCCCACGACCGCTGGCCTCCCGGGCGGGATTCCCGCCTCATGAGGTGGGGGTGTCGGGGCAGAGTAAACGCCTTTCGGGCCCCCCCTGCCCAGGTGCCCAGCTGCTGGGGCTCCGTGCTCGCCCTTCACGCGGGCCCTCCAGCTCCCGGCCAGTGCGGCGCGGCGGGCGGGCGGCGCGGGGGCTGGGCTGGCGGCGAGGGGGGCGGCCTGCACCGGCGCCGCCCTGGGATGGAGGGGAAATCGGTGTGAATACGTGGGGGGAGCCGTCCAGGCCCGGGGGTGCCGGTGCAGCAGCCGCTGGCCGGGCCGGGGACGGAGTCAGGTGGAAGTGGGCGCACGGCAGGCGCGCTGGTGGCTGGATGGGCGGAGCGGGAGGGGTGGCCCCGGGAGGCAAGCTGGGGGGACAGGACCGGTGACGGGCCCGGCTGGGGGGCAGCTGGAAGGCGGGCGGGGCCATGTGGGCGTCCGGTTGGAACTGGACACAGTGATGCGGGTGGGCAGGTGGGCCGAGCACAGACGGAGGGAGAGGGCTGGGCGCTTGGTCGGCGCAGGGGTGCGCAGCGGGGAGCCCCGAGGGGGGTTTCTGGGGGGAGCGGAGGGTGGGGGCATAGTTCCACAGGGCAGAGGGGGGTGGGCCCTGGGTGTATGGGTGGTGGGATGAAAGGTTTATTGATTAGGGGGTGGGCTGTGAATCCATTAAGAAGTGGGTGCCCATGGTGGTGGGAGACAGGCTGGCTGCCTGCTTGTGGGGGCAGGAGCGGGAGGGACGGAGGATGGGCCACGGGTCTGGGGAACCTGATGGTGGCTGAGTGGACACACAGGCTGGACAGAAGCGCAGGGCTGTCGGTGAGGGGGAACTAGTCAGCCTTGGGCACCCCTGGCCTTCCTCCTGCCGGGTCACCTGTCCTGCCTTCGAGGCTTTCCCCGTGACCTCTGCCCTCAGTGCCACCGGCTGTCACTCGCACAGCACAGAGCCTGCCCCTGGGGCCACTCTTGCCTCTGAGCCCTGGGAGGACTGAGCCTGTCTGGGAAGGAAGGAGGGTGCACACCAGCCCCCTGCTCCCCACTTTGTCCTGATGGGAGGGGGTACCAGCTCAGTAGCTTGGCTGGACCAGCCCCCCCCAGAGGGACGGTGAAGGAGGGTCTGCCTGGCCCCAGAGTGTGGCCTCGCCAGCCTGATGGGCTCATACAGCTCCATCCTCGATGGCCTCACCAGGGGCATAACCGGAGCTGTTGGAGGGTCACTTCTGTTTTGCTTGTCTTGCAACCCACCGGGAAGGGTGTGGTTCTGCGGATGGGGCCTCCACCCTGAAGACCCTGCTCTGCCCCCCACCTCCTTTCACACCCACTTCCCTGCTCCGTGTGGACAGCTTGGAGGCTCAGCAAATTGCACCCCAGGGCGAGTACTGCGGCCACCCTGAAAAGCTAGGCAGGGCCTGTTCCAGGCCAGGGCTCCTTCCTCTGGGCACAGGGAGGAGGACTATGTGGAGGGCAGGGCCCTAGGAAGGCTCAGGAGACTGGGCCAGGTGACCTGGGAAAACAGAGCTCTGACCACTCCTGCCCCATTGGGGCAGACCATTCCTGGAGACAATGTGTCGTCTGGAGAGGACAGTCAAGGAAGGCTTCCTGGAAGAGGCAGCATGAAAGCTGTGACACAAAGACTGAGGTCACAGCTGTAGGCACAGTACAAAGAGGTTGAAGGGCGGAGTCTGGGCTGGTCAGCTGTGGGGTATTGGCAGCCACTGCCTTCCCTGGAGCAGCTATTGGGGTGGCCCACAGAGGAGCCCTTGCCAGGCTGAAGACAGGTACTAGTGTGGGCCCAGGCTGCTCTGCCAGAGGAGCAATGGCGTAAGGTGACACGTGGGCTGGACCACACTCGTCGCTGGGTGCTCAGTGCTCTGGACACCCAGGTCCACGTGGGCACATACGTCCTCAGTGGGAAGTGGGAGAAACCCCACACCCTGGAAGTTTCTTCCAGTGTCCGCAGAGCAGCTGCTGCAGGTACAGCTGGAGCCAGGGCCTTGGGCTGCCTGGCCTCTTGGTCCCTGTGTCCGTTTGTCTGGCTCCGTCGGGGCTTGGCCGCCTCGGTGTTGCTGTGCTCGGCCTTCTGCACGGGGCGGGGAAGGAGGCCTGGGAGAGCCAGACCCCACCACCGGGCAGGGCTGCGGGCAGGGCTGCGGGCAGGGCGCAGTGAGGTCTCGGCTGGTCCCACCTCTGCACCGGTCATAATGCTGGAGCTGCTGTCTCTGGCCATTTCAGTCCTCCCTGGGGTGAGGTGCCCTGCTGCCCTAGGGGTGGGGGTCCCCAGCCAGAGCCCCAGGGCTGTGAGAAGCACCCCATTGTTCCCCCTCTTTCTCTGTTAGTTTAACTCTGTAGGGACAGACCCACCCCCAGGTCACCTTCCCAGCTACTTCCTCTCACCTTTGTCCCCTAGGCGAGGGAGGCAGTGAGGGGTATCACAAGTGGTCCACGGCTCCTCGGGCCTGGACCATGACCTCTGACCTCAGTGCCTCTGTCCCAGTTCCGACCCCGGACCAAGGCTGAAGCTGAGGGCCGGTCAGAGCGCTGCTGCGCCCAGCCCTGTGGAGTCTGTCCTTGGTGGGGGCAGGACGCTGGTCCGGGAGGGGCTGCTGGGCCCTGGGCCCCATGGGGGCCTTCAGCTCAGGGGTCCCTTTCCTGGCTGCAGGCCTGGTTCTCTTTCCTGCGGGACTCAGCGCAACTCCAAAAGGGAGAAGGAAAAGGATCCAGTTTCTGCCACCAGGGCTGGCGACCCGGCACCAGCAGGGACGGACCACCCAGAGCATCGCCCAGCGTCCACCCTGAATGGCGCCAATGCTGAGGCGGAACGCCAGGCCTGAGCCCAAGAAGGTGGATGGAGCAGAGGGGTCGTGGATGCAGGAACCCCAACAGGGATGTCCCCTTCCCTGAGCAGCTCCTGGGTGGTGTCAGGGAGAGCTGGGGGGCTCCCCTGTGGGGCTGCAGGTGTGGGGTGGGGAAGACTCTCGGGAGGCTGCCACTCTAGGGACAGCAGGAGCTGTGTGGCCACATCAGGGCCAGGCCCTGGACTCTGGGAGGGAGGGGCCCCCCAAGGTTGTGGGTGGGGTTCCGTGGTCTCTGCTGGGGAAGGGGGTGAGCGTGGCATCCTAGTGGCTATGGGGGGCTGTGGGGACATGTGGAGGAACAGAGCTGGTGGGGGGTGGGGCTGAGCAGTTCCCAGGGGCTGCGCTTCAGGCTGGGAAGCAGCCCCCATGCCGGAAAACCCGGGGGCAGCTCAAGGGGTACGCAGTGTCCCACGGCTGGGCCGGCTTGTGCCCACCTCAGGGCCGCGGGCAGGCGCTGAGCGGGGGAGGAGCCTGTGGGCCGCAGACCCTCCGACATTCCCGTCACGAGTGGCTGCTTAGCAGACACCCCCAGGGCCCCCAGGCTGCCCAACGTCATAGCCACCTCGTTGCAGACCGGAGGCTGGTGCTGTCCCTCCACCCAGCAGGTGTGAAAACCAAGGCCGGCGGAGCCCCAACACCCACAGCTCAGTGGGAACAGGGCGGGGGCCCAGGTCTGGCCCAGCTTGGCCTCAGGCCGCCTTGCTTGCTCTGGTGCCCTGGCTCCGGGACTCAGGCCAGAGCTGCTGGTCAGAGAGGCCGCCAGGCGGTCCCGGGCAGGACTGGCCACGCAGCCTGCAGGGTCCGGGGCAAGACGAGCCCTCGGGGCCCCTTTTTCAAAAATTAAGAACTTCAAGACAGTGACAGCAGAGCACGGCCCCAAGTGGGGGCCCTGCCACGAGACCACCCGGAGCCGGCAGCGGCGAGACCCCTACACCCACGCCCAGGGCCACGGCCAGCGGCAACTCCCGACGAGACAGCGTGATGGAGAACCAAGTCCTCTGTCAGGTTTATTTTCTGCTGGTAAGACAGCTGAGCATTTCAAAGTGCTGCATTCTACATTCTTACAAACTCGAGTTATGAGCATCAGGAACACGGAAAACATCGCAAGACCTCGGAACACAAATAAATACCAAATGAAACCACACGCAGTATACAGTCAACGCAAATATGAAACAGAATAATGCTACCGGAAACTCAGACGTGCCGTCGACTCCCGTCCACGGCGTGATTATTGCTGCGCAATAACTTACACGGGTGCTGCTTGTTCTCAGAAGAGCAGAAAAACGCGGACGCGAGTCACTGGTCACAGTCACTTGCACACTGTCCGAGACGGGTCCTCGCAGCGGGCGGCCACCGGACGGGGTTTGTACGACAGGCAGGTGGGAGGGTCCCATGTGCGATCAGCCTTCTTTGGTCTTTCTTTGGGGGGAGCAGGACGAAGGGGGCGCCGGCAGGGGGACCCGGTCTAAAAGGCTGCACACTGCGCCGGGTCCGCACGCTTCCTCCATCCAGCTCGGCTGGCGCCCCCCCGCCCCCCAGCATTCCCAGAAATCCTTGGAAATCACACCGCTTGGCCGTCCACCTACCAGGCTCTGCTTGCTGCCGGGGCGACCTTCCCTTTCTAAGGGGACGGAGTTATAAAAACCAACCACCCCAACCGCTGGGGCGGATCGGCCACCCACACGTTCACACTGCAGACCCGGTGGCATCTGCAGGGGGACAAGAGAGCCCCTCCCGCCACCCCCTCAGCCCCAGCGCCGCCCTGACCTGGGCCAGCAGGGAAGGCCCCAGGGGGCCTCTGGGTTTTGCCTCCTTCCCTCCACCGGTGGCTCCCTGGGGGCGACCGGAACTGCCCAGACAGGAAGGAGTGACCAGGTCACCCCCACAGGTCCCCCTGGACACGCCCCACGAGGGAGACTGGCCAACGGGAAACGGGGCCACGGTTTCGACTGGGAAGCCGACTTGGCGGGGAAGATGCATCAGCACAAACGCTCCCGAAGGCAAAGGGCCACTGGACCTGGTTCACCTCCGCAGCCCAGCCGACCCCTGGTCTGGAACCAAAGGTGGGGCCTCGCGGCTCTGCCCGGCCCTTCCCAACACCAGCGACCCCAAGCAGAGGGGCAGGCTGGCGGCCGAGGTGCGAGCTCCGGACCAGCCCCAGGGAAGACGGCGTAGGGGCTGGAGCTGGACACGTCCCCGGCGGCACAGCGGGACGGTGCCAGCGTCACTCCTCGGTGTCGAGACAGGGGCTGCGGCCCGGGGGGAGGCCTGCCTGTCTCCCCACCACCCCCCACCTGATCCTCTTGGGACCCAGCGGTGTTCCAGGGCCCTTCCAGGCGCCCTCTCCTCCCCAGGATGTGGTCCCCTAGCCCCACGGCAGGTTGCTAGGCCGGTCACAGGGGTCACCCTGCAATACCGCAGAGTGAAGGGGGCTGACTGACCACAGGCATCAATGGGGCCGGAGCCCTGACCCTGGGCAGCTAAGGACCCTGGAGGAGAAGGGCTGGCTGTTCCCCTGTGGCCCAGGGGAAGCCTTGGGGGTACCAGTCCTCCCCAAGACCGCTGGAATAGCCCCAGTTGCAGGCCTGGTGGAGGCGGCTGGCAGGAAGGGCAGGCTTTTCTGCCACAGGCCCCCAGGGCCCCAGGGCAGGGAGCTGCCTGGCCAAGAGCTTCCCGCTCCACCGGCTGCCCGTCGGCAGGGTGGGTGGGTGGGTGCTGGGAGTGGCTGGGACTGGGGCTGTGGCAGCATCACAAGGCCACTGCAGTCCGTGGCACACTGAACGCACACCGGGCCTCATCCCGGGGGCCAGGGCCACCCTGTCCTCCGACAGGTCCGCCCACGACTCGCACACCAGCCTACGCGCTCCGCTCCCTGGAGCCCTGGGGCTGGACAACCCTGCCTGCGGAGAAGACCCAGGTCACTGGGCTCCAGCCAGCTCGAGACCCTCAGGGACACACCGGCCCCTGGGCCCCAGCGCTGGCAGGTAGGCCGAGGGGTCGTGTCAGGTTCTTTCAAGGGTCAGAACTTGAGTCCCATGGGAAACTTACTTTGAGCAAACTGGAAAGGACACGCAATCACACCACGTCCCACACTCTACGTGGCGCCAGGACCCTGCCGTGCCGGCCGAGTGGGCCAGGCCCCAGGTCCAGCACACCTGACAGAGACGTGGCCACAGGCCCACAGCACCAAGTGCCACCAGCGATGACCAGGCCGCAGGGTGACGCTCCTACTGGTCACAGCCTCTTCCCAAGAGATGGTGCCCACTGCCTGCCTACGTCATGTCCTGTGAGTCCCACAGGGGGAGGGTGGCCCACCCCCAACAGGACTTCAACCCAGGGAGGGAGGGGCAAGGTCTGTTTTTTGGTTTTTCTTTTTGACCAGAGAAAGACATCGCTAGGATAAATTCATCAGAGGAGTAGGGCGCCAGGCCAGGTCGGGGCTTGCGTATGAGCGCCCTCCCGTCTGCAGGGTGGGACCAGGGCGAGGCCTGGAGGCTGGGGACACCTTCGAGGGAACAGTGGTCTCACAGCACCTGCAGGAAGTGGGGACACGAAACTGCTGAAATGATGACACGGATCCGCCCGCAAGGCCGTCCTTGGGGTGGAGACGGAGAGGGGAAGAGATGGCGGGGCTGCCGGGGGCCAGGACGGGGGCCCCGGGACGGAGGGCGAGGGGGGCACTTCCAGCAGGCACTGGGGCGAAGGCACGCCCAGGGCGACGGCAGCACCAGAGACACGGTGGGCCACCGGGCACAACCCAGCCGTCCCCGCGCCACGGTGGGGAGCCCAGAGGCAGGCAGGCAGTCGGAGCGCGCGGCCCGGCTGGCCGGGCGGGCGCGGCCGTTGGATGAGCGGCACAGGTGCGGCGGGCCGCGCGCTGGCTGGGCCTGAGGAGCACCTGTCGCGTGTAGCACCCGTCAGTGGTCAGAGCACCGCGCGGCGTGGTGCAGGGCAGAGGCACGGGAGACCGGGCTCCGGCTGCTGATCACAGTTGGACCATTGAGAGAAGGTAAACAGTGGTTGAGAAGGCGCCTGCCGGGCAGGCGCGGGCTGGCCCCCGAAGCCACCCTTCCCGAGGGTGGTGGTCCCCGAGGCCCGTGGCTCGCAGGCGGGCCCCGGCGCGGCGGCCTCTGGAATGCTCCACGGTTCTGCCTGAGTGGGCGCCGGCCGGTGCCTGACCAGGCGGCTCCCCTGGGGGGCCTAGAGAGCTGGAGTCAGAGATGGTTAAGCAGGGACCCCAGGAGCCCAGGCGGGGCTGCCTGGGGGCCGTGAGACGGGTCTAGCGGTCGCGAGGGGTGTGGCTAGCGCGCCGTGCCGGGAGGAAAGCAGCATGCAGGCCTGAGGCTCGGGGACCGTGGGCACCGTCCCTGCCAGGGCCGAGGAAGCGTGCGCAGCAGCGTGACAATGGAGAAGCGCCCGCCGTGGCCGCCCACAGCGCCGTGGCCCGTCCACCCCGATCCTGGACGCTGAGGGTCGCTGTGGTCAGCGATCGACACCTTGTCAGACACGTGGGGCACAATTTTAAAAACCTACAGGATTTTGATTAGAACTCCAAAGTTCAACTAATGCCCTATTTTAGGGTGAAAACAATTATAAATCTGAAAATGATGCACAGCATCCATGAGCGGTTTTCCTTTCGTAACAGTTTTGAAGTAGTGTCATTTAACTACGACAGATATTGAGAGTTTACATTTCTAACGAGAAATAACGACAGATTGAATATTCTCTTTCCTATCACAAGTGATAACCAGCGTTTGATATTTTACATTTTCTTCCAAGAAATAGAGTCTATCAACGTTTTAAAATAAGATGTCTGCAGTAACAATTATCTTAGAATTTTAAATTAAAAAATGATTCTGAATTTAGACTTTCAAAAAAGACTGAGGTGTACTTCAGGGTCTTCTGACAAACAAATTATTAAAACAGAGACCAGATGAGGCCTTAAAAATAGACAATATGCTGTATTTGAAACAAGATTGCACTCTCGAACTTTGGAACGAACTGATTATTTCATAAATTCTTCTTTTGCTAACATGCTGACACGTCCAGCTATCCCCAGGAGTGTGTGAGGGTGGGTGCGGGTTGGTTGGTGTTCTTCCCTTGAGCATATATGTTTCCACCTTATTTACCGAGCTCTTTGAAAATGAACATGAAAACCTCCTCTGACAGCAGTACTTATCGTGCTGAAGGATAAATAATTCTTCAGTGAAGTGTTGTGAGTCTATCAGAAACGTCCTCCGCGTGGCTCCTCTGCCAGCCCGCGGCCACCTCTGCCACTTCCTCGTCCCACAGGGTCCCTTTCTGCGCGGGAGGACCTCGGGGGAGACAGCGGTTCAAACCCCCGGAGGGGTTGCCTGCTGCTCGATCCGCCCCCGGCGCTCGTCAGGGGTCAGGCAGGTCGGACGTATCCACGATGACTTTGATGAAGATGGTGTCGTCCTTGATGTACGTCCCGTTTTCCAGCACAGTCTGGGCCACGAAGACGGGGCAGCCCGAGGCGATGTTCATCTCCCCCGTGGGCTTCTTGAAGCTGCTGCTGTTGGGGTCCGGCTTGAAGGCGTCCCCCAGGTGCCGCCGGGACGAGCCCTGGTCCATCAGCATGAGCGTCACCTTCTGCTTGAAGGGCCACGGGAGCAGCGCGTCGTACTCGCCGCGCATGATGACGAAGAAGAGGGACAGGTGCGTCCCCTTCCCCATGCCGTCCCCGTTCAGGTAGACGCGGGCGCACATCTTGTAGCCGAAGTAGCCGGTGTAGAAGGGCTGGCTGTACAGCGACAGCGTCTTCCCCATGACGGCCTCCTGCTTCCGCCGCTTGTAGTCGCGGATCTTCCAGATCAGCACCCCGTTGTAGCTGGCCGTCTCCAGCACCTGGAAGCGCAGGTCCATGTCGGCCAGGCGGATGTCGTGCACGCTCAGCATCTGGTCGTGCCGGCTCAGCTGCGACTCCAGCATGCCTGGCGGGCGGAGAGAGCGGAGGGTGTCAGCAGGGGCCCGGGCGGCGGGGGGGCCGGCCCTCGCCAGCCTCCCAACGAGACACCGGGAGACACCGGGAAACTCCGAGGCTCCGTCAGGCAGAGGGCGAGGGCGTGACGTGGGCCCCTGGCCCCTGCAGCCACAGCCTGGGGTCCCCAGGGCCCCACGGAGGGCAAGCCTGAGGCCCGGGGTCATCTGTGCCCAGAGTGCCAGCTGTGTCTGTCCCCACTCCAGGTCCCTGGCAGGTGAACTGCACCCCAAGATGGTGTCCCTCTTACCATCGCTCCTTTCGTGCCAGCGGCATATTGGTTCAGCCCCTGACGCCACAGGCTGCTCGACTCACCTGCTGGTCACCATCGGTCCCCAGGCCTTCGCCAGCACCCGCCCAGCAGGGACCGCCCTCCCACTGGCAGCCCCCCAAAGCCCACCATCCCCTGTGCTGGGCTTGCACGGAGGGGACAAATGTAAGTGGGAACCACCTGCTCCTGACAAAGGCAGCCTGGCAGGAGGACCACCAACCTGGGCACATGCTTCTGTGCCCAGGAAACCCTGCTCTGAGGCACCCAGTGCCAGACGGGCCACCTACCCCACGGTTCAAGCACTTGCTTGGGGTTCCAGGACTAGTCCCAGACATGTGGCACCTGCCCCAGGTCCCTCCCCGACTCGGCCTGCCTGCCCGGCTGGCCTCACTCACCTGTGTTCCGGGCCGCCTGCCCTGAGCTCTTGTCCACGCTCTCCAGCTCGGTCACGCGGTTCTGCAGGGACTCCACGCTGCTCTTCATGCTGTCGGCTTCCTCCCAGTTCTGCCGGAAGGGGCGGATCTCCTTGTCGAGCTCTTTCAGCTTCTCCGCTTGGCTGTCTATCACCCGCTGCCAGGCAACGGCATCAGAAGGCCAAACACGGTGAGAACTCATGGGAACGCTGGGCCACCCCCGTCGGACCCTGGCGGGTTGGGACAGGGCAGCTGCCCAAGCCCAACCCGTGGCCCCGCAGGTGCCCTGACACCCCATGTGCCTCAGGAGGTGTAGGTAAGGAGGGTGCTTCCTTCCCAGAGGAGGGACCCGGCAAAGAGCCCCTCCCCCACCAACTGCGGGGCAGGGGGCCCCACATCACTGTCCTAACCGCAAGTTCAGGACGCTGGAGTGACACCCGTTGTGACGTCTGAAGGCCTGTGTCCCTAAGGTTCACTGTCAGCAGGGGCCTCCCACCTGCTGCCCTGCCGAGCGGGCGCCCCGTCTCTGGAGCGCCCAGAACCTGCCTGGGTCCCTGCTGCACCTGCTCCAGACCTGAGCATCCGTCTGGGCTCCTCGCCCCCCATGCCGGCCCACACCTGCTGGCGACTTCACTGGACCCTAAGAAACTCAGACACCCTTTCTTCTGAGGGACGCGAAGGCCACTGACACTGAACAGGGCCTGGAGGGCGAGGCCGTGTGCCTCAGCCTGTCCCTACCGGCTGCTGCGCCAAGACCTAGGTAAAGCCAGGGCCTAAAGGGCTTTCAGTTCCAAAAAGAATTTGCATTTCTAAAAATAAAGCTCCTGGAGGCTTAGCAGGCAGACCCGAAAAACTGGGGGGTGGGGGGACCCGCAAGTCCACTTCTCCTTTTGAAAGCCTATTTTTACACCTTGGGCTTCAGCACCTTTGCTGGCTCTTACAGCCACGAAGGCAGGAACAGATAGCGGATAGGCGCGGGTTCCTTTTCTGGGGCGAAAGTGACTGCTATTCTTCCTCTTCTTTCCAAGAAAGCAGGTGACGTTGAAACAGTGAAGATGACTTCGTTAAAGGGCACCTACGCTGATGTCCCTTTGTGCTACTTCAACCACACGCGGCTGGAGGCCACGGGAGTAGTTCACCTCGTCTGTTTCCTGGGCACAAGCACCGGAGCCACGAGGCCCCTGACGGACGCCTGTCACGCTCTCACCCCTCTGCCCCTGGGAGGCCGTGGACGCCGTGAGAGGGCAGCTGGTGGGCCTGCCGTGACCAGGGACAGCTGGGGCGCTGCTCTGGGCCCTCGGGGACCCCGGAGAGGGCAGGAGCCCCAGCTAAACTGGAGCCACCCTCCCATCTGGGCCTCACGCCCCCGAGGTGAAAAAAGGGGGGATGCTGAGCGGCCTCGGGCCCCGCCCGGTCGGGGGTGCTGCTGATGGCAGAGCTGGGGGTCTGGACAACGAGAGCTTCCCCGCCAGCCTGGGGCCACGGGCCGGCACGTGGCGCAGGGGCAGGAGGGCCCAGGCAAGGCTCCACGGAACCACGTAGAGGCTCCACGCAGCAAGGCAAACTGCCTTTTCCTCGATCTTTTGTTTGTTTAAGCTGCCGTGTCAGAGCAGGATGCTGGTCCAACCAGAGCTTTTCCTGCAAAACGCGCTCAGCCCCTGCAGCTCCCACAAGAACACGCCCGACATGCAGGTGTGCGGGTTTGTCGCCAAGAACCGAGTTCCGGAGCTGCGACACGTATGCAGGCCACAGGCTCCGGGGGCCGCCTGCACAGCTGGCCTGCTCGCTGAGCCCGGGCTTCTGTCTCACGCATATGTTTCTGTCACCCACCATCGCCCGTATCAGGGGGACCCAGGGGCCAACTGTCATCCCAATGAGGCCATGCAGGTGGCGCTCAGGGGCCAGGCTCCCGGAGGGGAAGCCACAGCCACATGTGTGCAGCTTCAGGGTTTCTGAAAGGCCAAGGGGCCGGAATTTTTCTCCGCACAGCCTGGGGTGGAGACAGGTAAACTGGACCCCGCCTTGCGGACTGCAATTCCCCATGAACCCCAGGGCAACTGACTCAGCAAGACAGGTTGCAAGCTGGGGCCCTCGTCTGTCATACCCTGTCCCCCGGCGCCCCGTCCTGAGTGCTGCTGGAGGAGGCACTGCTGTGGGCTCCGCCATGCGAGCTCCTCGGCTCGGTCACCCCTGTTCTTAGGTCGCACGGGTTTATTCTTTCACAAAAGGTTTAAAATACGAAGCGCACGGGGAACTGCTAAGCTCTACCAAAGGAAGTTAAAATCAGTTCCAGCCCCTCTCCCTGGACGGGGAGTGAGCCAGGACAGAGGCCGGGGCTCAGGCAGGCGCTCTGTGCCGCCTTCACGAGCGTTTCCCACACGCACGCAGCCCCTGCTCGCCCTCCCTCTGCTGCCACTACTTCACAGGAGGAGCTGCCCGGCCTTCCCGACGGCCTGCGCCCCAGGACGAACGTAGCGAACGCAGCGGCTGGGCAGTTCGGACAGAGCCGGGAGGTGCCGCCAGGAGACTCCCTGGTTGTTCACAGGCTGCTTTGTGGATGATCCACGCTGAGGACCGGGCCTGTACTGGCCTGTACTGGCCTGTACTGGCACAATGTAACACTTCACTCTGCTCCCTCCACGGTTACAATGTAGCATTTCAACCTGCTCCACCCACTGCTACAATGTAGCATTTCAACCTGCTCTATCCACTGTTACAATGTAACATTTTCACCCTGCTCCCTTCACTATTACAATGCAGCATTTCAACCTGCTCTACCCACTGTTACAATGTAGCATTTTACCCTGCTCTATCCACTGTTACAATGTAACATTTTCACCCTGCTCCCTCCACTGTTACAATGAACATTTCAACCTGTGCTTTGAGAATGATCTACACTGGGGGCTGGATCTTTACTGATACAGACAATCTAACATATTTCACCCTGTTTCCTTTACTGATACAAGGTACCATTTCACCCTGCTTTTCCTCTTCTCTGCAAAACATCCACCCGAACACCAGGGAATTTACAAAATCCCTGGGTGGCCCCTGAAGGCACCAGGACTATCTCTGGGGTGAAGGGGGCAGAGGTTGGAGCTCGTAGGCCTGCCCCTCCAGACACCTGAGGGAAACGCAGCACAGGGACAGGCCCTGGGAAACCATTCTGGCCACATACTGGGGTGACCGCCGGATGTGCAGGCAGGAGCCCTACCAGCCCCCAGTGGGCACGAGGAGCAACCCGGACCAGGCCTGTTCACTGGATCACCTTCTTCAGGGGCAGCGAAGGGCCACGTGCCGCTGACCAGACAGCAGGATCAGGTGAGCGAGCATGTGAATCGCTGGGCAACTTAGAGAAAATAGCTCCACTTCGCCTCCAGTTAGGATGTGAAGCTTTGCGTGTAGCTCGTCAACAGTACGAAACCACAGGTAATTATAAAAAGAGCTAATGTTTAAAATCTTGGACTTCAAGTCAAATGTACCCACAGGGACTCCAAGGCGCGGGGGACCGGAGGGGAGCCCCCGGCGGGCCTGCCTGCAGCCAGAGGTGTGCCGGCCTGAGCAAGGTGGGAGCGGGTCAAACCTCACCCTGGGTCGGCCTCCTGAGCGAGGTCACAGCCGGGTCCCCTGCCCTTGAACGAGCCATAGTCTTACGCCTCTTACCTGTAAGTGAAGGATTTTGGATTCGTTATTTCGAAGCATTTCCTTTTGTCTCTCAATTTCTATTTCAAAGCTACATATCTGATTGTGCAAACTTTGTATGCTCTTGTTTTTCTCCACACTTTCATTCTGCAGCAAAGAAACCTGAAAAAGAAACCCTTACGATTAACCAAGCAAAATGTGCTTTTAACGTTCTTAACAGAAAATTACTAACAATTAGGATAGCAACGAAATTGTCACAACACAGGCCTTCTTTTAGCTCACTGGAAGCAGTTTTCAGAAAAAACATCTCTTCGCACAGGAAAAGGAAGTCCTGGTACTTTAACCGGGAACCCAAACCACTGGCGCAGCACCTGTGCCGGCGGCGAAGGAGGCCGGGCTTCGCGCAGCCGCTGACGCTCGAGCCAACAAGGACGCTTCCGGAAGCTCCCGCTGAAAACCGATCCCTCTCTTACCACCAGGTTTCCAAACGGTGACAGGAAACCCTCTGACGGGCGCCTGCTTTGTCATGCGCTGCGTGTGCCTGAGAGCAGGGGTCACCAAGCCACACTTGTCCTCGCTGCCTACAGCTACCCTGAGGGGTCCTATTTTATTCTGTTTGGCTCTGAAGAACTGCTCGTTACAAACAGCAAAAACAAAACCAAAAACTGCTCGGTACCAGCCACAGAATGATCTCACATCTACCAGCCGGCCACACCGCACTGAAAGCCCTCCCGGCACAATGAGGAAGCTGGTGGGAGGGAGCCAGGCGCCTGCCTCCGCCTGACAGCTAAGGGGCCGTGGGGCGTTAGGCCCTCCTGCCACCTCATCACTCAAGCAGGGCCAAGCCCCCTTTGTCGTTTAAAATCCTTTTTGGAGAAAAAAATTAGTTCCTAAAAGACAATGTGATGGGTCTTCAGCCCCAGGGTGAGGAGCGGAGGACACCTGGCCCCCGGATAGGCCTCCTCCATCCACAGGCATCTCTGCCCGAGTGTGGGTTCAGCTGCCACCCTGGAAGTCAGAGTGCACCCAGGATGGACCAGAAGCCCTGGCTGGTGGCACAGCGGATAAGGCGCCGACCTGCAAACCCAAAGGTCGCTGGTTCAATTCCCAGCCAGGGCACATAACCAGGTTGCAAGCCAGGTCTCCAGCCAGGTCCGTAGCTGGAGGCAGATGAAAGGCAACCATACACTGATGTTTCTCTCCCTTTCTGACTCCCCCCACTTCCTCTCTCTCTGGAAATAATAAACAAAATCTTTTTAAAAAGTCACCAGCACCTGAGGACAGAGGTGCCGTCACTGAGGTGGTGGCCCCAGGTCCTCTGAGGAAAAGCCCAGGAGTGGCACAACCCGACTCCTGACACCATCCCTTCGAAGAGCTGGCCTGAAGACGCCGCCCGTCTGGGGCTCCGGCAGGGTGGGGAGTCAGCACAGCCGGGGGCTCCTCAGCACCAACGTCTCTCCTTCCTCAATCAGGACCCTCAAGGCCCATGGTGCCTGAAGGTGGCACATGCCTGTGCAGACGGGGACACCCAGCCTCACAGGGCCGCTGCCGCCTTGCCGGGGGGCTACAGCTCACCTGCCCTGGCTGTCACGGTGGCCAAAGTCCCAGGCCTGGTGCTCAGAGACACCACAAAGCACCTGCCTTGCGACAGAAACCTCAGTCATAGCTCCAAACCATGGAACGTTTTTCTGCAACAAATCAAGTGACCTGAGGGTGGCCAGGAGTGCCTAACTTCAAGGACGTCCCCTCGCCACAGTGAACTCTTTTCTGCTCCCGGATGTAGGATTATTTACTTATACGTTTCATTCCAAGAACCAGAAAGGTGGCCTGGCCGGTGTTTCCAAGAGGCGCAGGGTACCGTCCCCATGGCAGACAGAGGCCCTTGCCCTCCCGTAGCCCGTGTTCTGCTGGCCTGACTTATGCCTAAAGTGGCAGGTGTGGAAGGTGTGCAAGAGGTGTTTTGAAGCCCCAGTTTTCCAAAGCGGTTGCTCTGTAGCTTGTCCAAGAAACAGGTGCCTCCTCTCTCCTACTGCAGATGGGCAGAACCGCCCGAGGCTGCAGCGGCACGACCCACGCTGAGAGGAAACCCCTCCAGGAAAGCCCGAGTCTCCACTTGGACCCACCAGCCTCTGCTCTGGGACCAGGGAAGAGACAGGACAAGGTGCGTGGGGCCGAGGCTCGGCCAGCGTGACCGCTGGGGCTTGGGGCTGGACAGGCCCATTCAGACAGCAAGAGTTGGGGAGCAGCTCCCACGATGCCGGCAGGGGAGCGGTGGTGGAGCAGCGTGACGCAGACGCCTTTCTGACGCGTTAACCAGCCCCCTTCCGGTTTGGGGCTGGTGCCCTCTTTGTGGGAGCCGGGAGTGGGGGTTCGGGCGCCTCCGTCTCAGCCGCGCTCCACGCGCTGCGGCCGTGGCCAAAGCTGAAGGAGGGCCGGGCACCCGGCTCCACTCTGCTCAAAGGGTAGGGGAGGCCTGGGGTTCCCAGCCTGTTTCACTGCAGCGCCCAGATACCCACGTGGGACGTTGAAGAAAAGCAGGGCACACTGGCTGGCAGTTACAAAACAGAACGTGCCCTGGCTGGTGGGCTCCGGGGACTGAGCGCCGGCCTGAGAACCAAAGGGTCACCCGTTCGATTCCCAGTCAGGACACAGGCCTGGGCTGTGGGCCGGGGCCCCAGTTGGGGGTGCACATGAGGCAACCACACATGGGGGTTTCTCTCCCCCTTTTTCTCCCTCCCTTCCAGTCCCTCTAAAAGTGAATACATTTTAAAAATCTTTAAAAAACAGAACTCAAACACCTCCATTTGAAATTGCAAGATTGTGTGAGGAGGATTTACTGGTTTGTTTTTCTTTGAGAATTTTCTGCTTTGACCACCCCTTGATGCTGTTTTCTTTACCCCCACACCGCTGATCGCTGTAAGCGAGGTTTTCTTCTTTAAATAAGCCCAGCAGGAGCAGCACCCGCATCCGTACCTTCTTCTCCAGCGAGTTGCTCCACTCCTTGAGCAAGTTGACGTGCTGCACCGCGGAGCTGGCCTCGTGGGCCTTGATCTGCTGGTTGGTCCCCTGTGAGAACAAAGGGCAGAGCATGGAGCGGCTTCAGTCCAGAGGGCACAGGAGCCGCACAGGTGCCCTCAGACCGGTGCGGACACACAGCAGGGACCCTGGGCCTGGCGCAACCTGTCTGGCTGGCGGGCGGTCAGTGGCTCAAGGTCACTCCCGCCCGCCTCACACTTCTTATCAAGTGCCTGGTTACAGTCACACTTGTACAATTGAGAAATTAAGTTTCTGAAACATTTTTGCTCCTTTATGAAGCTTTTCATTGACCATATAAATGGAAAATGCTTGGACACCCTCAGTTACAGCTGGATACTGGTGCCATCACCTAGTGGGCATGTGGTCAGACTAGGGTTCTACCGAGCTCACCCCGACACTAGAGTGAAAGACACTGTAAGGAAAGGCACGTTCGCCACTGCGCTGCGTCTACTTGGAGATTACGTACACACATAAACAGTCTACAGAGTACATAAGATGTAGACCACGTGTCACTCGTAAGCACAGGAAATTGTACTCCACGTGTCTCAATAATGGATAGGAAAATAGAATTTGTTTTGATATTGGAAAATCAAGAAGCCACAGGAAGCATTTTCATGATCTCCAAAACATATACTCTGTACAGAGACTACTCATATATATATGTTGAGATAAGTGTCACCGTATGTCAACATATACATACACGTACACAGGATGGATGGCGTTACGTACGACAACACGGGAGGCTCTGCTCCTTCAGGGACGCAGGCGAAGGGAAAGCTGGTCATCCTCGTTCTTAGGCTTTTACCTTTCTAGGAAACTCTAGGATGCCAATCTCTCCCTGCTGATCGCATAACAACGTATTACGCTAACACGTCAAGTTAAACGTGGAATCCTTTGATGGTGGTAGATGTTGTCTTTTCATAGTTTTGAGATCCAAGTAGTCACTTAAGTAAAAACTCCGTAGAAATCCGCCGGCAACTCAGATGTGTAACAGGATGAACAGGTTGCCCGGCGCAGGTGAGGCAGCATTAGACGCCCTGCACGCCGTGCCCTGGGAGGTGTGGCTCCTGAGTGTGCTGTGCACACGTGTGTGGCCGCACAACCGTGCGCCGAGGCCACCCTGCTGAAGCCACGGCTCACGCTCGGCTCTAGCTGGGGTCCCCGCGGCCCCTGTCTTACCCGGACCCCCGCCCCGCCGGCCTGCGTCCCCCTCGTCGGCCGGCTTCGGACGCAGCGGTGCCCTCCGGGCCCAGCGTCCACCTGCAGCCTCCACACCTCGGCGCATGTGCGCACGTGGCTCTTGGCCACTCAGTGGCCCGGCCAAGACTACGCATTCTGCACCCTCAACGTTAACGGAGTCACTTTCCCTCACGGCAGAATCTCAGCAACTGGGAAGGACAGATGTCGGATACTGACCTGAAAAACGCAGCCATAGCGCTTAAAACTACAGGTGCTGGGGGCATTGACACACTCTGACAAGTGCGCACTCAACTGCAACGGGAAAGAGACGTGAGTTGTGGCACGAACGTTTGCATGAATGTTCAAACATGTTAAAGGCACAGAGGGCACCTGGGCTGCACCCCTGGGGATGGTGTGTCCAGCCCCAGGTGTACGCGTCACCGGCTCCTCAGCAGTCAGTTCACGGTATCATCACGTGTATACACGTATGTACACCAATATACAGAAATACATTCACTGTAACATTGCTTAAACTCGCATTTCTTTAGAATTGTTCAACATGGGACATGCCATCTGCAGTGCCAGAATTTAAAACAGAAAGTAAAAAATGTGAACTGAAACGCACATTTAAAGACTGTAAACAAAAATCGCATGAAACACACAAAAAAGAAAGCATTCAGGATGCAGCTGGCCACACACCTCCTACATGTACATGAAAATAAATATATTCCCGAAGCAAGTATGCAGTGACCCGTACGTCCCAAGATAATGGGACACTTCTCCTCCTAAGAGACTCCCCGCTGCAGGGTTGAATGACCACGCGGCTTTCCAGGACCCCAAGGTCATTCTAGCAACTAGAATCTTAAAACTACCCCTCCAGGAATGGAGAAAACGGGAAGGAAACGGTAGAGGGTAACGGCCTGGTGCCACGTGCAGGTCTGCCAGACGCACAGGGAGGGGGGCCGAGCCTGGTTGAAAAGATACAGGGCCAGGCCTCAGCCAACAGCTCCCCTTTACTGAAGAAGTGAGTTCTCGTCAGGAAACTCTGGGGACGGACCTTTACAGGGACCACTGGACTCTGGGTTAGGAAAGCGGGTGGGAGCGTGTTTATCCATGTGCCAGGTGACTGGGGTGGGCGCAGCTGTTTCTACAACTTCCCCTCAGTCTGCAGGACAAAGACGGCCCTTCCCTCTGGTCGGTTCTTCGGGCAGAGAGCACGGGAAGGCAGGGCCACCGCAGCCACCAAAGGTGGCAGCGGGAGCCGGGCTCTGCGGAGGGTCTCAAGCTGGGCTGTGGTGGTCACAGGGGCCGCAGCTGAGCACGGATGTGCCTGTGAACCAGCCTGGACATGGGGGCTGCACCGGAGGGCGCGTGTCAGGTGGGGCCGAGGGCTGGGGCTGGGACGGCCTGCGTGGTGACCTCCCGGAGCAGCGCTTTGCGCCCAGCAGCCACGCAGCCGCTGGAGGCAGGGGCAGGGCAGGGCGGGGCTGCGGGAAACTCACGCCTTGTCCTCAGCCCGCTTTCACTCTCGTTGCCTCAAAGTCTCACAGAACTTACAGGCAAAGGGGAGGCCGCTTGTGTCCCTAACTCAGGCAGCCCTGAGTTAAAACTCAGGGAAGCGTGTGAAGCCCTGAAATTCACGACAACAATGTACACTCGTCCGCCATCCACTTGAGCCGGGGCTTCAGCTGCGGAAAGAGTGGACGTTCCCTCCCCGCCACTCCCAGTGGCCCGTCCAGGGACCAGGGACCAGGCGCCACCCCGTCCCTGGGCAGCATCAGCGTGTGTGAGGACGCACGCACCTCAAGTGACAGTGGGTCTTGGGGTCACCCTGTCCCTCTTGCTCGGTGGGGACAGGAAACCGGCCTCAGGCTGCTGAGGAGGCTCGGACGGGACCCCAGGACCAGGGGTGCGTGAGTCCGTGAAGCCCGGGTGAGGACGGGATGTGCGAACAAGTCCCCCTGAAATTCTTCCGCCTGGCCACGCCCTGATCACGTGAGGGTCACGCACGCCCACTGCCTGAGGGAGCGGGAGCCCCGCGTGGGGGCCGCTCAGAGGGGCTCGTCCCTAGAGGTCGTCTTACAGCAACTCCTGTTTTACCCTTTTCAAGGCAGCTTCAAAAAAAGTGTCATCTCTGCTTGCCTTATAAAGTGATCCCATTTTCTCAATTCTTAACACTATTTTGCTCTGAATTTACCATTCTGTAGCTTTTCATGGCTTGCTTCTTCCATCTCTGACTCCCCCAGAAAGCGGAGGCTGTCGCTAGGGTTCCCCACCCCCCAGTATCGAGATCTGTGAAGACCCCGGCCTCCACCACCTGTCCGGGGAGGAGCGGCACCCAGGGGTGTCACCGGCCCCGGCCACACCCTTACCTCGCTCCTCAGCAGGGTCTGGACTCTGCACTTGTGCGGGCAGGACACCACCACGCAGGGACAGTCGGTGTCTTCGTGTTTCTGGAGGGAAAATGAAAGTGCCGTCAACCTGGAAACGTAGGGCCCCAACACCCCCACGCGGGCCAGAAGGAAGCGCCCTGCTCGCTGCTGCGACTGGGGTGCTCCTGTGCCCCCGGAACGCCCTGACATCGAACAAGCCTGAGGGAGAACCAAGGAGGGGCGGCGCCCTGGGGGCTGCGTCCTTTCGGCCCCAGGCCCAGGCCCAGGCCCAGGCCAGCCCTGCGGGCAGGGTGGGCGGGTTTCGCCCGGCCTCTCAGTGTGGGGTCTGGCCATGATGCTTCTCAAATACCTGCAACAGTGAGAGCTCAGGTGTGTTTAAGTTACTGTCCTGAAACCTGACCGAGATTGTCCCAGTGCACGAAGCCGTGGTCGACTCCTCGACTCTTCCGTAAGGCAGGCAGGGGCCGGACACCGGCAGGCAGGGGACACACGGAGGTGGCACTGGGCGCTCGGCAAGGCCCCTGCGGGGTTTCAGGCTCTCTCCAGCCTCCGCAGGCCGGCGGATGCCTCAACCGGCCCAGTGGGTGCGGGGACCACAGGCAAGGTGGGCAGGGACACGCCTCTCTGAGGAGCGAACTGGGCTGCTCGCCACTGTCTTCAGCATGGTTTTGGGTCCCTGTCCTGACACACGCACGTGCACGTGGCTCTGCAGCGAGGAGACGCCCTAGGGCACTGGCTGCCCTGCTCCCAGCCCAGGTCCTTAGAGCCCCTCAAAGGCACCTGCCGGGTGGACCCAGGGGCCCGGCCCCAGCTTCCCACCTGCCTGCCATGCTCCTCAGGCGCACTCTGTCAATGAGAAGCCTGTCTGGGACAAGGGATGTCACCTGTCACCTCCCCACCTTGGCCAGACCTCCCGCCCAGGAGAGGGGCCTGCTGAGCTCAAGTGGCAAATGGCCGACTCCTGCCTACACCTGCCCTTGATCCCACCTTCACTCCCCAGGCAGGCAGGTGGGGTGCTGAGAGAGCTGGGGGACCAGGAGGGGCCCCCACTGAGGAAGGGGTGGGGACAGAGCTCTGGGGAGGGCAGGGTGGGCGTCGAGGGAGGTGTGGCAGGGCCAGCCTGACTGGGTGGCACCTCTGCACTTCGCAGCCCTGTGCGTGGGTACCTGGAGGGGGCAGTTTCCAGGAGGCGGCTCTGCCGGGGGTCAGAGGCCTGAAATGGGCTTGTGACGGACCCTGCACATGCCCCCTGTAATCCCATGCGTGCGGGCCCACGGTGCCCGACTTCCCGTCTTTGACAAGGGGGGCCAAACAGGTAACGTGATTTGCAAACCACAGGGCGGTAAATCCTTTCTGCCCATTTCTATGGGTAGAACAGTGGCCCCTACTCGCACCCACTGGGAACCTCAGAACGTGACCTGCAGGTTGATTACAAGGAGGCCACACGGGGTGGGGCAGGGCCCTGGAAGAGCAGAGGACTGACAGCAGGAGGGCGGCCATGTGCACGCGGGCAGACCTGCGGCAAGGCTGCGACTCGTCAGCCAGGAGGTGGGCTCTGGAAGCCTGCAGGGGGGGCTCAGCCCTGAGGACAGCTCGGCTTTGGGTTGCTAGCCTCAGGGACTGTTAGAGAAGGGACTCGGTTGTTTTAGGCCACCAACTGCGTGGTTCCGGCTGCAGCCGCAGGAAAGAGCCATTGGAAACAGCTCATCAGCTGGTACTAAGAACTCTGCATGTTGATGGCATGAGCTTGTCTGTGAAATTAAGTGTGACAGGTGCGCAGAGCAGATATCACACGTGTGTGAGCCAGGACCAGGACTCCGTAGTGAGCACCGCAGGGCCAGACCCAGGGACAGCCACCAGCGCTGCGCCCCCCGCACAGTGACCACTCGCCACAAACCTGAACTGCTTCTAAAAACTCCCTTTGCTTAGAAACAAAGGTTTCATCACCCACGCGTCTGTGCCTGGCAAAATCCTATTTTGCGTGGATTGCTTCTGACTGTTGTCCAACGGAACCCTACTCACGCTGTCACCTGCGACCTGCGGGCCAGGCTGCCCAGGCTCCTCTGCCTGCTGTCCCCCTCTTTGACGGGCGTGTACCACGCTGTCCCCCAACGGTCCCCACCGCACTGCACAGTCCACTGGGGCCCCAGAACTGACGGTCTGTCCCCCACCGGTGGACGCCTGGGTTCCCTCAGGGCCAGGGTGTGCGAGTTTCCTGCCTGCCCAGGAAAGGCTGAGGAGCTGCTCACTGAGATGCGCAGGTTCTGCCCGACTGCTTTCCGGAGTGGCCGTGCCTGCCTGCGCTCCCGTTGCCTCGTGCGCATTTCCCCACAAAATGGGATCTTCAGAATTCTGACTTCTCATAAGTGACAGAGCTATGTAATGAGACCGATGCTCAATGAGTTCTGGACTTAAGGTAAGATTGTGCTGACCTGTCCATCAGCTGAAAGGTCATCAATACTGCAAAGAATTCTCGGTGCAACGTGCAGCGTGCGGCACCTGATCACGCCTGCTGAGCAGCATGTGGGCCTGGGGGCCGCCGGGGAGAGCCGGGGCCTTCGGTGGCCCAAGCCGGACGCTGCTCCCAGGCTGAGGACGGGGCTGTGTTCGAGGGGGGTGACACATCAGGCCTCGATGGGCCAGGAGGCGAGGACACCACGGGACGTCCCTTGGTGCGCGAGGGTGTGAGTGTGCAAGTGCTCTGCTGGCGTCAGGGCCCTCGACAGGCAGTCGTGGCGCCTCACACACCCCAAAAGCCAGCAGCACGGAAACAGTGTACGGTTCTCCTCCCAAGCACAGTGAGGCTTCACAGGGTCTGCATTTGCACCGTCAGGCCCCAGCTTAGAAACGACATTTTGTGCCTCTCGCCCCTGGGCAGCCCACAGGCCGCAGGTCCAGAGCAAATCAAATGCCCCTGTGCACCGCCCGTCCCTGGGGAAGTGAAGGGACAGCTGCCGCAGGAGGGCCCGTGTCCCTGGCAGCTCGCTCCGGCCCCAGGGCCCGGCGGGTCCCCAGGGTCTCAAGAGGCCAAGTGCCTGTTATTTTAGACCCAGTCCCCTCGCAGCCCCACACGGAGTCGGAGTCTGTTAGCTGACGTACCCGCAACGCTTCTGCAAAGGAATTCTGTTCTGCTGGTGAAGGCGGCGGGTTCTTACAAGAGGCAAAGTGGAAGTCTGACAGCTGCCCCTCACGTGCACAGGGCCTGGGGCATCGCGTGTCCTTCATGGGAAGCTACCGAAGGGTTTATGCCTCTGTGCCGGACCCCGCAGCTCTCCTCCACGGGGGAGGGGGGGCCACGGTCCTCGGAAGCTCTTAATAACCGGAAATGCCCAGGGTCACACAGGAGAAACTCACAGGCCTCAGAAAGTTGTGCAAGAGGGTAACCATGAAGTTATCAGGAGTACAGCTCACTTTATAGTGAACAACGAAACTCTTTCTACACCTTGGCCAGCTAAGAGCTTCCGTGCACCACTTGGCTGCAGACCCCGCACCCTGGCTGCTCCTCCCCAGGCCCACCCACCCGAGAACCCGAGTGTTCACCCCCATGCCAGACACCACCCCCGAGCCTGGACCCTGGCACTCCTCTGCTGGCCGGGCCCTCTGAGCTGTCCGCACGCACAGCTGTGCCCAGGCGTCTGTCTGTCTGTCCGATGCCTGCAAGGACCGTCTGCTGATACCCTTCTACCCCAGGACCACCCCCTAACCCAGGCGTCCCTCCTCCAGGACACGCTGGTTCACCCAGCGGCTCTCGTTACTGACACTGGGTGTCACCCTTAACTCATACTCCGCCTCTGAGCCGCCAGCTACTCCCGCGGGTCCCGCCTTCGACAGCACCCGGGAGGCCACCCGCCCCTCGCTCCCTCACCCAGGCAAGCGCCGGGCCCCCACCCCGTCCGCCCTCCGCGTGAGGCTCTTGCTGTGTCGGCTGCTGAAGGGGTACGAGGCCGGCCCTGGCCAGTGCAGCAGGCGAGTGTCTTCCTGTCACACTGTGTGCTGTCAGATACTGTCACACTGTGTGCTCACCGTCAGATACTGTCACACTGTGTGCTCACCGTCAGATGCTGTCACACTGTGTGCTCACTGTCAGAGGGTCTTCTCCCTCTCAAGGGGAGCTGGGAGCCCCCAGCCCTAGACGGCACTGGACAAGCACTCACTCAACAAAGGGGCCCATGTGGGGTTACCCTGCCACTGACTCTTTTTAAAGGTCGCCCCCCAACACCACCCTCTGTCTTCAACCCGTCCTTTACAGTAAGGGATCTGACTCCAACTTGAGCAGAGCAATCGTGCCCTGAGGAGAAACGCTGAGTTCTCCTTTCTGCGAGGCCGCTGCACATCAGTCCTGCTGGGTCGACGACCCCGTGGAAGTGACAGTGAGCGCACGGCCGTGGCGGCGCTGAACCACTGAACAAGACGTTGAGACCATTCCCTGAACGAGCGGAAAAGTCTACCTTTTCTGAATAATGAACCTTCACAGCTGGCACCCCAAGGCAATGAACGTGTTACACAAACAAACATGGGAAAAACCAAGCTGAACGCTGAGAGGAGTCACGTGACAGCCGCGCTCGGCTCCCCGTGCCCTCTGCTCCGGTCACAGGCAGCCACGCAGGCGCTGCGCACACGCCACGCCCGCCCGAGACGCACCTGCAGCGTGATCATGGGAACCTGGCTCTTGCAGTGGCTGCACGTGGCCTCACGGTACTTGCAGGCCTTGTCCACGTGCTCACGCAGGTCCTTCCTCAGGACCCGTTCTTTGCAGTCAGCACGCACACACGGGAGTTCCTCAAACTGGCAGTCGTTCTTCAAATGCACCTGGAGGGCAGACGAGCCTGGATCAGCCACGCATTTCAGCGGAAACACCGGCTTTCAGCCTGCATAGCATCCAGCCCTACGGGAGCGACCCTCGCAGAGGAGAGGGACCGGCGTAGCAAGGGGCACGGAACGTTGTACCCCACTTGGCAGCTCCGCCAACCATGTTGCCCTGAACAAGTCAACTCCTCTCCCTGGGTAAACAAGTGATTATCTGCTAAGAACTTTGTTTTATTCTCATTCAAATATCCTTTCAGGATAAAATGATCCCAGTAAAAAATAAAACAAAACAAAACCTGTTACTTGGAATTTCAGGGTTAAAAAAAAAAGAGGTGTTATTCCCCAGCCAGGTCTGTGGCTGGAGGCAGGTGAAAGGCAACCATACATGGATGTTTCTCTCCCTCTCTCCCTTCCCTTCTCTCTAAAAATAATAAGTAAAATCTTTAAGAAAAAAATAAAAATGAAATAAATGTAAAAAATGAGAAAAGGAGGTTTTAATGGGTCCTCCAGATTAAAACACGCAGATTCCGTGCCATCCCCACCAGGCGGGGCATTTAAAAGCCGGCTGCAGAATCCGCCGATGAGGCCCCACCAAGGGCAGGCTGTGCCACGTGGCCGCGCGTGCTCTCACGCTGGGCTGTGCTGACAGGCCAACGCGGACACGGCCCTGACAGGGACCCCGGCGGGTGCGGAAGCCCTCGCGCCGCCCGGTACTGACCAGCAGGTGCCCCAGCGCTAACTGCTCCGCGCAGCCCCGACCCTCATTCCTGCAGTAGATCTGCAGCGCCAGGATCTCTCTTTTGCAGCAGTTATCCTTAAACACCTGAAAGGGGGAGACAGAGATTTCAGAGGATTAGTATTTCTTCACCTCCACAAGCTGCTACTTTGGACGACGTAAAACCACTTTCAAAAAACCACGAAAGCATCTCTCAAGTGGATGTCAGAAGGCATTAAGGACCATCTTGATTTCCAAGGTCTGTGAGGAGACGCTGCCCCCACACTGAGACACGGTGGGAAGAACACAGGCTGAACCCTGGTCTTTTATCGGAGAAGCCACAGAAAGAAGTTCCATGGACCCGCAGGGATCACCGCAGGGCATCCCAACACTTTGGATTCGCTGTGACAGTGTTACACAACCTCCCGTGGGGCACAGTGGGGCTGGGTCGCAGGTGTGCTCGCGACACTTCCAGGAGCCAGTCCCAAGAGGGGCTACGGGCACACGGCCCCGCGCCAGGGACAGGGGTGGAACCTGCTCGTGCCTTTTTGCACCACTTGCCAGAGAAACTGCTATGTGAGATCACAGCTCGCAGATGGTATGTAAGACATTTATTTCGTTTGGTTCCTCCTTTTGATTAAGTCACTCACAACTCATTTTTCACCAATGTAACCTACTATTAAAAACATCTCTTTTAGCCCTGATGGCTGTGGCTCAGTGGGTTGGGTGTCAACCCACAAAGCAAAAGGTCATCAGTTCAATTCTCAATCAGGACACGTTAGGCTGTGGGGTTGGCCCTGGTCAGGGCACGTGTGAGAAGCAACTGATTTTTGTTTTTTAACTTTTTTTTTCTTTAAAGATTTTATTCATTATTTTTAGAGAGAAAAGCAGGGAAGAATGAAGAAAGGGAGAGAAACATTCACCTATGGTTGCTTTTCACCTGCCTCCAGCTAAGGACCTGGCTGGAGACCTGGCTTGCAACTTGGTTATGTGCCCTGGCTGGGAATCGAACCAGGGACCCTTGGGTTTGCAGGCTGGCACCTTATCCACTGAGCCACACCAGTCAGGGTGAGTGAATACCTTTTTAAAAATTTAATTTCATTTATTTACTTTCAGAAAGAGGAAAAGGGAGAAAGAAAGAGAGGGAGAGAAACATCAATGTGTGGTTGCCTCTCACACACCCCACATGAGGACCTGGCCCACAACCCAGGCTTGTGCCCTGACTGGGAACTGAACCAGAGACTTTCTGGTTTGCAGGCCAACACTCCACCCACTGAGCCACACCAGCCAGGGCAAAGCTAACTGACTGATGTGTCTGTCACACTTGAATGTTTCTCTACCTTCCCCTCTCCCTAAAAATAAAGTCTGTAAAAAACAAACCCTCTTTCAAATACATGTTGCAAAGACTGAAGTTGATCCAGTCATAAAAATATTTCCCTTTCAAAATAACACAATAACGCTTCTTTATTTTATTTCCCCTTCAGAAACAGTACGCTCACTCCTCCTGAAACACAATCCTCACCATCGAGCCCGCAGGCTTTTATTTCTAAGAGACTCCTGCAGGCTGACACAAACAGGCAGAAACCAGGCATCTCACAGCCCTTCTCACCTCCACTGGCCCAGAAACAGTCAACAGCTGTTAAGAGTTAACAACTCTTTGAAGTCAAAACTGGTCCTTTATTTAAAAGATGACTTTACACGTTTTTTAATTCTGGAGAAGCTCAGATTGGTTGCCTCCCCTAAGTGCCTGACCAGGGGTCACACCCAGAACCCTCTGGGAAGGGGACATGCTCCAACCAGGTGAGCCATTCTAGCCAGGAGCAACATGGCTTAAAACCCAGGTGAATGGGGGAGCGGGAGGAGGCAGAGAAGGGGGCAGTCTAGTCAAGGAACTAGCATGGAAGAACCATGGACACGGACACCAGGTGGGACTGACTTCGAGGGGAGCGGGTGGGTGGGAAAGGGGACAGAGGGGAGCAAAAAGGGGATGGATGTAATACAACAACAACAAAATTAATTTAAAAAACAGGTAATGATTTAGGACACACAACTCAACAAAACAGGTGTTTTTAACCACCAAGGAATAAACCTTCTTGTGCCAGAATTCCTTAGGGCCCTTGCGCTGAGCTTCGCAGACTGACGACAGCCCTGGCAGAGGCGCAGCACTCGGCTGAGCAGGGTTTGCGCTGCTGCCGCCCAGGCCGGAGGGAGGCGACGTCCCTCAGCCTCCCGGGGCCCCGCGTTCCCGTGGGGACTGCAGCATCGGTCGTGGCCCTGGGCTCCTTCAGGACAGCGAGCAGCTTTGCTTCAGCCCCCTGAGCCACTGACAGATCGGTGCTGAAGGCGGAACGGACGCTGAGCCCAACCCAGCCCGGGGCTCCGGCCTGCCCTCCAGCCACGCTGGTTAGACGCGTGGTCACGAGGGGACAGGCCAGCTACCGCGCTGAGAAGGGGCAGAGGTAAGCGACTTGTTTTCGCAAGAACGACCCCTTCCCTGTTCGCAACGGAAGCCCTTAAAAGCAGGCCAATGCTTCGGGAAAGAAGGCAGGTGGGCGTCTGGCCGACCGGGTCTACCCCGCGCTGGGCAAGCTCCGCCTGGTGCCCAGCCCGCCCGCAGAGCGGCAGCCGCTGGTTCAGAAAGGGAAGCCCCAGCCCCAGCCCCAGCCCCAGCCCCAGCCCCGCACAATTCAACGAGGGCACCAGAAAACCTGCTCGGCTCGTTAATCAAAACATGGGAACCACAGACTTTTATGGGCCTTTTAAGTACTTTGATGAGTCATTTAAAGTCCAAGTGTGCTGGGCAGGGCTCAGCAGTGCACGCAGCAGCACCGAGACGCAGGAGAGGCAATTGGGGAAGCCGGGGGTGGGGGGGAACCCCGGCGACCTCTGTGCCCTGACACCTGTGAGCATTCCCTGGCACGCACAGTCACGTGGGGAGAGGGGCTGATGTGTCCCGTGTGCAAGGACATGGGGAGGCTGCGTGGGGCAGGGAGCCTGGGGACAGCACGCAACCACACCAGCCGGTGGGCAGGGCCTCTGGGGCCTGGGCATCCTGGCCCCACCTGACATGGCCCGAGGCAACTGATGTATCAGCGGCACACAGAGGTAGCCTGGGGCACCCCAGCACTGGGAGCAAACGATCCAGCATCAAACATGCAACAGAACCATTCGTTAAAAACCCAAGAATGTCCCCTGGCTGGTGCGGCTCAGCAGACTGAGCACCAGCCTGGGAACCAAAGGGCTGGTCAGGGCACAGGCCTGGGCTGCAGGCTGGGTCCCCGGTTGAGGGCATGTGAGAGGCAACCACACATGGGTGTCTCTCCCGCTCTTTCTCCCTCCCCTCCCCTCTCTCTAAAAGTAAGTCAATTAAACGAAAACAAGAAATACCTTATCTTTAACGATGCCTTCTTGACACGCAGTGCACTTTGGGCCTGAGCAGCTGAGGGGAAGCACACAGACAGGTTAGAGCAGAAGCCCCAGGTATGGATCCAGGGCTGGTTCTTCCTGGGCCGGACGCGTGGCCGCCAGGAGCGGCAGCAGCAGAGCCCTGGGATGCCAGGGTGGGCTGGGCTGACATGAGGCCGCAGGGCAAGGGGGCAAAATCGCCTGTGGGTGATTTTCCATAAGGAAGTGGAGCAGACAGCTCAGGCCCACTGGAAAGCCCCTTTCAGTTAAAAGTAAAATTTTACTTCAGAAACCAAAACCAGCTCCTCGAGGGCTCCTCAGGGTGGGATCCAGGGCACGCGGCCAGCCCCCCACTCCTGGGCCCAGGTGGGGCGAGGGCAGTGCCTGCGCAGACAGCAGCAGCAGGGGCTCCAGGCAACCGTGTCCTGGGTCACCCTGGCCCCAGGCTGCCCGCTGCAGGGCTCCGTGCCTGGCGGCCCCTCCCAGGAAACAGAACGGAAGCCAAGTCCCAGCGCAGGGCTCGGGGGGTGCAGGCTCCACACACCTGGAAACCAGCAGCAGAGCCGAGGGCACCGGGGAGGGGGTGACGCACTCCCCACGGCGGCTAACCTCAAGCCTGCGCTACACGTTCCATCACGCATCTTTAGATGCGGTGGAGCCGTGTCAGCGGGGACCCTCATGCTCTCCGGAGCAGAAGGGACAGGGCCGAAGAGAAACAGCCCTGCCCTGGCAGGTGCCAGAGTGGCACCCAGGGGCCCAGAGCCTCCTCCAGGGTCACTTGCCCCACAGGCCGGGAGGCAGGCCGGCAGCTGTCTCAGGCGACGCAGGAAGACGAGGGGCCGTTCCCTGGGACCTGCACCCTGACAAAGTGTGGGCGTGTCCTGCCATAGCCCAAGTGCCCAGCACCCGGCCCAGGAAATACCTGCTGCTGAAGGACGGCATTTTCTTCACCAGTGTCATTTCTGCCCCCCGAGATTACAGAGGCATCAGTACCCAGCTGCCAGGGCTGCCATGGGCTCGGTGTGTCCCCTGCTCAGGTCAGACAGGCCTGCAACCCTGCTCCCCTCAGCCCTGCGCGGCGGAGCCCAGCGCCAGGGGGGCCCCACCATTGGTGATGGGTGCGTCTCTGCTGCAGAGCTGCGAGCCCCTCAGGCAAAGCCCCGTGACAGGCCGGGGGCACCCGGGCAGCGTGGCCAGCGCCACCAGGAAGGCGGCAGGCGAGGCCCCGCGCACTCACCCCAGCACGGAGGCCATGCAGCTGTCGCAGAAGCGGTGCCCACACTCGGTCTGCTTCGGGTTGCACAGCACCAGCCGGCACTTCTCACACTTGTACTTGTCCTCCACGGGCTGCACGAACCTCTCCTTGTACCCGCCCTGCTCCGGGGCCAGCACGGGCGCCGCGCGGTCGGCGTGCAGCTTGAGCGGCGGGTTGGTGGGCAGCGCGCCGGAGGGGTCCATCTTTTTACTTGCCTCCATTGTGGGAAAGAGGAATGCTGCTGAAAACAAGGAACAAGTCCGTCAAGCGCTATCTGGCATCCTGCGCAAGCAACCACACTGGCAGCTCAGGAAAAGCAACCGCGTCCTCCACTCTCAGCGAGACCTCAGCCTCGGTGGGAACCAGCGGCGCGAACACCCCGCTGTGCAAGGACACCTCTCACGCTGCCCGTTTGGGGTCCTTCAAAGTGCAGACACGGCGCGCCCCGTGGTAACTGCAACTCCACGCCTCTGGGCATCTTCCTCCAGTTTTGTTCCCCGTTAACCTCACTGGCTGCCAGGGACCCTCCACGTCACTGACGCGGGGCCGGCACACGGTGACCAGAGCAGGTGCCTCCCACCCTGACAACAGCATTTAGTGTCGGCTGGCGCGGCAGACCCTGGGGTGGGCAACCCAGTGCCGGCCGGCGTGACAGGCCTGGCCTCGCACCGCGGCCTCACCTCACTTCACTGACCCTGCACCGCAGCCCACGCGGACTGACCTGGGACAGAGCTGGCAGGACATCAGTCCTGAGCTGATCTCCTGCCACAGACGGCGACAAGAGTGCTGATGGCTGGTTCCTGCCTTCAAGTTGCCATCACTGGCAAAGAAAGCAGTTCCCAGGCACAGCCACAGGGGAAGCCACTTCCACACTCACCAGAACTCTCAAAACCACTCTGTGCTTCTTAAAAACTTTTTAACAGGTTGGTTTTAGCGGCAGAAAGAGAGAGAGCAACACCCGCCGCTCCCCACCCACTCAGCCTCGTGGCCAGGACCACTGGTACGTTCTTGCTCAGTCCCTTTGCTTCTGCTGCTTTAAAATGCCTTCTGCCCATGAGATCCGGTGGGTGTGCCCCATCCCTCTCCCCTTGCCAGGGGCCATTGCTGGGCAAGGCCGCGCCCTTGGGCTCTGCCAGAACAGCAGGTCTGCTGGGCCGGGCTGGGCAGAGTCCACCGTCTTGTGGCCTCAGACCTCACGTGGCCTCTCTGCGTTTTTCTGAGGCTAGAAGAACACATACGTGAATTCACGCCTTGGCAGGTACAGGCACCCCGGCCAGCTGCCCAACATTCAACAGAAAGAAGCTGAGTTCCAGCCGCACTGGGGCTGGTTTTAAACACAACTGTGCACATGTGCACAAAATGACCTCCAAGGCCAGCAAGCCTTGCTCATAAACCTGCTGGCCGGAACCCGCTCATCCAGAGGCTTAGGAGGAAGGCGCGTGAAACCCCCTGCCCTCCCAACAGGAGCCGCCCTGCCCTCTCCCCTCGCCATGCTGGGCATCAGCACCCGCAGGGGCTGCCCTCCTGGGGTGCGTACCCCCTCCTTCTCCAGGAGCCCAGCCACGGCCAGTCCTACTCACCAGACCCTGCTGCCCTGTCTGCACTTTTCTGCAGCACATCCCACCGTCCAGGGCCACGGGCTCAGTGCTCATGGTGTCTGTCTGTCTGTCCACACTGCCAAAGGGCCAGGTGTGGTGCGGGCCCCTCCACCAAGTTGTGCTTCCGTGACAACTGTGACAACTATGACAACGGAACGTTCAGGAAAAGAACATTCTCCCCCTTTTGGGTCTGATCGGACAGCTTCAGGCTTTGAAAACTCTTCCGTAGACGGAAGCCACTTGCCCCTTCAGCTGTGCGTTGTATCCCATGGAGCTTAGAAAGCGGTGTGTTCAATAAATGGTTTTTAACGAGAAACGTTTGCTTCCTTGGAGGTGAGTTTCTATTTGATGAATGAGAGACAATGAAGGTATCGAGCTCATGAGAAATAATAAACGCCCACCTCCCCTAACGTGGCAGCTGGTTCGGAGCCCGTGTCTGCCGGCTCCTTGACAGAAGGGAACGGGTGCACGGCCCCCAGTGCCGGGACGCAGCAGGGCAGTCAGCCTCGCCTGCTGCGTGGGCACCGATGACGCACCCCGGCGGTGGGCCTCCCAGCACCCCCGTCCAGTTCCGCACACGGCCCATGCCAGAGCTGAGCCTTTGGGGCCAGGGGGAAAGCGACGCCCCCAGGGCCTGGGCAGCAGGAGCAGGACACCGCAGGCTCCTCACCTACTACTCACGGCGAGATGCCCACACGAGGCCAGGCCACAGACAGGAAGCAGACTCCTGTGGGCAGGGGCTGGGGGGGCTGGTGTGTATCTACTGGGGGGCATGGGGCTTCCTGTCGGGGTGATGGATGAGGGACGAATGCACAGCTCTGCAAATACACTACAAACCACTGAAACGTCCACTTCAAACTATTCAAAATAACTCCATTTGGGTTTGGTTTGTGATATTTATACAGAACATGACATATTCTATTTTACTTTTTTAGATTTACTTATTTTTAAGGGGTGGGGGATGGAGGGAGGAGGAGGAGGAAGAGAAACATCCATGTGTGGTTGCCTCTCACGCGCCCCCAAATGGGGACCTGGCCTACAACCCAGCCCTGAGCCCTGACTGGGAACTGAACCAGCGACCCTTTGGTTCACAGGCTGGCACTCGGTCCCTTGAGCCACACCAGGCAGGCAGGGCCAGACCTACTGACTTCAAAACTTACTACAAAGCCATCAGGTGCTGGCATGAGGACAGAAACATGGACCAACAGGACAGAAATGGACCCAACCGCTGTGCCCACAGTGTGGGACAAGGCGTGGAGACCCTCCGTGGGTAGGGACTGTGAGCCCTCAGCGCTGGCAACCCCTGCTGCTGGGCACGGAGACGCCCACATGGTACGCCCCTCACCTGCTTCCTGCCCTCCCAGGCGGCCTGCTGGGTGCAGACACACTGCTTCCAGGAGGACAGGAGGGTGGCTTCTAAGACCTTCCTTGCTGAGGTCCTTTCTCATAAATGTGTCAGCTGACACGTGCAACACTACATGGACCGCATGTGCCAGGTAAGAACCCAACCCAACCACCGGCCTATTGCTGTTAGGCTCTTGAGCTGAGGCACCTTTTCAGATTTGCAGGGGGTTGAACAGACACGCAACAAGGACAACTATGTGAATAGGTGGCCTGCAAAGCCTCCAAGAGCTACCATCCTGCCCTTCACGGAGGGAGACGCCAGCCCCTGCCCTGGCCGTGACGCCGCACCGGAGCGCCCGCCGGGCATCTGCAGTTCTGCCAACCTAACGGTACATCAATGGTCTCTTTTTCCTTCTTCTGATCATTGAGTAGGTTTGGCAACTTTCCCCATGTTCGTGGGCCACCTGTGTCTTCTGTGAAACGTCTGATTCCGTCTCTTGCCCTTTTTAACTGAGTTATTGTCTTTTACAACATTGGTCTACAGGGATCTGACTGCTAAGACTTTGTCAGTTGTATGCTCTTCAACACAGTTTACGGCTTGAGTAGAACTTACGCCTTTCAATGAAGAATTCTTAATTTTAACGTAGTCAAACTAACCCGCATCTTGTCCTTTTAACAATACACAGATTAGCTCGTGGGCGACGCGGACGAAAACAGGGGCAGCTGAGCACACGCAACCAGAGCCCAAAGGTCTTCGGCTCCAGAGGGTTGTAGAAGAGATGCGCCATCAACGGGACGCCTGGGGACGCCTGGTGCCACGGCTGCGCCCGGGAAGGGACAGCATGAGGCTCTTCAACGTCCAGTTCCGGTGCTGCCGTGGACTGACCTGTCGAGGCGCCAGGCCAGCAACGATGGTGGCAAGTGTCCTGCTGCTCCAGACACCCGTCCGATGAAGCATGGAGACCAGTACCTGCTCCAGGGGCCCCTCTAACACCCTGAAATGGAATTCCTGGGACTGCTTGGATTTCCAGAGCTAATATGAAGAACTTACGTTTCTGATGTCAGTAAATTGTTATGTGTCATCTCAGTTTAAGTAAATTGACACAGCTTGAAAAAAAGGAAGCAGTTCTAATTTTATCATGGCATCATTTTCAAAAGAAGACATTCTGCTCCAACAAAACTAGCAAATGAGTCACCATGTCAAACAGACTCCAACTGCCCAAGGAGAAGACGCTTCCCAAACAAAGCTCACGGACCCCCAGCTGGTGTCAGTGGGAGGCCCCGTTGTCCCACACCGGGGGGACGGCCACGAAGGGACCCTAAGGTGGCCCAGGCACAGCGGGAGGCACCTCGACAGGTACCAGGAACGGTGCTCTTGGTCCCAACGCCCCCACCCCCCACCCGCTGTCACCGGCACCGTGAGCGGGCGCCCACCCGAGGGTGGGAATTGCCTCAGTTGCCCCTCACACCCTCAGGGCAGCAGGAACAGTGGCCTTGAGTCTCCGGACAGGACAGACCCCCACCTCGTCTGGGTTCAGGAAGCCCACCCTGGCGGAGGTTCCCACACGCAGCTCACACGCACGAAGTGACGGCACTGCTGACGGTGCACTAACGGGGCGCCCACATGCGCAGCCATGCCAAGGAGAGCCCTGGGGAGACCTGCTCTGGGCTCCTGCCCACAGGCTCCGCCGGGGTGAGGCCCTCCCGCCTGCAGCCGCACGTGAACGGGGGCAACTATTCGCCATGTGAGCCCCATGAATTCTCCCTGCAACCAGGCGGGGCACACGCACCGGAGGCCACCTCAAACCTGCGGCGACTAGTGAGTGACAGCAACAATGCCCACGTGTCCACCCTCCAACGAAGGCAGGGGACACTGGCAAACCTGTAAGAAACAACTGGTTTTGAACTCGACACTCAGCAAACGCTTGCAGGAATCAGGGGAACACTTAATCAAGACAATGATCTCATCTTCGTAAGAAAGGAGAACTCGGGGCACCAGCCGGGGTCCCGCCGGCGGCCGTGGGGAGAGAAGGGCTGCCGCAGGGCGAGGGGTGGTGGGAGGAGCGGACAGCAGCCCGGCCTGGGTGCAGGCTGACCGTGCCGGCCGGTCGGTGGCTCGGGGGGCCCGTTCCCTCTCAGCAAACCCACACTCTCCCGCCCCGAGGTGGCCCCCTGGCGGGGTGCAGGGGTAGGGTGGGGGGCAGGGAGGGTTTACTAAAAACGGTTATAGGCAGGAGCGCTCCCCGCTGCTGCCTGGGGCAATCTTTAAGAGTTGAGGCAAACAACAGGCTAACACACAGGCCCGCGGAAAAGCCGGGGAAAAGGGCTTGGAAAAGCTCCCACACAGTCCAGGAGTGCGGACGGCCACGCACCTGCACAGGGCTGTGTGCAGCTCAGGAAGACCTGAGAAAGCCCAGGGCTCCCACGTCAGCCGGACAGTCACCTTCCACACAGGCTAAGGCAGAATCGTCAACGGGGAAAAGTGGAAGATAATTCTGGTTCCAGGCACTTGAGGACATCTGTCGAGTCACTATACTAATGGAACAGAGACTTCAGTGACCACACATAAGGAACATAAACTTTACAAAATTACTTTAAAAAAGTCACTGTGTAGCCCTGGCTTGGTGACACAGTGGATAGGCGTTGGCCTGCAAACCCAAAGGTCGCTGGTTCGATTCCCAGCCAGGGCACATAACCAGGTTGCAAGCCAGGTCTCCAGCCAGGTTTGTACCTGGAGGCAGGTGAAAGGCAACCAACCGTACATGGATGTTTCTCTCCTTCTCTGCCTTGCTCCCTTCCCCTCTCAATGAAAATAATAAATAAAATTTAAATAAATAAAACTAAAAAAATAAAAATTTAAAAAGTCACTATGTAGATTACTGAATTTTGTTTCCAGATTGGCCATGTTGTAACATTCAAATTGTCCAATTTTCAAAATTTATAAGGCATGAAAGGAACCACAGAAGAAAAATATGTAATTAAGAACGATCCAGAAGACAATCTAGACATTTGACAAAGGCTTTAAATGAACTATTCTGCATATGTCCAAAACGATAAACCATGTCCAAAGAAATAGAAGAAACCACCAGTACAGTGCTCACAATTATCAATAAAAATGGACTTTTAAAAAGGAACCAAATACAAATTCTGGAGCTTGAAAAGCACAGTAACGAATGTAAAAATCTCAGTACAGGACTTGACGGTAGAACTTAGCGGGCAGAAGAAAGAAAGCGAGAACTCGCAGTTAGGTCACCTGAGGTTTGAAGGTGACTGAGTTAATCCAGTCTAATTAATAAAGGAGAAATTAATGAAGAAAAATAAACAGAGCCTCAAAAACCTGTGGGGCACCCTCAATCACACCAACACACGTGAGGTCTGTCCGGAAAGCGGTCAGCGATGCACTGTGGAAAACAGACACATTTGTTGAAAAAGCTCCAAGAATCAGGAAACGCTGTACCCAGGACGATGGCGCCTCGGCCCACCTCAGAGTTGGAACCTCACACAGCCCTCCCGGTCGCCATCAGCTGCCCATCGCATTTTCCCGAATCGTATCGGCGGTCTGAGATCTCTTCCCTTTCAAAGACGATTTTAGTTTGGGAAAAGCGGTAAGTCAAGCGGCACAACCTCTGGGCTGTAGGGAGCCAAGTCACTTGGGTGATGTGATGTTTCGCCCAAAACACTCTGTGTGAGTGGGCGTGCTGTCGTGACCACGCTGCCCATCGCCAGTTGCCCACAACGCCGTCTTCTGGATCACAGGAAGTGTCCACAGACGGACATTCAAGCTTAATGCAAAACTGGGTGCGGGTTTGTTACTCCACTCACTCAGTCATTTTTAGGGTTTTTGTTTGTTTTTAAAAATTTTGTTATTTTTAGAGTGAAGGGCAGGGAGAAAGGAACAAAGGGAGAGAGACATCCATGTGTGGTTGCCTTCCACCTGCCTCCAGCTATGGACCTGACTGGAGACCTGGCTTGCAACCTGGTTACATGCCCTGACTGGGAATCGAACCAGCAACCTTTGGGTTTGCAGGCCGGCACCTTATCCATTGAGCCACCAGCCAGGACTCACTCAGTCATTTTGAAAGCAGTAGCCACACAGCACACATGCTCATTCAGGAGCGTCTGCTGCCCCTACGGACTAGTACAGTGAAGTTGTCATTGTTCACAGTGAAGTTATCATTGTTCACAGTGAAGTTGTCATTGTTTACACGTGCATATTCCAGTCCAACCCCTGCCTTGGCTGTCATCATCAATGTCACACAAACTGTTTTCATTATTATTAACAATGGCTGGACTTTTTCTGGGCAAACCTCATATATTATAAAAGTCCCAGAATGGAGAAGAGAAAGAAAAAAGGGTGAAAAAAGCATTAAAAAAATAATGGCCCTGGCTGGTGGCACAATGAATAAGGTGCTGGCCTGCAAACCCAAAGGCCGCTGGTTCGATTCCCCAACCAGGGCACATAACCAGGTTGCAAGCCAGGTCTCCAGCTAGTTCTGTGGCTGGAGGCAGGTGAAAGGCAACCATACATTGATGTCTCTCTCCCTCTCTCCCTTCCCCTCTCTCTAAAAATAGTAATAAAATCTTATAAAAAAAAGAAAAACAAAAAGAAAAAATAACGAACAAAAACTTCCCATATTTGATTAAATACATTCATCTGCACATCCAGGAAGCTCAACAAACTCCATTTAGGATAAACTCCAAGAGATCCACATATTCTAATCAAACGGATGCATGAAAGAGAATTTTGAAAGCAGCAAGAGAGAAACAACTCCTCACATACAAAAGTTTCCTCAATTGTATCTCATCAGAAATTTGAGGACAGAAGACAATAGGATGACAATCAAAGGACTAAGAAAAATAGAATCCTATATCCAGGAAAACTATCCTTCAAAATGAAGGAGATTACCAACAAAATACCAGGAAATGAAATCCAACAGCCTATTATACACCATGACAAAGTAGGATTTATACAAGAAAGGCAAGGGTGGTTCAATATAAGAAAACCAATCAATATAATGCACCACTTTAGTAGAACAATGGGGAAAAAACCCACATGATCATCTCAATTGATGACGAAATCTAATACCCTTTCATGATTTAAAAAAAAAAAAAATCTTCAGAAAACAAGGAATAAAAAGAAACTGTCTGGACATGATAAGGAGGATCCGTGAATAACTCACTCTTTTTTTTTTTTTTTAATATTTTATTTCATTATTCCAGAAAGAGGGGAAGGGAGAGAGGCAGAGAGGGAGAAAGACATCAATGTATGGTTGCGTTTCACCTGCCTCCAGCCACAGATCTGACTGGAGACCTGGTTTGCAACCTGGTTATGTGCCCTGGCTGGGGAATCGAAGAATAACTCACTCTTAACGATGAAAGACCGAAGGCTTCCCTCCAAGGTCAGAAAGGAGAGGATGCCTGCCTTCACCACTGTTATTAGACATCAGGTTGGAGGCTCTAGCCAAAGCAATTAGGCAAGAAAAAGAAATAAAAGGTAATCAAATTAGAAGAGGAAATAAAAGTATCTCCATTCACAGATGACATGATCCTATATAAAGAAAATCCCAAAGACTTCACAAGAAAACAACTAAAGCTAATAAATGAATTCATTAAAGTTGCAGGATACAAGATGAACAAAGAAACATCACTTGTGTTTCTATTACCCAGAAATAAACAACTTGAAAAAGAAGTTTAAAAAGCAATTCTATTTACAATAGCATCTAAAAGGATAAACTACCTGGGAATAAACTTAACCAAGGAGGTGAAAGATTTGTTCCCTGAAAACCACAAAATAATTGCTGAGTATTTAAAAAGAAGGCCCAATGAAATAACAGGACATTTTCTTATTCCAAAACAAACCTACATACATGGATGGGAAGACTCACTATCTTTACAAAGGCAAATACTACTTGTGGTTGTTAGTTTTATGTCACCTTGGATGGGGCATGGGATGCCTAGAAATCTGCAAACATTTTTCTAGGTGTTTCTTGATGAGACTAATGGGTAAATCAGTGGACTCCAAGTAGAGCAGGCTGCCCTCCCCAGGGGGGGCCTCACCCAGTCGAAGGCCTGAATAGAACGAAATGGCTGCACCTCCCACCGTCAAGAAGAATTCTTTCTGCCTGACTGCCTTCAAACTGAGACACCAACTTTTTCCTGCCTTCAGATTTGAACTAAAACATCAGCTCTTCCTAGATCCCAAGCATCGGTACAGGAGCCAAGCCACGGGCTCTCCTGACTCTCCAGCCTGTCAGTTTACCCTGTATATCTTGGGAGTGAGCCACCTCCATAGCTACCTGAGACCAATTCCCTATAGTGTCTCATTACACCCCCCCCCCCTCCCCACAGAGCTGTTTCTCTGGAGCACTCTACTGCACTACCCAAAGTGAACTATGGCTTTAATGCAACCCTTACCAAAATTCCAATGGTCTTTCTTTGACAGAAATGAAAAACCTGACCTTCAAATTCACATAGAATTGCAAGGGACCTCAAAAAGCCGAAATAAATATTAAAAAAGAGAAACAAAGTTGGAAGACTCACACTTCTCAAACTTACTATTTCAAAGCTTACAATAATCAAAACTGTGTGATACAGGCACATATAGACCAATGGAACAGAATTTAGAGTCTGTATATAAGCCCATACATCTACGACCAAATAATTTTTTAAAGACTGATTTATTCGTTTGCGGAGAGAAGTATTGATGTGTGGGAGAACATTAGACTGGCTGCCTCTCGTAGGTACCCAACTGGGGACCTGGCCTGCAACCCGGGCATGTGCTCTGATCGGGAACTGAACCAGTGACCTTTTGGTGTGCAGACCGGGGGTGCTCAGTCCACTGAACCACAGCAGCCAGGGCGTAGCCAGATGATTTTTGAGAATGGTATCAAGACAATTAAATGGTAAAAAATAGTCTCTGGGACAACCGGGTAGCCACCTGCAGAGGAATGAACCTGGATCCCGACCCCACTCCATATACACAGTCCAACACAGAACTAGTACCTTAAAACTCTTAACAGAAACAGAGGGGTAGGAGTCGGGAAAAAAAAAAAAAAAAAAAAAAAAAAAAAAAAAAAAAAAAAAAAAAAAAAAAAAAAAAAAAAAAAAAAAAAAAAAAGAAACAGAGGGGTAACTCTTTATGACCTTGAACATGGCAAAGGCTTCTTAGATACATCAAAAGATATATATCAAAAGGAAAATCAACAAAAGAGATAAACTGAACTTCACCAAATCTGAAATTTTTGTACATAAAAGGGGATTATCAGGAATGTGAAAAGTTGCCCTGGCTGGTGTGGCTCAGTGGACTGAGCACCAGCCTGCAAACCAAAAGGCTGCTGGTTTGATTCCTAGTCAAACCAGCAGCCCTGGGTTGTGGGCCAGGCCCCCAGCTGGGGGCACGAACCAATTACGGTATCTCTCACATGTTGATGTTTTTCTCCTTTCTCCCTCCCTTCCCCTCTCTAAAAGTAAATAAAATCTTTTAAAAAAATGTGAAAAGACAAGAACAAAATAGGAGAAAATATCTCCAAATCAAATACCTGATAAAGGTCTAGTATTCAGACTACATAAAGCCTTTTACAACTCAACAATAAAAAGACAAATAACCCAACTGAAACATGGGCGAAGGATCTGAGTAAACATTTCTCCAAAGAAGAGACAGAAATTGCTGACAAGCATATGAAAAGATTTCAACATCATTAGTCACTAGGGAAATACCAATCAAAACCTCAATGAGTTACCACTTCCAACCCACCAGAATGACTAGTTCTTAAAGGTGCTCTGAACCCCTGCCGGCGACACATGACGTGGAGCCACCACTGCAGGAGAAGGCCTGGTAGGTCCTTCAACTTTCCGCGTAGAGAACGGAGTTACCACCTGACCCTGCTGTTCCCCTCGTCCGTACAAGCCCGAGAGAACCAAAACCACATGTTTCCACAGACGTGTACGCACCGGCCCCTAGCAGCAATATTCATTAACAAGCATTCGCTAACGACAGTCAACAAACCGAAAGTATCCACAGCCCCACGTCCATCAAGAAATGGCGACAGAAGGCAGCACGGACACAGAGTGAGTTTACTCTGCTTATGTGGCCGTAAGAACAGATGAGATACTGACACCTGCTACCCCGTGAACGAACCTTGAAAACATCTGCTACGTGATGAAAGGCAGAAAAGAGAAGGCCACACATGTGGGATGATGCCACTTACTAAAATGTCCAGAATAGGCAAATACAGAAACAGAAAGTGAGGTGGTGGTGGTCACAGGCTAGGGCCGGGGGTGGGGGAACAATGGACAGTGACTTGTTCGTGGGCACAGAGTTTCTGTTGGGGACAATGACAATGTCCTGGAAACAGATGGTGGTGACAGTTGCGTAACATGTGAATACACTAAAAACCACTGAATCGTATACTTTACATGGTTTAAATGATGACTTTTTCTTAATGGAAATGTAAAACACATTTCTGATAAAACGTTTTTTCTTAAAAGATTTTATTTCATTATTTTCAGAAAGAGGGGAAGGGAGAGAGGCAGAGTGGGTGAGAGACATCCATGTATGGTTGCTTTTCACCTGCCTCCAGCTATGGACCTGGCTGGAGACCTGGTTTGCAACCTAGTTATGTGCCCTGGCTGGGGAATCGAACCTTCGACCTTTGGGTTGGCAGGCCGGCGCCTATCCACTGTGCTACCAGCCAGGGCTCTAATAAAATATTAAAAGTCTAAGGAGCTTAGACACCCTAACTTGTCTTCGTCACAGAGCCTGACCATCCTCCTCAACCCAGCAGAAAAACGACAGCAGTAACAACATGAAAGACATTTAGCCCCATGAACCTGGCACAGTAAAACTCTGTCCATATTGCAATCCTAAGAACTTTATATCGCTGTATGTATTTAATAGAAATATTGGAGAGGAGTAGAGATCAGAAGGCAATGAAGAACTAAGCTTAAGGAAATAATGTTTTCAGTTAAATGCAGCAGACCCAGTGGCCCAAGGACAACTGCCAGCATCAGCAGCACCCGCCGGCGCCCTGCGGACCCCGGGCAGCAGCCACCGCACCCGCTCTGAGGACGGCTGCCAAAGCCAACGCCGTGTTCAATGGCCCCCAAGGAAAACCACTACAGAAAAGGAAGTTCCTTGGTTCTTATGATGTCTCTAAAACCAACATGAAATTAAAACGCTAAGTTTCTCTAAAATATCTGCGCCAGTAGCCTCTGCTCCGCCGTCCAATCTGCTCATTCACACAGGCTGGAGATGGGCTGGGGTCCCCGTGCGCCCGCAGGGGTGCGGCTGCCCCAGGGGCTGTCCATCTGCAAGGCTGCATTTCAGGGATGGTGGACACCTCTGACCAGCTTCCTCGATTTAAACAGAAACACCTTATTTCACTTGCTCGTACACGGTATGAAAACAGTTAAGTCTACCCTAGTCCTAAGTTTAGGTGTGACAACTACGGAAACTATGACGTTGCTGGGAGAACCGTCAGCCAACGTCAGCAGAGGTGAACGGGGAGGTGGGGGAGGCAGTTTTCAGGGGCCACGAACGAGGGGTAACAGCCTGGTCAGGGGAGCAGCAGCTGGGGGCGCACACAGATGGCACAGGGGCCTCTGGTTAGGACGTGGTGTCACGGCTGGCCCCTCACCTTCCCACCCGTCTGAGCATCACCTGTGGGAGGAGGATGTCTGCTTCCACCCACAGGAAGAGATGCTCCCGCTGCCCGACAGGCGCACGGAGCGAGGCGGCGCACAGGAAGCTGTGATGAGGGGAGCGGGCCACCGAGAACGCTGCGACCAGGGCGGAGCGCCAGCAGCCCCGCGCTGCACCCTGCCCAGCCCGGCCCGGCCGGGGCCTGCGGCCTGCGCGGTGCGGACCTCGGCTCCTGGGGCTGCTGCGAGGGCAGGGGCTGCCGTCAGAGGCGGGATGGACGAGGTGACGGGCGCGAGCCAACGCGGCAGGGTGGCGGCAGAGCAAGAGCGGGTGGGGTAACTGGGGGTGGGCAGAGGGGTGGAGGCAGAGGGAAGGAGCCCGCGGGGGCGGTGGGCACCTGATGCACGTGCAGATGCTGTTTCACTGAGCTGCACCCTTGAAACCTGTGGCCCAATAAATTCAATTGAAAAGTAAACAAACCTGACAACTCAAAACAAAAAAAAGATTACTGTTACTCCATTGTTTACTGTTTGGTGCATGTTTGAACATGAATTTACTATCCTTTGAGGTCAGAGTTTACCCAAATGAAACCCCTTGGAGAATCGGCTGGGGAACCTGCTCAGGGAGCCCTTCCCGGTGGGCCCAGGGGCTCCCTCCACTTCCGCTGCGCCCCTGCGCCACCAGGGACCCACGGTGCGGCCCCGCTTCTGTGACTTCAGTCCAGCTCCACTCTACTGGGAGGTTAAAAACCAGCAACAAAGGTACATCTGCTGACAAAAGGTGTTCCGAAAACGGGAAAGCCCGGGGAAAACCAAAAAAGGGAAGCACCAGATAAACAAAGAAAATGGCTCCTGCCAGCACGAAAGTACCAAACACAGGACGAGCAGCAGAGCCCAGCCTGCGGGGCAGAGGGGAGGGTGGCATCGCCCAGACAGGTGCGCTGTGGGGCTGCCGCGGGCCTCCACGTCACACCCCACGCAGCCGGTGCGCCCAGAGCCACTGCGGGAGGGGTGCCCGCTGGCACCAGGTTACCAGGCAAAAGGACAAGAGGAGGCTAGATTCTCATCCGGACAAGCGGGCAGATCGTGACCACACGTGGAAAGCCCTGCATCGGAGAGACTAAGGGAGACACGGACAGGTCCACGGCGACGCAAACAAGGGTATAAAACCTGAGCTAAACTATCTGAGGCCCTGACCCCTCAGCTCATGACTTGGGATGTTTTCAAGCATCTGTTCCACCCGAGCGCAGCAAAGGAGCTGTGCCTGCGCTGGACCAGGGCCCGCGCCCCATCTGGGCAGGACGGGCTGGGAGCAGACAGCAGGGCCCACGTGGGTGCCTGCGCAGGCAGGGGCTGCAGGCGGCAGGGGAGGCCCCCGGTCCCGGAGCACCAAGCCGACGTGAAAACAGGAGTGAAGAGCACACTCCCTGCCATGGGAAGGAGCAGACTACAATATTTAAAACTGCTTCTGGAATGAAGCCTGAGATTTGAATAAAACAGGGCTCTGACCCTCATCAGCTCCACAGCCTCTCCTGCTTCCACCTGTGGTTTCAGGGCAGGAGCCCCTTCCTCCCCCCGCACCCCCACAGGGCCACGCTCAGAGGCCCAAGGCCCCCTCTTCCCCTCCTGAGGCCCCCCATCCAGTCAGCTTCCAGCTCTGAGCTTGCAGACAAACTCACTAAGAAAGACAATTGCGCCCTTGGCTGGTAGCACAGTGGATAAGGTGCCGGCCTGCGAACCCAAAAGTTGCAGGTTCGACTCCCCAGCCAGGTCTCCAGCCAGGTCCGTGGCTGGAGGCAGGTGAAAGGCAACCATACATGGATGTCTCTCTCCCTCTCTGCCTCTCTCCCTTCCCCTCTCTCTAAAAATAATGAAATAAAATCTTAAAAAAAAAAAAAAGACAATTGTGTTTACACACATACACGCACTTACACTAAAAATAAAAACACGAGCCAGAAACTCAACACAAGTTGCCCTGGAGGAGGGAGGAAACAGGATGAAACTGAGGGCGAGAGAGACATGGATCTGCTGCCCGGCTCCCTGGTGCGTCACCGGTCGGTTCCTGCCTGTGCCCGACCGGGGTCCAAACGCGATGCTGGCACATCAGGGTGACGCGTGACCCACGGAGCTGCCCTGCCAGGACTCGTGATGTTATTTTTATTTAGAAAGTAGACTTCCTGGAGGTCCAACAGAAAGGCCTAGAAACAATAACCATCCCTGCACCAACAAGTACCTGCAGGACACAGATTGTGGTCTCAAGATACCACTTTCCACACGGGGGAACCCCGGCAGCTTAGAGAAATGGCCAATTCCAGGTCTGGGGCAAAGAAGCACAAAATGAACTGAAACATCTGCGAGAGAAAGCAGGACGAAGGAGTCCACGCAAGTGGCCCCATTTCTGCATGCGCAGTCACTGCACGGTGACCCCACCCTCACATGCTGGCATCCCTAAACCTATGAATGACACAATCATCCCTGGTCCCGGGGTGCAGCGGCCATGGAGCCACCTCTCGGCCCTGAGAGCCAGTGGGGGGTGGGGGGGGCTTCACCCCGCCCCTCCCGGCTGCATTCTCCCCCAGGGGACCCAGCAGGCGGTGAGGGGGCTTCTCTCCACAGCAGCTGCCCGTCAGCGAGGGCGGAGTAAGTACGGGTAACACGTGCCTACCCTGGTCATTCTGTGCCCTTGGATGGGCGAGAGCAGGTCCCGGCACCACGCGCCACGGCGCCAGGAGTGACGCCTCACCAGCGGGAGCCTATGCACGAAGCCAGGCGCCAGGCCTTGTAGACCCGCCTGCCCCGCCCAGGAAACCAAGAAAACCCAGGAAGAAAAGGTGTAAGGACGAGGGATCAACTGATTAAGAGGCAGGCAACGTATCCGTTAATGGCAATTACGTGGACGCTGCTCCAAACGAACTGGAAAACAAAGACACCATTGGGGAAAACGGAATGGTTCTGCGATTATGAACGAAATTTTAAACAGCCATTTTCTTGCTATTTATGAATTTATCAAAAAGAGCTGTGCGTGAAATCTTACTTTGGACGCAAACTTTTCAAACCCTAAAATTTTATATTCATTTTCACGTTTTAACGTATTAAGGAAGGTTTCATTTCAAATACGAAATGCCACTCAATCACGAATCAGAGGCCGGAACACAGGGTGTGTGTCTCTTCCCCACCTCCCACAGGAAGGAGGCTGAGGGCACCATTCCCACGACGGAACACCTGCGGGCACCCTTCTTCACGCGTCCCTGCAGGGAAGGTGGCCCGGGGAGGCAGGGGTGCAGGTCCCACCCCTGGTTTTCAAACTCACTCCTCGTTACAGGGCTGTTACACAGAATTAGAGTGTCTATTATCCCCAAAGTTTACTGCTGGTTATAAATAAATAAAAATGAGGTCAGACACAGACCAAAATAACCTGCCGCGTGCAGAGAAGATACTCAAAACACATGAGTTACAGATGACATTGCTGGAACCCAAAATGAGCGAGTGCAGGACATTTTTACTGTAATTATTTTTATGCAAAGCGAACAAACGACAGCAAAAGAAAGGAACCTATTCCGTTAGAAGGTCCTGGTGACACACCTGAGTGTCCTGTGCTGTCAGCAGACCGGGTCTTGGAGAGGAGACTCCAACGGAGACAGCGGTGCCGCAGCGACCTCACGTGTCCTCACGCGACCTCACGCGTCCTCACGCGTCCTCAGGGGCGGCGCGGAGCCCCTGCCCTAGGGGTAAGAACACGGCTGGGTCAACGGGAAAACTGAAAAGTCTGAAAAACAGAATTTCAAAAATGTAATTTCTTCTATGATCCAAGTAGACTTTTATTTTTTAACAAAAACTTGGTTAATAAAGAAAATACATATGTAACAGAAAAAACGTTCAAGCTAGAAGTTGAAGGTACGTTAAGGGAGAATCTCATCCAATGTAAAGCAATTTTACATATGAATAAATCCAAGTTCATTACTTTTAAGCGTATTTTATTGATTATACTATTACAGTTGTCCAACATTTTCCCTCTTTGCCCCCTCCACACTGCATTCTCCATTTCCGCCAGCAATACCCCCTTAGTTCATGTCCATGGGTCATGCATGTAAGTTCTCTGGCTTCTCTGTTTCCTTTACTATTCTTAGCATCCCCCTGTCAGGCCCTGGCTGGTGGCGCAGTAGATAAGGCGCTGGCCTAAGAATCCAAAGGTCACTGGTTCGATTCCCAGCCAGGGCACATAACCAGGTTGCAAGCCGGTCTCCAGCCAGGTCCGTAGCTGGAGGCAGGTGAAAGGCAACCATACATGGATGTCTCTCTCCCTCTCTGCCTCTTTCCCTTCCCCCCTCTCTAAAAATAATAAATAAAATCTTTTTTAAAATGCTAAAAAAAAAATCCCCGTCTGTTGTGTTGCTACCAAATATGCTTCTTAACCCCTCCACCTTTTCCCCTTTCTCCCTCACCCCCCACCCAGCTGATAAACCCCCAAATGATCCCCATACCTATGATTGCATTCTACTTCTGGCTGTAGGCTTAGTTTGCTTTTTAGGATTCAGTTGTTGATAGTTGGAAGTGCTGTCATTTTAATGTTCATAGTTCTTATCTTCTTTTCCTTAGTAAGTCCCTTTAATATTGTTTTTAATCTTTTTTTTTAAGGTTTTATTTCATTATTTTTAGAAAGAGGGGAAGGGAGAGAGGCAGAGAGGGAGAGGGACACATCAATGTATGGTTGCTTTTCACCTGCCTCCCCTTTAATATTTTATATAATAAGGCTTGGTGATGATGAACCCCTTTACCTTTACCTTGGCTGGGAAGCACTTGATCTGCCCTTCCATTCTGAATGACAGCTTTGCTGGGTAGAGTCACCTTGGTTGTAGGTCTTTGCTTTTCATCACTTGCAATACTTCTTGCCAGTCCCTTCTTGCCTGCAAAGTTTCTTCTGAGAAATCCGCTGACAGTCTTATAGGAACCCCTATGTAGATAATTCTCTCCTTTTCTCTTGCTGCTTTTGAGATTCTTTATCTTTAACCTTTGGCATTTTAATGATGATGTGTCTCGGTGTGGGCCTCCTCTTTGGGTCTCAACTTGTTTGGGACTCTCAATAAATAGGGAAGTTTTCTTTCATTATTTTTTCAATCAAATTTTCAATTTCTTTCTCTTTCTCTTCTCCTTCCAGCACCCCTGTAATTCAACATTGTCCCAGAGGCTCCTCAGCCTATCCTTGTTTTTATATATTCTTTTTCCTTCTTGCTATTCTTATTGAATGTTTTCTTCCTTATGTTCCATATCATTGATTTGATTCTCAGCTTCATCCCCTCCACTGTCAGTTTCTTGTAGGTTTTTCTTTACTTCACTTAGTATAACCTTCATTCCTGCTATCCAATGAGTTCCTGAGCATCCTAATAACCAGTGTTTTGAATTCTGTATCTGATAAGACTGGTTATCTCCATTTTGTTTAGTTCGTTTTCTGAAGTTTTCTTCTGTTCTTTCATTTGAGCCATTTGTCTTTGTCTCATTTTGGCAGCCTCCTGAGTGCGGTCTGTGTGTGAGGTGGAGCTGCTCTGACTACCTCTGAGCAGTGGGGCGACTGGAGAAAAGGCACCTGTAGGTCGTGTGGGGCGGAGCCTCAGGTGATCAGCAGGGCCACCCGTGTGAGCCGAGCTGATGGAGTCTGACAGGTGTCAAGGCTCTGTGGCTCCGTGCGGGGAGGACTCAGAGATAAAACAGTTTTAACCACTTTATAAAAACGTGGGCTATGGTGTTGCCACATTTTTTGCACTGGACACAAGTCAGACTGTGTGTGATTTTTAAGTCACTCTTACCATGAAGTATACAGAAATACAGAAAAGATGGGGATGCAGAATTTCATCAGGGAGCCGCACACACACTAGTCCACCTGCCACCCAGGCCAAGGAAGGGGGCACGGCCAGAACCCCACAAGGATGGCTCCTCTCCAATTCAAACCCTTTCCTCCGCTGCGAGCGACAGCTACCCTGATGCTTCGGGACACGTTTCCTTCTTTCCTTCACATCCGTCACCTACGTGTGCAGCCCCGACTGACAGTTCATTTTTGTCAGCTTCTGGATCTGCTGTGGATGAGCGCACGGTGAGCTTCCTTTGGTCATGCCTCCCATGACTGCTGTCACCCTGCGTGTCGTCCGTCCGCTGCTGAGTGATGGGCTATCACCCCCTGGCGGCGGCCCTGTCCTCTGGGCGGGTCCCGCTTGGGCGCAAACCCCAGCCCTGCTGAGACGCACCGGCTCAGCCCCCTCAGCACGCGCTCCTGGGGACGAAGCCCCTGCGCTGAAGGCCACGCGGCTCCGCAGCCGCCGGGGCCGGTCGCCCTCCCGGCATCGCACTCTTCAGCCGGCCTGGCCAGACGTCTGAGTTCTCGCTCACCGAGTGACGACTGCTAGCTAGGAACTCTGTTGTGTGAAAGTTCTTCATGATCCTGATGGAAGAGTTCACGACAGTCCACACCTGGCAGCTGCTGCGGTGGAGCTGTTCCTGCGCAGCCAGCCCTTCCTCACTCCCGGGGCCCCTGCGCCCTGGCACGAAGCCTCTAGCAGGGGGCCTGCCCCCAGGAGCCCGCCCCCCGGGCCAGGCGGGCCCATCTCCCGAACACGCACCCAAGGTGGCGTGAGCAGAGGCCCCGCAGCCCCGGAGAGCAGGTGCGGGCAGAGACGCCCCGGGGAGCAGGTGCGGGCAGAGACGCCCGCTGCGGCCCCACCCCGTCCCGTCGTCAGGCAGGTGGGCAACAAGCCCGGCACCCACGGTGACCACGGAGCCCTCACGGATCCAACCGCACTTTCAAAGTCAGGGACTTGGACCCACTCAGCAAAGTGCAGGTCAGTGCAGCTGATTCACAGCAACACACCCCCTCAGCAGCTTCCGTCCGCTTTGTAAATTAGTGCATCAGTCAGAGAAAGACAAGCCCCTCTGATTTCACTGGCGTGTAGAATCTAAAGAACAAAATGAAACTGAAACAAAACACCAAGACGCATAGAGAACAGGCGACAGCTGTTAGAGGGGAGGGGCTTTGGGGGATCCGAAAAAGGTGAAGGGATTAAGCAAAAAATAAAAACTCACAGTCAGACAGCAGCATGGTGACCACGGGGGGAGGGGGAGGAGGCAGGAGTACAGGGGACACGGTGATGCAAGGAGACAAGGCTTGGGCTGGGGACCCCCAGTACAATACCGACGGTGGACCACAGAACTGCACCCTAAAACCTATCTAACTTTTCAAAAGATTTTGTTATTTTTTAAAGGGAGGGGTAGGAAGAGAAGCAGAGAGGGAGAGAGACATCCATGTATGGTTGCCTTTCACCTGCCTCCAGCTGGAGACCTGGCTTGCAACCTGGTTCTGTGCCCTGGCTGGGGATCGAACCAGCGATTTTTGGGTTTGCAGAAAACCTATATAATTTTATTCGCCAATATCACCTCAAGAAACTCAATAAAAACAGTTCATCACCCCCACCTGAACAACAGTTCTTGCCTGCGGCAAGGTCACTGAGTGACTGGCAGGAGAACTGAAGTCCAGACTGTGACCCATCCTGGTCTGAGGGAGACCCCTCCCCGGTTACCACCCCCTCAAAAATTAGGCGTGCTCCCTGCTTTATTCTGAGGAAGCATTCGGGTGAGGCTGGTGGACTTTAACAACAAAGTCATCTGTGCCTAATAATTTTTTATTCCGGACTTGACTTTTTTCATGGTTATAGGCTTATCTGAGGTTTTTCTCTTTCTTCTGCAGTTACTTCTAATAAATTACATTTTTCAAGGAGCCATTTCACCTCTCCAATTGACTGACATGATGCTATTTTTAATAAGGTTTTGTATTGTTACAGTCCACTGACTCCACAGCAGTTTCTTTTTCCTTTTCTTTCCTGTTATCATCTCTGGAGGCCTGTCAACCTTGCTACACCAAAGAGCCAAATTTTGGTGGTGTTGATCTTTTCTACTGTAAACTTCCCATTCTGTTCTTTTTAAATTCTCTCCTTCCTTGGGGTTTTCTCTAATTTGTAATTAGAACGATGCTTAGCCTGCTATTTTCAGCCTACTTTTCTAAAGCTATACAGCTCCCTCCATGCACAGCTTTGGCTGCATTCTACAAGTTCTGATACACAGTGTTTTCATTACCATCCCATTAAACATATTTTTAACTTCCATCATATCATCTTCTCAGACCCATGATACTTAAAAACTATTTTTTAATTTTTAAACTCAAGGATTTAAAAGCCTTACAATCTTTTTGTCACTGAGTTATAGAACAATTCTACTGAGGTCAGAGATTATAACCTATTATCGTAACAAAGCTTTGAAATGTATTGAGATGTTCATGATGGCCTAGTATTGGTCAATTTTTACAAAAGTCTTTAAAATAAAATTCTACATAGAATGTTATTTATACGTATATCAGACTAAAATATTTATGCTTATAGACTATTATTTGTATGTGTGTGTGTGGGGGGGTCCACTTTTTCTATCAATTACTGAGAAAAATTTCCATGATCATTTTCCTTCTGCCTCAAGTTCTGTAAAATTTTCTGGAGTGCAGTTCTGCTGGCCATAAATTCTGTCAGTTTTTATTGGCCTGGACATTTTTATTTCACTTTCATTTGTGAAAGATATTGTCACCGGGCACAGAACTCTAAACTCCTTTACAATGTCCCCCTTGGCCCGAGCCCCTCTAGGCAGGACGGTTTCCCCCAGAGCACTAGAGCAGCTCTGACTCCGGGTCCCCGCTCCCGCCCCAGGCTCCGCCGGGCTTCCCACAGGTGCAGATCTCGTGTGACGCCCTGCACTGCGGTCAGGGCTGAAGCGCATTTAGGGACAGGATTTCAGTGTAAACTATGGGGCCTCTTCTCCCCAGTCCCTCCCCAACGATTCAGTGTGGCCTTGCCTCGTTTAAAAGGTTGGTGGATGGCCCTGGCTGGTAGCACAGTGGATAAGGCGTCGGCCTGCAAACCCACAGGTCGCTGGTTCGATCCCCAGCCAGGGCACATACCCAGGTTGCAAGCTGGGTCTCCAGCCAGGTCTGTAGCTGGAGGCAGGTGAAAGGCAACCATACGTTGATGTCCCTCACCCTCCCTGCCTCTCTCCCTTCCCCTCTTTAAAAAATAATAAATAAAAGGTTGGTGGCTTTTGCTTGGGGGTCAGTGCTCTATCCGTGCCCTTGCTGGTCTCTGCACACACCTGCTGCGTTCAGACGTGCGGGCCTGTGGCTGCGTGGCCTGGCTAGGATGCCAGGAGCCCTGCTGCTGCTCCTGGTTTGTCAACTGACCAGGATCCCACCTTGTTTCCTGTTGTGGGGTGAACAGGCACAGACAACAAGGAAAACATGCCCCTCTGCTGCCTTCTAACCGGCACAAGTTCTGACCAGGAGTCACTGTCATTTGTACCTTTTTCCTCTAATGTGTCTTTTCTTTTGGCTGCTTCTCTTTCCTAACGTTCTTTTCTCATGATCACAGGCTTTTTGGCAACTGGGTTACGTGGTGCCTGGTATTGGTTTTATTTGCTCAACTGGATGCTTTGGGGCTTGTGGTTGAATTTTCATCCACTGTGGACAGTGTGGCTGTTATTTTTTCCAACACTGTTCCCATCCCTGCCTCTTCTTCTGGAAATCCAGGGACACAGTACTTCACAACACTTAACGTTGACTCAAAAATCGCTGGTGTCTTGCTATTCTGTTCACTTTTCGTTATTCCTCGGCTGCAGTTTGGATCGTTGCTATGGCTTACGTCTTGAGGTTCACAGGTCCCTCCTTCTGTAGCACTGATGTGCTGTCAATCTCTTCCTGCCTTGTTCACTTTAGCTGTTTCATTTTTCTAACTCCAGAAGTTTTACCTCAGCCTTTTTTATATCTTAATTTCGCTCCCGAGGCTCATGTTCCTCCACATTCTTAAACGTGCAAGTTATTTATAAGTTACTCTGATGTTTCTGCCAGCTAATTCCTCATCTCTGTTATTTTTGGATCTTTTTCTATTGATTGATATTCCTCCTGGTTTATGTCATGTTTTCTTACTTCCTCACATGCCTGGTACCGTTTTAAAAAGATTTCATTACTTCAGAGAGGAGAAGGGAGGGAGGGAGAGAGGGAGAGGAATGTCAACGGGCTGCTTCTCATACACACTCATACACACGCGTGTGCCCCGGCCAGGATCGAACCAGAGACCTGCTGTGCAGGACTCCCGGCTAACTGAGCCACACGGGCTGGGATATATGCCTGGTCATTTTTACTAGAGGCCAGACACGGACACGTTTTTACGGGGCCGAACGCTGACTGCAGTGCATCTTGTTAAGTAGAGCTGGGGCTGTCCCCCGGGGTCTCCAGTTAAGTGACTTGGACTCAGGGCAGGTCAGCAGCAGCCCGTCAACCTAGCCCCCTCTCTGGGTCGACCTGATGTCTAAGGCAGAAAAGGTGCCTGAACCACCCTCACAAAGACTGAAAGAGACCAGCCTTAGAAGGACCACGGACAGCAGCCTGAGTGGTGAGAGCACAGGGAGGGCCCCACCGCCCTGCTCAGCCAGCTCCTGCCGGAAGGTTCTTTTCTGGGCTGAGAGGCTCCCCTGTGAGTGTGCACATCTGTCCCCGGGCAGAGACTCCTGGGGGACACCCTGTGGACCTCGACAGTCTCCGAGTAGCTACACGTGACCCTCAGAGTCTAGCTGCAGTCCTCCCCCAACTCTGGCCTCTACCTGGGGGGCTCCCTGCCTTCTCTCTCCCTGCCCTGTGATGCGGAAGCTGGCTCCAGGCTGTGGCCAGCAAACCACCCACGGGCTGGAGCGTGCCTGCTCCTGTGGCCATGGGAACAGGAGCACACCTGTGCCCGCGCGCCGACACGCCTGGAGTGAAAGCAGCCACACGTGTGCGAGCGGGCCGTCTCTGAGACCACAGGGTCTGCAGGACAGCCACGCCCGTGGACCTGCCATGCAGACACGCCGGCACACTGCTGGGCGCACCTTCTGTGCTGCCCCGACGGGACACAGCCCTACCTGCCTGAAAACTGCCGTTTCACACATTCTGTCCAGCTCCGTGGCGAAGGTGGGAGTCAGGCTGGGAACTACGCTGACCAAGTGAGGACGCGGTCTCGGGCACAAACCTGAAAGGCGTGCCGGAAACTCAGGGATAGAAAAGCAAAACTGATGTGAAAACCCATGAGAAACCAAACATCACCATTTAATAAAGACGGTGTTGGTACAGTGCTGAGATGAGCTGTGCTGAAACTAAAGTAAAAGGAAAAAATTATTAACACTGATCTTGTCTTTATTTAAAATTTCATTTTTTTCATCATGGATTTTTTTTGCCTCAGATATGATTTTTTTAAAAAGTAGGTCACTAAAAGGGTATCATGTCCATTACGGAGCTGCCTGCTGCACCGTAAACTCTCCCGAGGCGAGGGTCTGAGTCACACCCCGTCCCGGCGGAGAGCCCACCACCCCACCGCAGGGACGGAGGAACTCGGGACAACAGGTGTAGTGAGCAGAACTCAGGACACGCTGGACACGCGCCGTCCGCCAGAGCGGCCCTAGCGGCTTCTGTCCAGAGCCCCCTGGGACGAGGCTGCACTGGGAAGAGGTCCGCTCCGTTCTCTCTGCCGCTGGCTGGTCTCCTCTGCCCGCCTTCCCGCAGACCCCGTCACACACTGTGAAGTCCCCCCGGGACGGAACAGCTTTCCTGTCGCTACTCAGTGAGCGCACACCCTGCAGACACGGTGACCGCGCAACGCTGCTCAGGCAGGGCGCACCTTGGGCGCTGTGCCTGCGGCCAGGTCACCTAGGACTGCCGGGTGGGCGCCCGTGTCCACCTCTGAACATGAGGGGCAACGGAGAAGCAAACCAACCAGCCAAGTTCCTTCTGGTCCTGAGGGATCCCGTCCTTCTGCCATCAGCCAGCTCCCTTCCTGTTTCCCAGCCGCCCGCCCTCGCGAAGAGACGATGGGGCTCCGGCAAGGGCAGGCCCGCTCCCTCCACGCGTGCCCACTGAGCCCACGGCCGCCGGCTACACATTCGACACCGTTCGTTTCATGTTCTGAGCCACAGGGGCGGGAAGTGTTTCCAAACGTAATGACCAAAAGAAGGTTTCCCTTAATTAAAAGTTCTGTGGAATTCAGTTCAACGGGTAAACAAAGGCTATGAAGTTAACGTCAACTTTTTTACGAGAAAAAGAGTCTAGAACTCATGAAACTCAAAGTAATAAAACAATCAGGTGCCACTCCAAGTCACGAAGCATCCCCCCTCTCCCCCATCTGCGAACCCCGACCCAGCTGGGCCTGCGCCTCCCCACCGCCACCCTGCGAAGGCCGCACCCCGCTCTCGCTGCGGGAGGCACGTCAGCTGCTCCTTCTCTCCACTCCCCACGTCCGTCCCTCGCTTCCGCCTCGGGACTCCATTGCTCCTCTATTCACACCCGGCTGGGATCCCCGCTGCCCTGCAGGGCAGGGGTCAGGCTCGATTTCTGTCCGTGGTCACCCCACCCTGTCAGGTTGAGGGGACAGAGAAGTGTGGCCCAGAAGAAGGAGCAGATCTAGGTGCCAGTGGGAGAACTAAGTGGCGAGGAGATGCCAACCTAACAGACGCAGAGTCCAAAACACTGGTGATGAAGGTGCTCACAGGCCCGACAGACATGCTTGAGCACGGCCAATGCGTAAGGGAAGAACTAAAGGCCATGCTGAGCGAAGGGAAGGAAAATCCACATGAAACTAATGGTGAAGGGAAGGAAACCAAGGCTCAGATCAACAATTTGGAACATAAGAAATAAATAGTCATCCAGCACAGAAAGAAGAAACAAGAATTGAAAAAAATCAGGAGAGGCCTAGGAACCTCTGGAACAACTTTCAACGTGCCAATATCTGAATCATAGGGGTGCCAGAAGAAGAGGAGGAAGAACAAGAAATTGAAAACTTGTATGAAAATAAAATAACGGAAAATTCCCCTAATTTGGCAAATGACATGGACATACAAGTCCAGGAAGCACAGAGAGTCCCAAACAAGCTAGACTTACAAAGGATCCTACCAAGACACATCATAAATAAAATGCCAAAGTTTTAATGATAAAGAGAGAATCTTAGCCCAGGCTGGTGGCTTGGTAGGTAGGCGCCAGCCTATGAACCCAAAGGTCGCTGGTTTAATTCCCAGCCAGGGCACATAGCCAGGTTGCAGGCCAGGTCTCCAGCCAGGTCCGCAGCTGGAGGCAGATGAAAGGCAACCATACATTGATGTTTCTCTCCCTCTCTCCCTTACCATCTCTCTGAAAATAATAAATAAAATCTTTTAAAAAGAGAGAATCTTAAAAGCATCAAGAGAAGAGTTATCCACAAAGGAGTTTCCCTAAGACTATCTATCAGCTGATTTCTCAAAAGAAACTTTGCAGGCAAGAAGGGACTGACAAGAAGTATCTAAAGTGATGGAAAGCAAGGACCTACAACCAAGGTGACTCTATCCAGCAAAGCTGTCATTCAGAATGGAAGGGCAGACAAAGTGCTTCCCAGACAAAGTAAAGCTAAAGGAGTTCATCATCACCTAGCCACTATCATATGAAATGTTAAAGAGACACATTAAGAAAAAAGATAAAAACTATGAACAGTAAAATGACAACCAACTCATAACTATCAACAAATCACTAAAAAACCCTAACCAAACAAAACAAAAACCACACACACACACACACACACACACACACACACCCAAAACAACTAAGCAAACCACTAGAAGAGGAAGAAAACCATGGGTGTGGGGATCGTTGGGAGGGCTGTCCGTAGGGAGCAGGAAAGAGGAGGAAGGGGGAAATGGTGCAGAGATCAAGAGGCATAACTGGCAGGTACAAAGTAGACAGGGGGATGTTAGAACAGTACAGGAAACGGAAAGGCCGGAGAACCTACATGCATGACCCACGGACATGAACTACAAGGGATGGGGTTGCTGGAGGGAAGGGGTCCTGGGTGGAGGGGAATAAAGGGGGAAATTGGGACAACTGGAACAGCATAATCAGTAAAGTACACTTAAAATTTTAAAAGTTGACGAGGATTATTTAGCTTATATTTGAAAACCATCATCAAAGTGAATCTGGGTAAGAAGGAGGGAAAGCTGCTCAGGAAAGAACCAGCCGCTGGGGCTCCCGGGCCAGAGTCACACCTGCTGTCGGGGACGGAAGCTCTGACTGGTGCGGAGTTTGCTTCTGCCGCTCTGGCGTCTGGCTCACTGACACCGCGACCCCGCACCCCCTGCCACAGCACTGGTGCTGCGGGCCTGAGAGGCGGCGGCAGATCCACCTCTAGTGAGGCAGGGTCCTAGACCCCTGGGGTAGTATTTCGAGGATCTCTGAATTTAAAATTCTTCATGCTACGTGAACCCTCTGGAATAGGTCTACTTGTCGTCAAACCACCCTGCCAACCACCAGCCCCAGCGCCCCACGCGGCTCCTGCTAACCGACCATGTCCGCTCAGCACCGCGGGAGGTGGGAAACGTTTCCAGGCCCCCGGAAGTTGGCCTTTCAAAGAACCTCTGTTCTGCAATGTTGGCTTTCGCTTAATGTAGTCATTATTCACTGTACTTGCTCACTGAATTTTAGTAGACTTATTACACAGTGTCGAATCTCTTAGGTTCCCCCCACAAAATAACCAGTACTCGGAACAGAGAATATTCTACTGTCAGCATGCCTTACACGGACAAAATGTCGACATCAGCAACATTTTCCGGTGAAAAATATGAGAACACATCTGTATCTGCGGGTGAGAGCAGAGCTGCCAACGAACACAGGGAGCGTTCACCCGCCGGGTCGCTGGAGGCCGGGTGTGGACACCGTCTGCGCAGCGCCTGGTCCCACGGCTGCACCCAGCCCGTGCCAGGGGGTCCCAGGGCAGGGTGTGGACACCGTCTGCGCAGCACCTGGCCCCATGGCTGCACCCAGCCTGTGCCAGGGGGTCCCAGGGCAGGGTGTGGACACCGTCCCAGGTAAAGTCCGGCCCCATGGCTGCACCCGGCACCCAGCCTGTCCCAGGTGGTCCCAAGCAGTTGGGGCCAAAGCGAGGCTGTGTGGTCTCAGAGTCCATCTCTGTCCACACGCATGAGCGCCTGATAAACATTTTCAAAGGATAGCAACCTTCTCCCAACTTGGCACCTGTCAAGAGGAAAATGAAAGATAATTTCCTATAAATGACCAAAGGTAACAGGGAAGGTTTTACGTTTCTCCAATCTAGTTCGCTCTCCTCAAACGTCTCTACACTGGAATCAGAAGGACCCATTTAAATTCACGGCCCTTCATGACATGCTTCCTTGAGGGGAGAGCACAGAGGGGGCCCACTGGGGACATCACATCACTCCTCTCAGTGTTCCCTGCAGGGGAGGAAACAGAGGCGGTCAATAACCAGGGAAAAACAAGTCAGTAACGGGGCCAAGTGCTCCTGGTTGAGCCAGGAGCCACCTGAGAACTTTGGGGTGGCCCTGGGTGGAATGGGCCAGCTCAGACCCCGCCAGTGCCTCTGCGGCAGGTCCCCGGCTGCGTTCACTCGCTCTGCCTGTGTCGAGCACCCAGTGTGCAGGCACCAGGAGGTGGGGACAGCAGTTGGGACACAGCATACGTGTTGTGTGTGCATGTGTGTACTCACGTGTGACAGGAAAACTGCCAAAGGGCTGCTTAGGCTGACCCCACCATGACATCCACTTAAAATCTGAGAAATCAGTAGAAATGAACTATTTCTATAATTCTCAGGTTGCAGAACCAAAAACATAGGTAAATGCAACAAGAAAAATCAAGACTTTCAGCCAAGAGGGAAAGTAGGTAAACCTGCTTCACCTCCCTGCACAACTACAGCAAAAATAAAAGCTAGATCACACGATAAACGTCACCCAGCCTCATCAGAAAACTGAGCGGTGTGGAAGTCCAGCAACCGGGGATTTGAAAAAGCCACACTCGTCCGGGAGGCGGCAGCAGGGACGGCCCTGCACTCCCGAGCGACGGGAAAACTCGCCCCTTGGGAGCAATTCCGGCCCAAGTCCAGACGGTCCAGCCCCAGATTCCTGCGTCAGGAAGAGCAGCCCCCGTAACTCCTGGCTGTAACTCCAGGGGGCGCTGGGGAGGCAGCAGAAACTGCAGGATTCTCCCAAGCCTTCTCTGAAGGGCCCACATGGTTTCAGGGCTCACACAGGCCTACCCCAAGGCAGCAGCTGGGAGGCACCACTGGCATAGAGCATATGGCCAGCGGAGAGAGAAGTGACTGGCAAGGGGGCGAGTGCAAGGGTGACAGCGTCCTCTCGGGCGTACGCCTGTGACCAGGCAGTGGCACGTCCCCTCTCGGAGCCTTCCACCACACAGAGCCACAGAGGGGTGAAGCGGGTGGCCCCCCCGGCAGTCACCTAAGGCTCCACCCCGCACAATTTCAGGCACCCTTGCCACGTAAGCCACGCTCTATGAGAGGGAGTCAACGCAGGTCTACCTAACACACAGTAACAAACACAGGGAGGCTGCCAAGCGGAGGAGGCAAAGAAACATGGCCCAAATGGAAGAAGAAAACAAAACCCCAGAAAAAGAACTACGTGGAACGGAGACAGCCAACTTAGCAGATGGGGAGTGCAAAGCACTGGTGATCAGGATGCTCAGAGAACTCACTGAGTCCAACACCATCAAATAAAGACCCAGACAGAAATGAAGGTTACACTAAGTGAAGTGAAGAAAAACCCACAGGGAACCAATGGTGCAGGGAAGGAAGCATAGATGGAACATAAAGAAGAAAAAAAAAGCATCCAACCTGAACAGCAAGAAGAAACAAGAATTCAAAAAAACAAGGAGGGAATAAGACGATGCAGACATCTCCAAACAGACCAATATTTGAATCATAGAGAGGCCAGAAGGAGAAGAGGAACAGCAAGAAATTAAAAACTTAGTTGAAAAATAATGAAAGAAAATTTCCCTAATTTAGTGAGGGAGATAGATATGTAAGTCCAGGAAGCACAGAGTCCCAAACAAGCTAGACTCAAAGAGGACCACACTGAGACACATCATAATTAAAATAGCAAAGGTTAAAATAATTTTTTTTAATGGCGAAGGTTAAAGATAAAGAGAGAATCTTAAAAGCAGCAAGAAAGCCCTGGCTGGTAGCACAGTGGTTAAGGCACCGACCTGCGAACCCAAAGGTTGTGGGTTCGATTCCCAGCCAGGGCACATAACCAGGTTGCAAACCAGGTCTCCAGTCAGGTCTGTGGCTGGAGGCAGGTGAAAGGCAACCATACATTGATGTCTCTCTCCCTCTCTGCCTCCCTCCCTTCCCCTCTTTCTAAAAAATAATAAAATAAAATCTTTTTTAAAAAAAGCAGCAAGAGAAAAAAAGAGAGTTACCTACAAAAGGGTTCCTAAGACTTAGCTGATTTCTCAAAAGAAACTTTGCAGGTAAGAAGGGACTGGCAAGAAGTATTCAGAGTGATGGAAAGCAAGGACCTACAACCAAGATGACTCTACCCAGCAAAGCTGTCATTCAGAATGGAAGGGCAGATAAAGTGCTTCCCAGACAAGGCAAAGCTACAGGAGTTTATCATCACCAAGCCCTTATTACATGAAATGTTAAAGGGACTTTTTTAAGGTCAAAATGATGAACATTAAAATGGCAATAAGTGTACAGCCACCAACAACTGAATCTAAAAAACAAACTAAGCAAATAAGGAGAAAAGGAATAGAACCATAGGTATGGGGATCATGGGGAGGGTTATCAGCTGTGGGGGGTGGGGGGATGATGGGGGAGAAGGTGCCAGGATTAGGAAGCACAATTGTTAGATAAAAATAGAGGGATATTAACAGTAAAGGGTGTGGAGGAGCCACAGAACTTACATGCACAACTCACAGACATGAATGGGGAGCGGAGGGCAAAGGAAACTGTGATAGCATAATCTATCTACTTATCTATCTATCTATATATATGTGTACGTATATATTTTTAAAGATTTTATTATTATTATTTTTAGACAGAAGGGAAGGGAGAGATGCAGAGAGGGAGAGAGGCAAAGAGGGAGAGAAACATCAATGTATGGTTGCTTTTCACCTGCCTCCAGCTACAGACCTGGCTTGCAACCTGATTATGTTGCCCTGGCTGGGAATCGAACCAGTGACCTTTGGGTTTGCAGGCCGGCACCTATCCACTGTGCCACCAGCCAGGGCTCAAAATATATTTTAAAAAAGAAAATTACATGGACATGGACAATAGGTAGGACTGACTTTGCGGGGAATGGGTGGGTGGAGAGGGGGACAGAGGGGAACAAAAAGGGGATGGATGTAATACAACAACAATAAAATTTAAAAAATAATAAATGTAAAGCGAAAGAATGAAACTAGACTGCTCTGTCACCATACACAAAAATTAACTCAAAATGGACTGATGACCTAACTATTAAGACATGAAACAGATGGGTTAATACAACAACAATAAAATTAAATTAAAAAAAAGACATGAAACAATGAAGTACACAGAAGAAAACATAGCTAGTAAACTTATGAACCTTGGTCTTGGTGAGGACTTTATGAGTTTGACCTCAATGGCAAGTGAAATAAAAGCAAAAGTAAATAAATGGAACTATATTAAACTAAAAACTTTTTGCACATCAACCTGGCTGGTGGCTCAGTGGACAAGGCACCGGCCTGTGAACCCAAAGGTTGTGGGTTCGATTCCCAGCCAGGGCCCATAACCAGGTTGCCAGCCAGGTCTCCAGCCAGGTCTGTGGCTGGAGGCAGGTGAAGGGCAACCATACATGGATGTCTCTCTCCCTCTCTGCCCCTCTGAAAATAATAAATAAAAGCTTAAAAAAGAAAGAAAGAAAGAAAGAAACCATCAACAAAAAGGTAACAAGTGAATGGGAGACGATACTGCAAATGACACCTCTAATAAATAATACCCAAATCGGATAAAGAACGCATACAACTTGAAGCAGAAAAACACACAGTCCAATTAAAAACTGGCAGGGGATCTAAACAGACACCCCTCTCAAGAAGACCTACAACAGCTGCATGGTCAGATACAAGAAAAGATGATCAGCGTGGCTGGCTATTAGGGAGAGTGCCCTCCCCACCCGTTGGAACGGTCGCTGCCAACCACACAGGACAGGGCCAAGCGCTGGGGGCGGTGGGAACAGGAACTTCACCCACTGCTGTGGGAATGGAAGCCGGTGTAGCCACCGTGGAAAACAGTATGGAAGCTCCTCAGGAAATTACGAATATTATCACCATGTGACCCAGAACCCTCTTCTGAACGTCTACACCAAAAGTTTGAAAACGTGTATAAAAATATATGCACCCCTACGGTCGCTGCAGCATTATTCACGGTGGCCAAGGTGGAGAGAGTGAGTTCCCTTCGGTGTACAACAGGTAAAGAAGATGTGGTCCATGACGTACGCAATGGCGCATACGCTCAGCCCTGAGAACAGGTAAAACACTGCCACTTGCAACCACATGGACGAGTCTTGCGAATATCACACTAAGCCAATAAACCAGGTGAAAAGTCACGAACCGTATGATTTCACTCGTGTGGGATAGGAAACAGTAAGCAACAAATGAACACACAAGATAAACCAACAGAAACTCAGACACAGACAACGGCATGGCGGTCACCAGAGGGAGAAGTGGAGGAAGTAAAGGGCAATGGGGCCAAATCTTTGGCCATGGAAGGTGACCCAGCGGCCTCAAGACCTCGGAGCAGAAGTGCTTCTCCACCGGGAGGTTACCTTCCGACCCGGGCACAGTTCTGTGTGGGAAGGTCATTCTGGGTGAGTCTCGCAACACACTGGTCCTGGGCCAGAGGGACGCCTCCAGAGAGTTCTCCCTATTCCTGGTTTTTGCAGATTTTGCCACCTGCCTGCTGAGAAATGGGACCCGTGGCTACTGGACCTGCCCACTGACCTCATTCCTCATACCATCTATGCCCACGACCCCCAAACCTGCGATGGTCCTATCATGTTTTCAGAGACCCCCAGTTATTCAGCATTGACTGGGGGCTGCTCCACTGAGCCAATGTCCAACCACAGGATCGGGGCTTCCTGCACTTGGGAGCTTCGGGGAGGCAGGGCGCAGACGGGCCGGGGCTGTGAGGACACCCAACTGCCCGCTACCCTGAGCTGGGCCAGGCGGGCGGCCAGACGTTTCCACCCAGGCCAGTTCCGGTGGCACAGCCACGCCCTCTGTCCACCACAGCGGAGACACAGGACAGTCCCGCAGAGCCTTGCACCTTAGATCTGGCCCCCAGCAGAGCACGTGTGTGACCGCTGGGCTCAGCTGTTAGCAGCCCCTTCCTCTCGGGGCTGAGCCTTTGCTTCTGACCAGTGTCCACCAACCTTCCCTTGTGCGGGTGTGGACACGGAACAGCAGCACATGGCGCGCGGACGGGACACGAGATGGGCAGACGGGGCCAAAGGCATAAGCTAGCCTGGCACTGCCAGTGCCGCCACCTGCCGGGCACCCTGGCACTTCCTTCTCGTCCCGCAGGGGGACCGGCCTGCAGAGGCCCCTCCTGCGGGCAGCACCGTCTCCATCCCTGAGGCCGCCGCTGCCGGCTCCATGGAAACGCAGCGTAAGGCTCACTGCCCACAGAGGCTCCACAGGAACCTCGTGCACTGCCAGTCACTTCGGAGGGGATGCAGCACGCCCAGCACCCGTCAGGCATCACCTGTGCCCCCGGCTGGGAGTCATGCACCTCCCTTTGAGGCCTCGGCGCCTGCTGGGACCCAGACACGTGTATGTACCACGATGCAACGTACCGCGACCCGTCTTGCACTCCCGTCAGGCTGCGGAGAGCAGAGATGCGGAGTCTGAGGCTGGCTGGGGTGACCGGGCTGCTCAGGTGCACCCTGTACACCGACAGTTTCCGACACGCAAGTTAGTTTCAAGCTGTTAAAATTTTAAGGCTAATTATCCAAGAAGCACAAGTTTCTCAGGCTTTTGTCTTTCTCGTGTCCTAAAACTGCACCTCTCATATCGCAGAACCGAAACACCGGGGGCTCCAGACCCCAAACGGACTGTGAGCACTGCGCCCTGTCGCACTCCCGCAGGTGACTGGGAGGTGACTTGCAGGCAGACAGTGCACCCCTGAGCCGGGTCTGGGGCCTCGGCTGGCAAGTGAGCCAGTGGAAAGCCAGGGTCCCCTGACAGCCTCCCTGGGGCTCACTAGGCGGCTTCTCGGCACGGCTGCTGGGTGTCCCTAGAGCAAGTGCCCCGAACTGGACGCTCTTTGAGACCCAGCCTGGAAGCCACTTCTGCCTTGCTGTTGGGTACAGCGGGCCACGGACCTGCCGGGTCCACGCGGGAGGATCTGCCTCCTGGCCAAGGGCCGCTGTGAGCACACACGGGATGGAGACCGCCGTGCTCAGGCCATCTTGAAACACAGTCTCTGACCCTGACTTCTACAACAGACCTCAACCTTCTTGAAGGCCGGAGGGTCCAAGTCCGGGGTAACTGGCAGCTAAAAGTCAGTTTGCATTTCAAGCCTTGTAAGTCAAAACGCTCACTACTTGCAAAGAGTTGCTAACTTGAGAGCTGCACCTGGTAGCACTTGGCTGTTTTGTTGTAGAAAACGGTCTCATGACACTGATGCAGGTGTGATATGGGTTCCCGCGCACCACCCCACTCCCCCGCCCCGCGACCCCTGGGTGCTGAGCTTCTCTGCAAACACCACGCCCAGGCTCCGCGCACCGGGCATTGTCCCGCAACTGAAAGGCCTCTGGCCTGGGGTGCAAGATGTCACCGACCCGTGTTCCTCTTCCCCTCTGTCTATGAATAAGTAGGATCTTTTAAGAAACCATTACAGACGGGCAGAATTTATCTGGGGTCTCATCACCACCTGGCACACTGACAGACGGGCAGGCGGGAGCGGCAGAGGAGACGAGAGCCAGACCCGTGGTGACAAGGGGTCCTCCGTGCCGACGGGAACCACCAGCGGAGGGCCGAGGCCCGCAGCACTGCTGACCCTGACCTCGTTCTGACCGGCTCTGGGCCTCATCCAGGCCACCTAACTTCTTTGGACCTCAGTTTGCTTGTCTGCGAAGTGCAGGAACGGAGTTAGATGAAGACCCTCCACGGAGTTGCCGTGACGTGCCCACTGACGTGCGCCGGAAAGTTAAACCCACCCTCCGGTTCAACGTTTCAACTCGACTGTCCGACTGAGAGTTCAGGTCCCGGAGAGGGTGAACCCGCACAGCGTGACCAGCCTCCCGGGACGCGGCCGGGCTCTCCGGCAGCTGCTTCCTCCGCCTGCTGTCACAGCTGCCACCAGGCTGGCCCTCAGCCCAGGGCCCGGCAGGCTGGAGGCCTGTCCCAAACCCTATCAAACAGGTACTCCAGTCCCGTGCGGTCACAGGCGGACGTGGACACACAGGGGCGCTGCTTTTCAAAGACACGATGCCACAGGTATTTCCCACCAGCTGCCCTCTGGAGTCGGGCAGTCGGCCTGTCATCCAGCCAGCTGACCCTGGGCGTGCGCTCCCGCAGCAGGGAGGGGCCGGCACCCAGGGGTCAGCCCTCCCGGAGCCCCGCGCTGCACCGCGGGGAGGGGGCTGTTCCCACGGAGAGAGCCCGCCGGAGCCACAGGCCAGCGCCCGCGGGAGCTGGGCTACTGCACGCGGGCCAGGCCCGACTGACTGGTGCTGAGAAGCCCCAGCCCCAGTGGGCGCAGGAGCCGGGGGAGCCCCGCGGGCGTGGGCAGAGCAAGGCCGGGGCTGGAGGACGCCTCCGCCAACGGGAAGGGGCAGCAGGCAGGGCGGCTGGACGCATCGCCACAAACGGCCCCTGCGGCCGCTCAGCAGAGCCTCTCACTGGCACCAGGTTCAGATCCATTCATGAGCTTTTCAGAACGCATGCGGTCGCCATGGCAACCCTGGCACCCTGTTTCTCCGCGCTGGACGTATAAATTACCTCTTATAACGCAGTCAGTGCAGTTTGGGGCCACAATTCAGGGCGAAGCAGATCTGCCCCGGCTCTCAGCCCCGCCCGGAGGCAAAGCCGGAGCACAGGTCCCCCGGGACAGGCGCCAGAACCCGCATCTGCAGGCAGGGACGGGCTCAGGAAATCAGACCTCATCACCCGCACACACGCGGCTGAGACCGCATGAAACAGGTTAGTGCAAGTGCCACGCTGCTTCAGGTGAAACACACGAACAAATACATGACACCATACCCACATCTCCGGGCTCCACCACGTCTGGCAGGTCAAAGGAAAGAGACCTCTTGAACAGCACCTGCAATCACTTGTTCAGAGGACATCTGTGGACACGAACAGACACCCTCCGAACTGTCCTTAATAAGAAACCGAAGTTCGTTCCTTAGGTTCAGCTTTGGTGCTGGGGACACGCACCGTGTCCTGCGCGTGTAGACACTTCAAGTACACACATCATGCACGCACAGGGTGCGTGAGCTGTAAGCCCTACCTTTTCACAATCCACGGCGCCCGCAGGACGGACGGCGCGCCGGCTCCCTGGGCTCGGGCTGCAGAAGCATCCTGGTTCCTCGCTCCCGGTCAGCCACCGCGGCCGCAGCCCCTGCTCACGGGGAGCCGGCTGCTGCAGGCCGCGCCCGGCGGCGAAGGGCACACACAGCTGCCCCGCGGGCTGTTTGCTCGCTGAGGAGGAGACGGGGGAACCGCTGCATTGCAGTCTTTCTCAGAGCTGCCAGCCTCCCAGGCAGAGTGCAGGCGACGCTCGCGCGGTGCACAGGAAGCTGCCTCTGAATCACAGGGATTTTGCAGGATCCTCTTAAAAAAACGTTGCAAGCCCCTGGGGCGCTCCGTTTCTAGACTTCCAACCTGTTTCCCAGAGGCAGCAGGTCCGTGGTTTTCGCGGAGCACGGCCTCGACCCGGTGCACAGAGCTGGAGGGGGCGGGCGCAGGGACACGGCTGGCGCGGGGGCTGCGTGGAGCGTCGTACCTGCGGCTCGGCACCCGAGGAGCCACGGAGGCAGCCGGTGCGGCGAGCAGGCGGGTCCCGTGCGCCGCGGCCACCGAGCCCCGCTCCCTTCACTGCACCGTGAAGCCAGTGTGCGGTCTGAGCTCGAGAAACTGGAACCCCTGACCACACCAGAAAGACTTGAACCCAACGCGGAAAAAGGGACTCACTCACCCTGGCAGCCTTCAGTTCCGTTCATTCACTCACAAGCCCGGGGGGCATGAGCGACCAGTGGGGACCAGACTGCCCCCAGCACAGGGACGGCAGGCACACCTGGGGATGGGGTGGGGCTTCTGGGCAGCAGGACACTGAACGGGGCTGCAGCGCCGCGCCTGCCGGGAAAGGGCGTGAGGGAGGCCACCCTCCAAATGCAACACGTGCTCCAGGCAGGCAGCAGGGGGTCATGGTAAGGGTGGGCTCTGCGCCTGGCAGTCATGGCCACCAACTTGGCAACAGACACACAAGGGCCTGGTGCCCGAGGCGCAGGTGCCCATGCGGGGGGAGGGGGGGCAGCAGACTCCGAGCCTAGCAGGGTGACCCCACCACACACCCAACAGGTGAGGGCGGTTGTCCTCCAATGATCCTGGTGACCCTCCTGGCGGGGACCGTCCAGCACACTGTGTTTGCCCCAGCAGGTGCCCAGAGAGCTGGCCAGCGAGTGGCGTCCCCCAGCGCCACCGGCAGTGCCCTGAGAACCTCCTGCCGCGCCTCGCACGGTGCAGGCTCCCGTCTCTCCCCAGCGGGTCCTCTCCGACTCCCTCGCACCGGGGTGGTGGGCCTGTCACCCCCAGCAGTGGACCCACCACCCAGAGGTGACGCTCCTGCGCCTGAACCCCCGAGCCCCTGCCGTACAAGGCACGCCGGCACCTGCCCTGGCGGCACACCCACCCGGGAGCCGCCACTCCTGGGCCCCCACGTAGCGGCCACCAGGAATCGCCCGTCCCTCTGCGGCCGGCTGGTCCTCCGCCCCTTGCTGCCCTCTCCCTGCCATCTGCTCGCCCTGACCCTGGATTTCCTGCCTGCAGGGAGGGAGGGGGCCCCATCCTGTGAACCCCACAGAGCCCATTTGACTTTCAGCTAATGTCATGCAAGGGGATGGTTCCCCAAAGCACAGACTTCTCAGAACGTACGGCCCAACCAGCACAAGTGTCACCAGTGTCTACAACACTCGCCGTCCTGCAGGCTTCACGAGGTGCAAACTCAGGACAGGGACTGGCAGGACGCTCGCCATGAGTTGCGGTGACCCCAGCAGAACCTGCTCCTCCATAAACGGCAGTAATGACATTCGTAACCCAACTCACGCAAGGAGCTAACAGCGCGGATGTTTACGTGAACGTGATACAAACTACGGGAGGTCCCATTCGGACGCTTAGCAAAATGCTCCCGAGGACCACCACGACCTCAGATGATTACGACTTCCAAACCAGGCACCCCAGGTACCAAAATTCCCCTGAAAAACAGCCAGAGGAGAGGGCAGTGACCTGTCTGATGGGAAAACACAGAGAAATCATCCATCACGGTCCCCTGCTGCTGGACCCAAAGGACAAAGGACATCCCCAAGAAGAGAGGAGTGGCATGGAGGAGACTATAAATTACAGACTAGGTGGAGGGGGCCTGGTCACCTGCCAGTGGTCTCGTAGGACACCTGCCTGCCCTGCGGTGGCATCAGACGCCACCTGGTCTTAGGGAAGATGTAATTCTACAGGACACAGGGCCCCGCGTGCCCTGCAAAGGTCACAGGCAACAGAGCCTCTTCACAAACGTAAACCAATCGGAACCTGAACAGTAGCTTGAGGAAGCGCCAACAGCAGGTGCACACTCGAAGGGCAGGCAGCCACGTGCACAGCGGACCCGCGCACGGCCGCTCCTGGGGGCACTCATGCTGGTTGAGGGGGAAAGGAGCCCGCCGTCTGCCCGAGGATGGACGCGCGAATGCATAAAAGGCACTGCATCTACCCGAAGGAATGGGACTGGGCCGCCACGCTGACGCTGGTCACGGTGGGACACCCCCCAGCAAAGGGCACCAGACACGAGACCACGTGTGCAGGGTTCCGTCAGACCACGCATCCGAAGCAGGCAACGGCTGCACAGCTCTGCGCTGGTACGAAAGACCACTGAGCCGGACACGCAAGACAGATGGCCTGCCTGGGGTGAGACTAGCTCCATAAAGTTGGCGGGTGTTGTTGTTTTTAAGATTTTGTTTATTATTTTTAGAGAGAGGCAGAGAGGGAGAGAAACATCAGTGCCTGGTTGCCTTTCACCTGCCTCCAGCTACGGACCCGGCTGGAGACCTGGCTTGCAACCTGGTTACGTGCCCTGGCTGGAAATCGAACCAGTGACCTTTGGGCTTGCAGGATGACCTTTGGGTTTGCACCTTTCCACTGTGCCACCAGCCAGGGGCTTCATAACTGCTTTTAAAGCATTTTACTTTTAGAGAGACAGAGAAAGGGAGGGAAAAAACATCCATCAGTTGCCTCACATGCCCTGAAACACGGAACCAAACTCACAACCCAGACAAGCGCTCTGACCAAGAACCAAACCAGCGATCCTTTTCTTTGTGGAACGAGCCCCAACTCACTGAGCCGCACCGGTCAGAGCCTCATAATTGTTTTTGGTAACTTTTCCCCCAAAATTTCAGGGCTCAACTTTTCAAGAAAAGAGTTTTAACTTTAATGAAAAAATATCAATTACATGTACGTAAGTGTAGTATTTTTTAAGCGTGAAAGAACAACACTAGGAAAACTATCCACTCCACCATCACCACCAAAATGTATTCGTTTACTTAGTTCCACTATGAAATAAATATGCTTGAACTTTAAGACCCAGAAACCTTTTTAAGACTTGCCGTCAACGAAGTCAAAGAAAACACATCCATTAACAGAAAACTCCCAACAACAAAAACAAGCGTCTGCACAAAACGCCCAGCCGGCTGACTTAGAGGAAGACTACATCCTGGGGCCCTGACCAGAGAGCTGCCAGGCACCCCCTGGGCCCACCCATCTCCACGTCACCAGCGCCAGCCAACGGGAGGCCTCGGCCACCGCAGCACCCAGGGCCATTGGCGAGGGCGCGGACAGCCGGGTGCTTCTGTTTTCCGGAGGAAGAGACCGTGTCTACTCATCACTCAGGATGAGTCAGCCCGTGTGTGAGATACTTTACATAATGGGAAATTTATTGTGACCCAAAGGTCCGGCGTGTTCTCATTAAGTTACCAGAAATTACAGATGTAAAGATACTTCTGTTAACCAAAATCAAGAAAAGAAACTACTTCAGATAAGCACACATTCTCGGTTTGGTATAGTCTCGGAGACTATACTTCAAATTGCTCAGGGTGACGAGTTTGGTGCTTTAAATACCGAATTAAGCAAACCTGCACACGGACGGCACTTGCTGCCTACGTAGCTAGGCCTGGCCCGACTGGGCAGTTTCTGTCACCACCCTGCGGTGAAACGGTTTTCCCAAACCAGGCCTCGGCGCTGCGGCATCGCCGGACCAGGCGTCCCACCCAGGGAATTAATAAAGGCCCCTGCGGAATAGCTCCCAGGGCGGCATCCTCAGCGGCTTCCCCACCTCACGTCGGCTGTCTTTTTGATTCCCAGCAAAAGGAAACATTTCAGCCATTAACACATGACATGTTCCCAGACCTTTAGAAGAGGCTTCGCTAACATACTATCATGCTCCAAAGGCCACACCTGGAGGCTGACACGTTTCATCACGCCGCACAGAGGCAAAGACCCAAACCAAGACACGGCGCGCACTCTGGGAAAGGGAACATTTCCAAGTCCATAAACGTAACCCTCGTACAGCAAAGATAATACCTGGAGCTATTCTTACAGTACCGATGGTCCCCCCAGACGGCTCATTATAAAACTACAAGGCATCACCACAAACTTGGGGTCTTACCCCTTTGTCCTGCCACTACTGCTCACCAGAATGGGTCCAGAAAGGAAGTTTTTACAATACAAACTCTAGTCTTACGTATCTTAAAAGACGTTACAATAGACACCCCACGTCTTCTTCGAAGCTGTAACACCTCTTATCATAGCTGAAAGCCTGAATACGCTTGCGTTTCGGAATGTCACGGCTCATTCAACCTGATGTCAAGGACCTAGGACAACAATAATTCTGAATTGGAAGAATAATCTTTAACAGACATGTTCTGATATGAGTTGATAAATTCTACACAATTTACCAAAGTCCACAGAAAACTTGAGGAATAACACAGAGCAACACCTACTTCAGGAACAAATCTGTGTCCTCTGTGAAGGTTGGACTCCGCTATTAAGAGATTTGAGCCCTGGGTCCGCATTTCTAACACAAATGGGCCGGCTTTCCTGCCGCCTGGCAATTACACTTTTTCTTCAAAATGCAAGCACCACTTCAGAAAGCAGGTGATCTTATTTAAAGACATCTAATTACATCAAAAATGCCTCTTAAAAACATTAAAATACAGCGATACTAATACTTTAAAGGTCAGGAAACGTACCTTCAATTCTTCCAACATGGAAACGCCCGGCCCAGCTGCCGGCGCTGAGGCAGGTCAGAAGGGGGCACCCTGCCCTCGACCCGTGCCAGGCCCCCGGGAAGGAGACGCAGGGTGGTCCCAGTGACCACTTCCTACGCTCCCTGCGTGGGAGAGCAAGGCCGCGTGCCAGGCCCGGGGCGGCCCAGGGCGCCAGCCCCGCGGCCCGGGCTCCTCACGGCGCACTAGCTTCTCAGGCGCCAGGTCGCTGCCCTTCCCCTTCCAGCAGGCTGCACAGTCCCTGACAGACAGACACCCCCTGAGCAGGTCCACGACCCTCATCTGCGATTCTGAAACCCCCAAGCTCTGAAAATGCATCTGTCACGCCCTGGGCAGTGGACCTGAGGCACGTGCGGCCGTCCACGCCTCTGTACCACCTGGTGCCGCTGCAAAAATCTGAGTCCAAGTACAAGGTGCTGCTGGAATGTTCCACCACGCGTGGTCTGCTCACCAACTCCATCTCAAATCTCAAACATCCCAACACGACGGGCGCCCAGGCCCAGACAGGAGGGCTACTCGACCATGGGACAGCGAGGGCTGGTGACACACAAGCCCCTTGACCAGCCAGGGCACAGCAGCAACCTGACTTCAGGTCCAAGCCGACACCCGTCTGCTGCACCAAATTCCTGAGCACGAGCGCGCAGCCCCCACCAGGCGCCGGCACACCAGGCCGAAAACAGGACCAATCTCTGCCCCCCGAACCCGCCGTCTGGAGGGGAGACAGGGGCAGCAAAGGTGCAGACTCAGCCGGGGCAGGGTGAAGGCAGACACCTCAAGAGGGGCCTGCAGGGGGGTCGGGGAAGCCGCTAGGACTGGGGAGCGCTGGGACCCAGCAGGTAGGTGCTGGCCAGGCAGGGGGTCCCGCTGTGAGGCTACGGAGAACCGGAAGCAGCGTGCCTGGCTGAGCAGTTCAAGGACCAACTCCACATGGAGCTCTCGACGGCCAGGCCACCACACCTGTCCCCAGGAGGGCCAGACCCCATCTCTGCCATGCTCCCGGCCATAGGTAACCAGGGTTGAGAATCTGTCCTCAGCACTTCCCAGCAGGAGGGTGGGGAGCCGGGAGTGGGGGAGGGAGGCCTCTCGGACTGCGCAGAGGAAGGAACAGGCCCTGTGACAGACAGGGACGAGGTGGATGACGGAAGCACAGCTGATGGTTGAGTGCTGCGCGCAGGCCCCCCAGGGCCGCCTGGCCAGGGCTGGAGGGGTGCGCTGGGTCCGCGAAGGGCTGAAGGGAACCAGGAGAAGGCGAACTAGAGTGTCCTCGGAGGGTGCTGCATGGCGGGGGGCCCCGCCTTCCCCCTTGTCCTCACCCCAGGAGGCTGGGGAGGGGGGACCAGCCGCTCTGCCGCGACCCCCGCAGCCCCTGCAGGATGAGGCGGCTGCCCGGGTGCGATTAAGACGCACAAATGGAGGGATATTTGGAGCAGCTGCAAAGCTTCATTAAGGGTAACAAAATGGGTGAGTGAGTCTCAAACTCTTTAAGGTTAAATACTCATTTGAGAGATTTAACAACATAATAATGAAATGGCTTCTCAAACTTCCCACCAAAATACCCCCCAAGGCACTGGAGAGAGAACCCCAAGGGTAAGCACTCCAAAGTAACTCAATTTATGTAAAACCTTATGTTTCCTATTAAAAATTCATGCAAATTTTATAGTTAACTCTGTAACAAAGCCCAAACACCCCCACCCCCCTTGTCACTTCAGCGTCTGGAAACAGGGCGTCTGCTCAGGGAGGAGGGAGGCCTGCCCTGCCCCCCCCCCCCCCCCCACGCAGGCCACAGGGCTGGTGGGCAGGAAGCAGCAACCTGTCACTCCCTCCCCTGCCGTGTGCTGTCCTCCAGGGAGCAGACACTCCGGTAGGTCGTCTTAGGACGCCCCATCCTCCCGGAACCGGGCTGCAAACCTCACGTCCACCCTCAACCTGCTGGATACCTGAGCAGCTTTTCCTCCGCCCAAACTCGCATCTCCAGCCCCAGCAACCTGTGGGGTCCAGACTGTCACCTCGTACCCACATGACAAGGCTCTCAGGGTCCCTCCCTACGGACTCCGAGGGTGGCCACTCTGCCCACTCCGGCCCAGGAGCCTGTGTCCTGTCCTTCCTGCTCCGCTCCTGAGCCCTGACTGACGGGTTCCCGGGCTCCCAACCAGCCCTGCCCAGGAAGAGCGCCTTTCCCAGGCTACACACGCTGGTCTCTCATGGTGGCAGGGGCTCAACCAGTACGTGTGGAATCTGTTTACTGCCCTATTTTGAAATATTACGTTTTGTGAGCCTGAAAACCCCCACACGCGCACTCAACACTAACAAGGGTTCCCACGCACACAATACCCCTTTCCCGGGTCCAGGTGACCTGCCTCAGGTGGTGCCCGGAGGCTGGGGACCGGCCGCTGCTCCGTCACTCGTCAACACTGGTGGAGCACAGAAAACTGGAAACCACCTAAGTGTCCAGCCTCGGAGACCTGAATCGAGAACTTTCCACACAGCCATGAACAAGAACAAAATCCCGCCTCTGCGGCAACGTGGATCTGGAGGACACTGCACAGTGAAGTCAGGCACACAGAAAGACAAATACCACATGATCTCCCTTGTAACTGGAATCTAAAGCCCTGGCTGGCGGCTCAGTGGATAAGGCACCGGCCTGCGAACCCAAAGGTCGCTGGTTCGATTCCCCAGCCAGGGCACATGACCAGGTTACAAGCCAGGTCTCCAGCCAGGTCTGTGGCTGGAGGCAGGTGAAAGGCAACCACACATGGATGTGTGTCTCCCTCTCCGCCTTCCTCTCTCTCTGAAAATAATAAATAAATCCTTTAAAAATAACACAAGTAAAAAGACAAGAAAAGCTTGTGGACTCAGAGAAAGGCTGGTGGCTGCCCGAGGTGGGGGCAGGGAGTGGATCAAACAAAGGGCGTCCAGATAGACAAAAATGAATGACTAAGTATAAAACAAGTACTGGGGGTACAGCTACAGTTACCAGTGCAGTATCCCATGGTTGGAAGCCGAGGAGAGCAGATCTTACAAATTCTCCTCCCAAGAAGAAAGTCCAGGCCCTGGCCAGGTGTGCGGCAAGGCTGCAGCTCCACCTCCCACCCACCGGCCAGCGCACCCACCAATCAACCAACGCTGCGCCCTGCGTGCAGCACCCCACGGGTTATCTCTCTCTCCTCTTCCTTTCTCGCTCTTACAAAAACCGTAAAGTTTTTACAATTCTATAATTATGCACCACAATGGATGTTAAACACACTTATTATGGGTCATTTCACAATATGTACAAGTACCTATCACTATGTGGTACATTTGAAACTAGTATGATATACGTCAATTATAAAAAAAAAACTTGGACACAATCGTATAAGCATCATATAATCAACCAAGTAACAGAATGTCATGCTATTAAAAAATACTTCTGTCCAACATAATATAATCCTCATGTAATTTTAAATCTTAAAAGGTACAAAGAAAGAAGTAAACTTATGTAAAGAACATTATTGAACCCAATCTAAAATGTTATCTTTTGATGTGTAATCAACATAAAATTTATTTGAGATAATCTCTATTCTTTTTCCCACCCAAACTCTGAACCCTGGTGTCTGTCAGTCCCACTTCCAGCCAGACCAGCCGCACTCAATAGTACAGACAACACAAGACTGCATGACGGACATCTTCCTTGTTCTTCATCTGTAAGTGAAAGAGAAAGTTAACATTTTGCATAAATTGACAAATTGATCCTAAAACGCACAAAGAAATGCAAGGGACCAGAACAGACAAAACAATCTTGAAAAAGAACCAAGCTAGAGGATTCACAAGTCCCAATTTCAAAACTTACAACATTAACAGAGAGACACTGGCACAAGACACATGGAACAGGACAGAGCTGGATGCAAAGCTCAGAAAGAAAGAAACTGATGTTTGTAGTGGACTGTTTTTTTTGTTTGTTTTTGTTTTTGTTTTTGTGTGAGGGGTAGGAAGGGAGGGAGAGAGAGATCCATGTATGGTTGCCTTTCACCTGCCTCCAGCTACGGACCTGAATGGAGACCTGGTTTGCAACCTGGGTATGTGCCCTGGCTGGGAATTGAACCAGTGACCTTTGGCTTCGCAGGCAGGTGGGCGCCTTATCCACTGTGCCTCCAGCCAGGGGGCAGTGGACTAATTTTTGACAAGGGTACCACCACCACCAATGGGGAAAGGAGTAGTCTTTTCAACTAATGCACAACTGAGCATCCGCATGCATAGGAATAAAACTGGGTCTTTGCCTCACATCCTACACAATCTTGAAGTCAAAATGGACCACAGGCCCTGGCTGGTAGCACAGTGGATAAGGTGCCAGCCTGCGAACCCAAAGGTTGCAGGTTCAAGTCCCCAGCCAGGGCACATAACCAGGTTGCAAGCCGGGTCTCCAGTCAGGTCTGTGGCTGGAGACAGGTGAAACACAACCATACAATGATGTCTCTCTCCCTCTCTGCCTCTCTCCCTTCCCCTCTTTCTAAAAATAATGAAATGAAATCTTAAAAAAAAAATGGCTCACAGGCTAAAAGACCTAAAACATACAAGTCTTAGGAGAAAAGAGGGTTAAATCTTCATGCTCTGGATTAAGCAGTGATTTCTTAGACATTACACCAAAAGCACAGAAACAAACAAAAAGATAAACTAATTTCTTAAAATTAAAACTTTTGTGCATCAAAGGACACCATCAAGAAAGAAAATACTCTACAGACTGGGAGAAAACATTTATAAGTTATGTATCTAATAAGGAGGGACAGGACTCTTATAACTCAGTAACAAAAAGACAAATGACCCCACTTTAAGAAAGGGTACAAGCAGACATTTTCCAAGGAAGCCGTGGCACAGCCAGTAAGCACATGCAAGTGTGCTCAGCATCACTGGTCACCAGGGAGACGCAGATCAACAGCGCGGGGACAGGCCACTTCCCAGGCTCCGGGGTGTCCCAGGTAAAGTGAACAGACACAAACAGCGCTGGTGAACATGGAGAAACAAGGTCGCACGCATCACTGACGGAAACGTAAAACGTCAGCCACTCTGACGGACAGCCCGTGTCTCCTGAAACTGCTAAGAGTTACCAGTGACCTGGCTATACGTGCAACAGATAGAAAAATTCAGGTTTTCACAAAAACTAACACAGGACTACTGATAGCCGGACCATCCGAAACGGGGCAACGACCCAGCGCCCGTGAACCCATGAATGGGCAGGGAAAACACGTCCACCTGTGCAACGGAGCAGCATCTGCCTACAGCAAGGAGTTACTGAGACAGGCTACAACATGCATGAACCCTGAAAACATGCTACATGGATGCAATCAGTGGCAAAAGACCACCTACTCTATGATTCCATTTGTATGCCGTGTCCGGGAATGGTAAATCCATAGGCAGAAAACAGATCAATGATGGCCTAGGGCTGGGGGAGGGGGGAGACGGGAAGCGGCACCTGATGGGTACAAGGGTCCTTCCGCAGACGATGAAAATGTCCCAGCCCTGGGCGGCTCCGCGGAGCACCGGCCTGCGAACCAAAAGGTCACCAGCCCGACTCCCAGCACAGGCCTGGGTTGCAGGCCAGGTCCCCAGTTGGGGGTGCACAAGGGGTACCCACACATTGATGTTTCTTTCCCTCTTTCTCCCTCCCCTTCCCCTCTCTCTAAAAATAATACATAAAATTTTTTTTTTAATTCTCTAAAATGAGAAAGTGGTGATCACTGTGAAATTATAGTAATGGTCGAACTGTATTACTTAACAATGGTGAATACTACTTCACGGAAACTACAGCTCAGTAAGTTATATAAAAAATAACAATGCAGAATTCTATTTATAAAAAGAAAATACACGTGCACCCCAAATATGGCTTAGTAGTGATCTCAGAGGGCAGGATTGTATATTCTTTTATCTTTCGATTTGCCTGTTAAGACAATTTTCCTGAATAGACATTCCTTTAATAAAAATTTTATTTTAAAAAGATGTTTTTAGAAACTTAACGTTACTTACTTCCCTACTTTTGTAAAAACGCACAAGATCACGCCTGTCTCTGGGACAGACATTCCGGGGTGCGGGCTCCTGGGCAGCACAGCGAGAGTGTGGCTCTAGGCAGGGCATCCAGCGGTGACACCTGGAGTGCAGGCTCCCATGTGGCCCTTGCTACCACCAGGGGCCCCACATGCCCTCTGCAAGGGGAGACTGAACCCCACAGGCCCCAGGAGGGCGAGCCCGGCGTCCCAGGACCATGGCCGTTCTCAGAGCTGGTGGGGAGGGACTCTGCCTGGCCATGTCCAGGTGGCCAGATGGAGGGACAGGGCCCGGCACCCCCCAACCCTCCACCCCATGGCTGGACTCCTCAGGAATGAGCCCCATGCAAACCAGGCTTTTCTAAAGGGCGTCATTCCGCAGGCTCCACTGCGGTTGGGCTGGGGTGGCCGAAACCCTGAGCTCAGGGTGAGGCCGAGGTCTGACGAGGCCTCGTCACCTCTGCCTCTGGGACCAGGGTCTGACCCCTTCCCGTCCACACCCCTGCCGGCGACGCGTCCCGCCCAGCGAGAGCAGCAGTCGGAAGAGACACCATAGGCGGCAGGAAGCAAGGCAGCTCCAGGGAGCACCACAGACAGACGCCCAGCCTGCGCGGCAGTGCACGCGGCATCCCGCTGCGCACCGGCACCACGCGTGTGGGAGCTGGCCGCGCTGGACCCTCACGAAGCATGACCTAAGCATGTCCGAGCTCAAAAAAGACTCAGCGATGACACCCCAAAACGTCAGCGGTGGGGAGGGTGGGGAAGCGCTGTCTTCATCTTCACGTTGTTTCCCGGGGCACCCCGGCCTCTCCTCACCCCGGAAGGAAGGGACTGCGAAGGCCCTGCTTCCAGAGACGTCCTGCCGCTGGGAATTCTGATCGCCTCCCGGCCGCTGGGCACTCCGCACAGGCCGCCCGTCCGAGACCACAGCCGCGCCCGGGCGGCCGGGAGACAGTGCCCACCACACTGCAGCTCCCTGAGCACCAGTCCAGCGGCCCAGACGCAACGACGGGTTCCGGCGGAAACCGCTCCGCCTGCCTCCAGCCTCGCGCGGGTTCCTGCGTCCACGGGGCCCCTGCTGTGGACACGCACACGCACATGCACACGCACACAGCCCGTCTCTGGCCGCCTGCACGGCCCCTTCTGCAGAGCACGCCTCCGAAAAATGGATCCTCCTTCCAGTTCCTCACACGCACCTGCAATTACGACATCGACGGTCTCCATGCCGATGCTCTGGCGGGCACACAACTCGACATGGATCACATACCAGAAACATACCCTTGACACCTGTATGATCTCACAAACCAATGTTACCCCAAGACATTTAAGTTAAAACTTAACAAGTGCAAGAAAAATAATTTGCTACACCACAGGAAGAAGCTCCGGGGGGTGCAGACTCCCTTCAGAGCTGAGCCCCCTGCTGGTGTCAAGGCGGCCAGTTGGGGTGCCCACCCTACACCAGAAGGTTCCGAGTCCGCCCTCACCCAGGGCGGAGGGGAGGCAAGGCACCAATGTTTCTTCCTCCCCCCACCCTCCAAACACAACAGAACGTCCTCAAGTGAGGGTTTTTCCAAGGCGAGCCATGGTCTCTGCCCGCCCCCACCCCAAGCCCCACACATCCTTCCTGCCCTCCAGGCACCAGGCGGGCCCCTGCCGGGTTTGCTTCCCAGGAGCTGGGTGGGTCCCCTCCCGCCTCCTCTCACCGGGGGGCCTCCCAGTGTTACCCCTCCTATCAGCCCCGCTGCCTGAACATCAAGTGTCTGTTTCTCCTATGAAACGCCTGCTCAAATTTTAGTTTTTGGAAAGCATTTTCTAACTCTTAAAAGCCCTGAGTCAGTAAGTATTTGGCTACGAATAACCAAATAAATAGTATCTTAGGCTTCGTGTACCACTGCCGGGCCCTCTTACCTATTCCTCTTTGCTAACCCTTTATAAACGTAAACGCCACTGGTCGACCTGTGGGGCGGCCTCTTTCAAAGGCCCTGCCCGTTACGCCAGCCACGACCACCGCCCGACCCGGCCACACCTGCCGCACCTGCCTGCAAGTCTGCTCCCGCTCGCACGAGGTGTGCTCCAGGACAAGGTCTCTGTCCCCACGCCACCTACAGCCTAGCACCAACGCGTAAGCGCTTCTCCATGAACCTTTCAAACAGGGCCGTTGAGGGCAGAGCGTGTCCAATTTTAAATGGCTTAAGCATCTTCCATCATGAACAGCTAAGGAACTTTCTTGGGTAAAGCCAATTTATTTTCTTCCTTTTAATGTTTCATTTCTTCATTTTTTAGAGAGAGGGGGAGGAAGGGAGAGAGGGAGAAACATAAACGTGCAAGAGAAACGTCCACCAGCACGTTCCCGGTCAGGGACCTGGCCCACAACCCAGGTATGTGCCCTGAACTGGGGATCAGACACGCGACCTTTAGGTTTGCGGGACAGCCAACCCACTGAGCCACATCAATCAGACTGTAAACAGCTGATTTCTAATGAGCTTCCGAAGCCACAAAGACTGTGGAGTGAGATGGGTGGGCTCCTTAGCTTAACCTCAGCAAGATGAACTCAGGGGCCCAGTCAAGGTTTTCCTTCAAAGATCCGCCCTCTCTACGCAGGTCTTTCTAATTCTACGCCGTAAAAGGGTTTCGTTATAAGAACTAACAACAGTCCTCGTGTGGTAGATGTTCTATTTCCAGGAGGCGTGTAAGCTTTAAAAAAAACCTTAACAAGTTCAAAACAGAACCTGACAGCAGGGCTCCCCTTTTTCTAGAAACACCCATCAGCCATTAAAGGATGGATTTTCCCTCATTAGGGAAGGAACCTGCAGCATTTCCAGCTTCTTGTAAAATGTCTGGGACCCACATGCTAGAAAGACTCACAAGCTTCTGTCACATCTTAACCAACTCCTCAGGCATCCCTCCTCTCGGGGGCCCCCTGGGAACCCCTCTATTCCAGATCGGTCCAAGCCTCTCTTCACATCCACTTTCCAATCTGGAAACTTGAGGATTCTCCACCATCCGCCACAGCAAATAAGGGACAAGGCCACATGGGCCCTGGATGTCAATGTCGCACATGCTGCTCCCGCAAAAAACTGGGCAGCAGGAACACAACGAGGACTCAGGCGTGAGCACCTGGAGTGCACAGCCTTTCCTCTCTCTGAACGGGACTCCCTGCGTCTCAGCCAGGCCCAAGGTAGGGCTGCCCGTCAGCACAGGGCCCGACCCCTGGGCCTGCCTCGCAGGCTGGTCTCCGCTTCCTCTTCCGCGATCAGAAAGGCCTGTTCATGCACCTGCTGCTCTCAAAAGTGTGCTCAGCCCTGGCTGGTGGCACAGTGGATGAGGTGCCGGCCTGTGAATCCAAAGGTCGCTGGTTCAACTCCCAGTCAGGGCACAGAACCAGGTTGCAAGCCAGGTCTCCAGCCAGGTCTGTGGCTGGAGGCAGGTGAAAGGCAACCATACACGGATGTCTCTCTCTCTCTGCCTCTCTCACTTGCTCTCTCTCTGAAAAATAATAAAATCTTTAAAAAAAAAAAATCAAAAACCACTCTTAAAAAGTGTGCTCAGGTCAGGACCTCGCTGTCGCGCTGTGCTCTAGGGACACAAAATGCCCAGGAGCCAGCTGCAGGGATCAGAGAGGCCCCAGAGGTGCAGCACAGCCTGTCCCCCACCCCCACCCCACACCCCACTGCCTCAGCTCTCAGTGCTCCAAAAGGTGAGGAAAAAATAACTGACAGAAAAATCCCCTATGCAAAACCCCAACTCTGCGGGAGGGCGGGTGTGTCCCTGTGCACTGTGACTCCTCCTCAAGTCCTCCCAGCTAGGTGAGTGGCTTCCCACCTAGAGGCAGCCAGCTGGAGGGCAACGGGGCATCTGCAGGCCCCGCAGGGGACAGGACCACAAAAATCCAGGGGCCAAGGGACAAGTCCATGGGAGGAAGCGGGGCGAGGTTGCAGGCAGGGCAGGCGGGCTCCACAGGGCAGTGGACATGGCTGGGCAGACGGTCTCTCCTGGGAAAAGGCCCACAGGGACCCGCTGCTGGGCTGCCCGTGATGGCCTGTGTTTCTGAGGAACTTCTCTGGCTGCTGCATGGAGGGGGCCTGGGGTGCCCTGGGGTGAAGGGAGAGATGAGTGTGAGGCCAAGGGGGGGAAGCAGGGTGTGGCCTGACAGCCACAGCCACCTGGCAGGGAAGGAGAGGGGTCAAGGGTGCCCCACAGTCCCAGCTGAGGCACCTGGACAGGGCAGAAGGGCTCAGGAGCTCGCCGGACACGGGCTCAGTGACACACGTGGGAACAGCTGGTCGCCTGGCTCCTCCCTCGCAGGCCCACGGACGAAGCGCCTCTGTTCCTGGCAGGTCCTGGGCCACGAGCTACCCCAGACCAGCCACAGGACCTGCCCCTGCAGGGCCACCCACGCTGGGGTTCATGTCACTGGTCCTTCCGCCGCGTCCCTGGCTCGGGGCAGCGGCTGACGAGCTCACGGCTCAAGACGAAAGCTGGGGAGCTTGGGACCCGCAGCTGGAAAGTCACCTTGTTTCCGAGGGCACCTACTCAAACCTTGCGCCCCGCTGACAGCGGCTCCGCAGAGGGCGGACGCCAACCAGCCGGAGGGCGTCTGCGGGTCAGGCCCACACTCTGTGCTGTCCCCGCCGCCCGGTTCAACACCCACGTGTAGTCGAACCTCATGATGCTAAAACACATTTTTAATCCGTAAGATCTCATTTAATGCTAAAAACTGCATTTTGCGCCAACACCTCACCCAGGGAAGCTATTAAATCGTCATAGTCATCCAACCCCCGGAAATGAAGAGGAGACCATCGGGGACCACCTTCGACCCCAGGCTCCCCCCTCTGCACGGCCAGCATGCTGAGCCAGACCCTGGCAGCCGTGGGGGCCCCGTGGGGGCCCGGTGGGGGCCCGGGCGCTGCAGGGTGCACGGCTCTGCCCGTGCCCACCAGATGCTCAGCACTCCCACCGCCCAGTGTCCTCTCCACCCCAGGACAAGGATTCTAGACCAAGGAGCCTTTCCCTATTAACATAACCAGGAAACCAAGTGGAAATGCTGTTAAACTTCCCATCTCACTGCAAAACCAGTGGCCCAAATCACACCCCCTAGTGAAACTGAAAGTGCGGCAGGCCCTTCACCGGCCCCTCCTGGAGAGGCTCTGAACCAGGCGGGCGGGTGACACCTCCTCTGGGAAGCATCTGTCTGTGTGGACCTGAGACTGGAGGCCTCTCTGCCCCCAGCTGGGTGGGGGGTGGGGGGGACCGCACAAGCCTTCCCACGGCTACAGGAGGAGGATCCTCAAGGAAAAGACACTGCTGGCCAAGGCCCTTTCGGACACACAGGACACATGGCTGAGCAGAGCTGACCCTGGGGCACCAGGGCTGCCGCAGCTCCCTGTGACACCCTCTGTCCCCAGCTCATGAGCCCGGGGAGAGGCCACCGGCCCCCAGCCTCCCGGGGGAGGGCCTGTCTACGTTCCTGCCCCAAGCCCCGCCCAAGGCCCCCTGGCTCGGGGTGTAGGCGCCAGGACAGGAGCGTCTCCCCTGTGCATTCTCTCAGTAGCTCTTTCGTGCTCCCCTCTCAGCGCCCCAGTCTGACACACCACTACCCTGTTCTGTGTCCGATCCCCACACCGACAGACCACAGGGCTCCGAATGCGGGAACTTTCCCTCCCCACCCTGGAGGAGGGGCCCCCCCACAGCAAGTACCCAGCAAGCCCCAGCCTTCCCGGTGCCCCTGAAGGAGCACAGGCTGGTGATGGAAGCAATCAGATCAAAACTTGTTAGCAACTGCCTAAGTTACTGAAACCAAAGGCACCAGGTATACACGCAGAGCAAACACTGGGTTGGCCAAAAAGTTCATCTGGTTTTTCTCCAAACGGCTCTAGTAGCACTTACTTGTCTTTAACTATGTTGGAAAATTGTGTTAAGATTGTATTGCAACCGCTGTCGTATCGGAGTGCATTTAAAAATACATCAAGGCCCTGGCTGGTGGCACAGTGGATAAAGCGCTGGCCTGCAAACCCAAAGGTCGCAGGTTCCATTCCCAGCCAGGGCACATAACCAGGTTGCAAGCCAGGTCTCCAGCCAGGTCCGTGACTGGAGGCAGGTGAAAGGCAACCATACATGGATGTCTCTCTCCCTCTCTGCATCTCTCCCTTCCCCTCTCTCTAAAAATAATAAATAAAATCTTAAAAAAAAAAAATACATCAGACCCTGGCTGGTGTGGCTCAGTGGACCAGCCTGTGAAGCAAAGGGTGGCCAGTGTGACTCCCAGTCAGGGCACAGGGGCTGCGGGCCGGGTCCCCAGTTGGGGGTGAGTGAGAGGCAGCCACACTGACGCTTCTCTCCCTCTCTTTCTCCCTTCCTTCCCCTCTCTCTAAAAATAAATAACATCTTAAAAACACATCAAAATTGGTAAATCTTTATATAGCCAAAGATGAAAGAAAACATGTAACATTTTCAGCACACGCCACTCAAGTGCAAAAAACGGTCTGTGCAGCGCACGGAGAAGGTGCTGTGATGGGTGGGTGTGGAGGGTGGTCTGTGAAGTTTCCTGCTGGAGGTTTCTCACGCATTTTCTTGCCTGGAGGGTCAATTCTGACACCCGTTAAGACTTTGAGAGGTCTGTATGTATCATACAGCAACATGCAACGTTCATAGAACTCCCGCTAACAGCGCACAGGAACCCTGCGTTAGAGCAGGCTGTCGGCCCAGGCTGGTGGGTCAGTGGGCTGGACAAATTTAAATGTCCCCAGTTCCATCCCTGGTCAGGGCACAGGCCTGGGTTGTGGGTTTCGCCCCCAGTTGAGGTACGTATGAGAGGCGACCCTCACATTGACGTTTCTCTCGTTCCCTCTCCCCCTCACTAAAAAGTAAATAATTTAAAAAACAGACTGCTTCAGCCCGCGATGCACTTGGCCCTCTGAATGCACCCCAGTCACGCATCACTGCTCCACTGCAGGTGGAAGGTTTGGGACACACTGATAACCCACATCCACTATCACCTACCAGACACAGCTCAGTTATAGGAAGCAAACAGCCTTGGATTGAAGGGCCCTGAAGAACACTCCAGAGAGCCCAGGACTTGGAGTATCTACAAAGAAGACTCAGTAAAACAGGGAGGCAGGAGCTGTGTGGAAAGGTGCGTAAGCAAAAATACTACTTCTCCAAATCGTTTCTAAGTTTTAAAGATCTTACTTATTTTAGAGAGAAGAGAAGGGAGGGAGAAAGAGAGGGAGGGAGACATCCGTGTGTGGCTGCCTCTCACACGCCCCCAACTGGGGACCCGGCCTGCAGCCCTGACTGGGGATGGAACTGGTGACCCTTCAGCTCTCAGGCCAGCGCTCAGTCCACGGAGCCTCACCGGCCAGGGCTCTCCAGTTATCTTTAGCCAACTTTGTAGGGTCCCCTCCTCCAATGTCAAGATGTTTCTGGGGTGCAGGCGGCAGTGGTCGGACACAGCGGCAGGACACGGCCCAGAGCTGGCCCGCAGAGCCACCCTCACCCACGCACAGCGCTGCCCTGGGGCCTCCGCAGGTCGCGTCCTCGGGGCGCAGAGCACAGGAGGCGGAGCTCGGCCACCCCGGGCCCTGGAGGGCACCGCGCTGCTCACCGCTGCCCTGGTCCCCTTGCTGGAAATGGAACTACAGGAGGCTCTTTCGCCAGAAGTCCCATGTTTTCTCTTTCTAGGACTGACTTCCCTGCCCTGCCAGCAGGGAGCATGTCACACAGTTACTACCTGGTGGCATCTGGCCCAGATACCCACTCGTGGACTCGACTGACTTCTGATTTGCAAAAACGTATTGAATTACCTGAGGAATCCAGTCTGCCACACTGACTGGAAAGGTGCTGGGGAAACAGGGGAACCCAATGGGCAAAGGTAACACAGTGGAGGGGCCATGGGAGAGCACCCAGCTGCCCCCGTGGGTGCTACATGTCACCAGGAGTGTCAAGACACCCTGAGCGCAGGGCCACCTGTCAGCGAGTGTCCACAGCGCCATACCCTCCCGCAAGGCCCAAGCAGGCAGGCTCCAGAGTTTGCACCCTCCGATCTGAACAAGGAATAGCGCACATGTCCCATCACGTAACCTCCCAGGGAAGCCAGGGAGCCCCTGCGAGGGGGCAAGTGAATGGAGGTGCCCCCCGGTCCAGGGGACACGCGCACCGACAGAACAGGTTATACACAGCACCACCTCAGGTCAGGTCAGGCTCTGCACCCAACCTTGACCGAACTGACTTCAGGACTGTTACTCGGGCTTCAGAGCTGTGTGGGAGCCGGGCACCCAATCACAGCCCCAGTTTCTGTGCACAGCCCGGGCGCAGGGCGGCCCAGGGACTCGCTCAGGTTCGCGCTAGTGGAGCAGGAGCAGAGGCAGGGGCGGCAGGGGCTTCTCCCAGCTGAGCAGGTTGGCGGTGGGATACCCTGCTGAGAGGCACCCCCGGAGGCAGCGGGCAAGAGAGAGGACCTGGGACCCCCGGCACCGGGCAGGTGATGCTGGAGAAGGGCGGGCGGCCCCCCACAGCACCCCGGGCTCTCGGCACCGCTGCGCACCGGCTGAGCGCAGCCGACACGCCTGGCTCGTGACTGACCCAGAGTCTGAACTGGGGGTGTTCTCGTCTCTTCCACGAACCCTAACGAGCAGCCAGGAGCCACAGCCGCTGATGTGAAGCCGTGACAGGGAACGAATAAAGCAAAACACTCTGCGCAGCAGCCTGCAGGTCCGTCACGACCACAGGACCCCGGGAGGCGACCGGTGATGGCCGGGCAATGGGATGGAGTTCCCCAGGGACACCAGGCCCCGGCCAGCAGCTCTGGACTGTCGGCATCTCTCCCTCCCTTGAAACCACTGAAATCCTAGACACACCACACGAGCGGGCAAGTCCCATCGGACCGGCCACAACCACAAATCGAGAAGTGCTGCGGCTGCCCGCCGACAGCCAGCGCCGGGCAGAGGCCCGGAGAAGAGACGTCCTGCCCATGGCTGCTGCTGCACCGGGGGTAGGAGTCGCAAAATGAGCGGAACCGGCAGAGCAGTCACACTGTGACTTTACATGACGCTCCCGGACCCGCAGACTGAAAGGGACGTGGGACGCTCGTGGTCACACAGCAGCGTCTGCCCTGGGCGGGCCTCTCACCCCCAACCCCGCCGCTCTGGACACACCGGGCTGCAGGAGGACCCTGGGCAAGCCTGCCACCAACTGCCCCGAAGGCCCTCCAAACTCGAATTCTGCTTCCGAAACGGCGCACGGGCCCCGCTGCTGGGCGGCTCCGGCGGGGTGGGTACTCCAGCCCCGCGCGCGCTGGAGAGGGTCACCTGGCGAACCTCCCGGGGGCTAGAGTCCTGCCTCTACCAAGCTTGCGGGCTTCCTCCCCAACCCCCTCGTACCACCGTCGCCTTTTACTTCTGTTCGATGGCTTTTCAGGACACAGATCCTGTGGGGCTGCCTCTCGGGGTCAAAGGGAAGTGGCGAGAGGGCAGCTGCCTGGAGCCTGGGGGCAGGACCGCAGCCACCGCCCGGCTGCCGCCACAGGTCCAGAGGACCTTCCCCAGCCTGCAGACGTGATGGCTGCAGACGAGGTGCACAGCACCTCGGAGCTGCGACTTGCTCAGGCAGCGGCCCTGCCCACCTCCCGGCCCTGTGGAATGGTGATGTCCAGCCCCAGCAGCGGACTTCGGAAGCCCGGAACTCACTTGGTTTCCTGGGTTCGCGGCCGGAGGAGTTCTGTGTCCAGATGAACGGTCCCTCGAGTCCCCGCTGACTCAGGCCTCAGAGGTGACGCTGGCCAGGCTTTGGGGCGGCTGGGATGCCGGGGCCGCACTTTGCTGTGAGAAGGACACGCACCCGGGGGCCTGAGGCGCGGAGCTGTGCCCCCAGCACTCACGTTAATGGTTCAACGGCCCGTGTGACAGTGTCCGGACACGGCTGGGGGTGACTGGTGCTGCTGGGAAGGGGCACCACAGGGCTTCCTGTTACTCCCCACCCCGAGGGCACAGCCAGGTGACCATCCACAAGCCAGGAGAGCCCTCGGGGGAACCCACATTCAGCCCCTTAACCTCTGCCCTGCAGCCGACGCCGGAAGGGAGGGACGGGTCCCGGCTGCTGCCCCACGCCAGCGCGACACCGTGGTGACACTCTCGGGCCCCTGGCACACAGGCCCCTGCAGAGGGCAGACTGAACCTCTGGAGAACACAGGAGCTCCCTTGGTAACGTAAACGCACACGTGTAAACACATGTGCGTGGGCAGCATGGCCGGCGCCCATGAAGTGATCTGCAGGTTTGTGGCGCTGAACCGAACGTGGCCAGCGCTCACTTCTGTGCTGCTCTTCATGCATTTACCACGCGCACGCGAGCACATACGTGCAGGGCACACGTACACACGCGCTGGAATGCTGGATGCTTGGAGGACAGACTCTCCATCTTCTCTTTTCTAGGCTAAAAAGTGCAAGATCCTCTCATCTTAAATGCTACCCTTCATCTTTCTGGTGCAGTTGGGGGTTTTACTTTCACGACCGTGAGGGGGTGAGCCCATCTGCCACGGAAGGCACCAGGCGTCCCGAAGGTGAACCGCGTGCCCGAAGGGCTGCCCCTAGTGGCCCACCAGCCACTCCCCCTCCTGCAAGCCGACCCCTGCCCACCTCGCCACCAAGCCAAGAACGGGGAGACCACACGGCGGGCTCACAAGCAAAGGGCGGGATGTCCAAGGGTTCGCGGCCTTTCTGCGGCCTGCAGGACCTGCCCCACAGACGCTGCTCAGGTGAGCTAAGCCCTTACTTCTCTCGAAGCACCAGTGACTAAAATTGGATACAGTTCCAAGAACCCAAAACAAAATTAAAAAGCATGAGTAACTACCTTCGTTTGTCTTAACGCAAGAAAACACCTTTTTAATATGAATCAGACACCAAGCAGACGGGCGAAGGGCTTGCCACCAGTGGGAAAGGTGCCACCCTGTCCCGCCCACCCCCCTCAGGTCCCACTACCCTAGTTCAGCCCCCTCAGCTCACGCACCCCACCCAGCCCCAGTCACCGTATTCTGGAAGAGAGACTCCTGAGGGAAAGGTAAGGAAGAGGTAAGTAGCAGCAAAAGCAGCAGCCCCAGCCCTGGGCGGGTAGCTCAGCTGGTTAGTTTCCTCACGATATGACAGGGCTGTGGGTTTGATTCCCCGGGTCAGGGCACATACAAGAAATCAACAAATGAATGCATACATGGAACAAAAAAAAAATATATATCAATGCTCCCCCTTTCTCTAGAAATCGATAAAATATTTAAATAAAAGAAAAAGCACTCCAGCCCTGGCTGGTGTGGCACAGTGGATAAGGTACCGGCCTGCGAACCCAAAGGTCGCAGGTTCAATTCCCAGCCAGAGCACATCACCAGGTTGCCAGCCAGGTCTCCAGCCAGGTCTGTAGCTGGAGGCAGGTGAAAGCCAACCATACATTGATGTTTCTCTCCCTCTTCGACTCTCTCCCTTCCCCTCGCTCTAAGAAAAAAATGAGTAAAATCTCTTTTTTTAAAAAAAAGATTATATTCATTATTTTCAGAGAGAAGGGCAGGGAGGGAGGAAGAAAGGGAGAGAAGCATCAGCGTACAGTTGCCTTTCACCTGCCTCCAGCTACGGACCTGGCTGGAGACCTGGCTGGCAACCTGGTGATGTGCCCTGGCTGGGATGAATAAAATCTTTAAAAAAAAAGCACTCCCAAAGACTTGCAGAAAGCAATTACTTTCTCCCTGGTGATATGTCGAAGAATAGCAAACTGTTGGAATCCTGCACAAAAACACAATGGGAAATGGCACCCCTCCCCTATGCCATCACATGCACTAAGTACATGCAACATACGTGAACCATTCCTGCTGTAAGAGGCCTCGGGCCACCTCGCCAGAGGCCCAGGACCTCAGGCCGAACAGGAGGGCAGCAAGGAGCTCCAGGGCTCCCTGGAACTCCCTGCCACGGCTGGTCACTCCGACACATCAGCCACTTCAAGTGACTGGCTCTACACCGGGCAGCTGCCCGGGAGGGGTGGGCATCTGTTCGGCACACACGGCGCGGGGCAGCCGGCGCCGGGTCCACTGCTGCCCTGGGCAGGTGCAGACAGAGGACACACATGGCCCAGAGGGCCGCAGCTCCCCCCACCCTCGTCGAGGCCACACCCCGCGGCGGCCGCACGGCGGAGTTCTTGCTTGCGTACTTCAGCATCGCCCACTCCCTGGGACCTCACCACACCTGCTTGGCAAACAGGGCCCGGCAGCCACCGGTGCCAGCTGGGAAGGCAGGGCTCCCGGAAAGGGAGACCGCCACAGACTTGCTTCTGCAGGTGCTGCCAAGTCACCCCACTTTCAACAGAAACAGCCCCCACTTCACTCTGCCAAGTCTCTAAGGTTGACCAGAACAGCCTAGGGTGAAGGAAGCTCAGAACACACAGGCTTACTAGTACTTTCTCAATGAAGCTTTATCGAACAACAGAGAGAAATACAAGCTCAACCCCTGTAACTGTTTTCAACAGATTTTACTTACTTACTTTTAGAGAGGGGAAGGGAAGGAGATACAGAGGGAAACATCCAAGTGCGGTTGCCTCCCACACGCCCCGAACTGGGGACCTGGCCGGTGCCCTGGCTGGGAATCGTACGGCGACCCTTTGGTTCGCAGGCCAGTGCGCAGTCCACTGAGCCCCCGCCAGGGCCATACCTGCCATTTCAACCCGGGGCACTGACCGTTGTCCCTTACAGTGTCAACAGAAACCAGCAGCCGAGACACTAGTCATCTGGGGCGAATGAATCAAAATTCTACTTCTGTTTCGTCAAATCAGAAGAATAGAACGCACTGTTCAGTGTGCCGCAGAATTTTAGCAACCACCTCACGTGCCCCGAGATGAGGAAGGCTGACAGCCGCGGCTCTAGCCGTCCTGAGCTGCCACCAACAAAGGCCACCCTGGCAGAGACGGGCGGGTGGTCCACGCAGGCTCTGAACTGCACTGAGAGGGGGACCCCTAACCATCGGGCATCTAAGTGTGGCTGTCCTGGCCCCTCCACACCAGACAGAGGCCAGAGAGATGTAGCAAGTGGCCTCAGCTGAGACCCACGGGGCAGAGAAGAACCACCGGCTGAGCCCTGCCTGGCGAACCCACAGAGCCGTGAGAGCTGAGGACAGGCTGTGTCGGGCGCTGCCCCCTCCTGTGCTTGCTAGCAGCAGGCAGTACCTGCACAATCGGTGGCTCTTTCAGGGGTGACGGGGGCAGCCCTCTCCCGCCCTGGCATCGGGAATGCAGTCCCTTCCTCCTGTCTCCCCAGGGTACACAGGTGGCAGTGCCAGCCCTGGTCTTCCCAGCTAGAGGCCACTTCAGGGCGACCTGGCGTTGAGAAGCGGGGAGGTCCCCGGTGCGATGCCCGTCCGAGTCCTGTCTGCTGCAGAACCCTCTGTCTGCAGGCCCCGCTGTGCCCACTGCACTCAGGGAGGCCGCGGTCAAGACGCTGCAGAAACACGAGGTTCAGTCAAAATGCAGTTGGTACCCTGATACTGAAGCCAAAGACACCCAGGAGAGAAAACTAAAGACCAACATCCCATGCAAACATGGACGCAAAGATTCTCAAAAAAAAAAGTAAACCAAATGTAACAACACATTGAAAGAATTAAATCCCACAACAAAATGAGGTTTGCCCCAGGAAACAAAGGGCAGTTCAACATATAAAGACCAATTTATAGGCCTAGTTGGTGGCTCAGTGGATAAGGCGCAGGCCTGCAAACCCAAAGGTTGCAGGTTCGATTCCCAGCCAGGGCACAGAACCAGGTTGCAAGCCAGGTCTCCAGCCAGGTCCCCAGCTGGAGGCAGGTGAAAGGCAACCACACGTTGATGTTTCTCTCCCTCTCTGCCTCTCTCCCTTCCCCTCTCTGTGAAAATAAATAAAAATCTTTTTAAAAACCCTTTTTAAACACAATTTACGTAACACATTAACGGAGTAAAGGGACGGAAGATCACACAATCTTATACACAGATAAAAGAAAGTGTCTGACAAACTTCAACAACCTTTCACGATGCAACACTCAGTGAGCAGGAATTGAAGGGAACTTTCTCAACATGATAAAGGGTGTTTATTTTTAAAAACCCACTCCTGACTTCAAAATCAGCGGAGCAAGTCTGAAATCTTCCTGGAGGCCAGGGACAGGCCCCTCGCTGCTGCTGTTCGGAATGGACAGGCCGTGGCCAGAGCCACGAAGCAGCCCAGGGAACAGGGTGTCCAAACCAAGAAGAGAGCAAAGTGACCTCGATTTATACGTGACATGACTCTGAGTCCCCAGGACCCACAAGAAGCCACTGCAGACAGTAACAAAATGCAGCCAAGTGGCAGGGCAGACGTCACCACAAAAGAATCAGCTGGGGCTTCACACACAAGCAGTGAACAATCCGAAACAACATTAAGGAAACAATGCCATTTGCAATAGCATCCAAAGGAATCCTATTCAGGAATAAATTCAACCAAGGAGGCTAAGGTTTGTTCACTGAAACAACAACATCTCAGTGAAAGAAATTAAGTAAGTAGAAAGTAAGTAGATGTAAATAAGTAGAAAGGCATTCTGTGGTCACGGACTAAAAAGGCTGAATGTTGGTTTTTTGTTTTGTTTTTGTTTTTAAGTACATGTGCTGCCGAAGTGAGCACGTTTTTGTTTTTGTTTTTTTTTTTTAAGACTTTTTCTTTCTCTTTTTTAGAGCAAGGGAAGGGAGGGAGATGAAAGAAACATCCATTGGTGGCCCTTGCACCAGGGACCCCACCTGCCCCAAAACACAGGCTCGTGCTCTGATCTGGAAATGAACCTGCGGAGCCCAACCCACTGACCCCGCCAATCAGGGCGGAGAACTGAATATTGTGAAGGTGGCAACTTCCCCAAGCAGAGTCAATGGTGTTCTTAGCAAAATTCTAACCTGTTTTTGCAGAAAAGGAAAACGGAATCTCAAATTAGTATGGAGATGCACGGCATCCCAAACAGCCCAAGGATACGGAATGAATAAAAAGTTGGAGTACTCGCACCTCCCAAACTGACTTCAAAATTTTCTAACCCTGACCATTGTGGCTCAGATGGTTGGGCATCAACCTGCAAAGTGAAAGGTCGCCAGTTCAATTCCCAGGCAGGGTACATGCCTGGGTTGCCAGTTGAGTCCCCAGTCCGGGTATGTGAAAGAGACAACTGACCAATGTTTCTCTCCCACATCAATGGTTCTCCCACTGTTCTTCCCTCCCTTCCCCTTTCTTAATAAATAAATAAAATCTGCCCTGACTGGTGGCTCAGTGGATAAGGTGCCCGCCTGCAAACCCAAAGGTCCCTGGTTCGATTCCCAGCCAGGGCACATAACCAGGTTGCAAGCCAGGTCTCCAGCCAGGTCCGTAGCTGGAGGCAGGTGAAAGACAACCATACATGGATGTCTCTCTCCCTACCCCTCTCTCTAAATATCATAAATAAAATCTTTAAATATTCAATAAAATATTTTTAACAACTTTCTATAAATCTACAGTAATCAAAAACAAACAAACCAACCAAAAAATTCAATGTGCTACTGGCATAACGATATACAGACCAAAGGAATTAAAGTCCAGAAACAAACCCAAACATCTAAGGCCAGTTAGTTTCCGACAAGGATGCCAAGACCACCCACCGGGGAAGGAGCAGGGCTGGGGAACAGGGCGAGCACGAGCACCAGAAGAAAGTGGGGCCCCCACCTCACTCCACATGTAAAAAACTAACTGGATGGATCAAAGACCTACATGTTTTCTCATAGCCAGAAGACAAAAACCACCCAAACGTCCATGAGGGGACTGGATAAGCAAGAGAGGCCCGGCCACACCACGGAACGGGACGCAGCCACAGCGGAGCTACAGCCGGTCCACCCAACACCATGTGGCGTGGAAGGAGCAAGACACGCAGCTGGTCGTGATGCCCGGCTCCTCTCGCAAACGGGGTGCCCCGGAGAGGCAAGTCAGGCCGAGCAGGTGAGGGAAGGCGGAATGGGGATGGCATCGTGAGCACACGGCTTTTTACAGGTGATAAAAAAGCTTTGAAACTAGAAAGAACGAGTGTTTGCACATCATTGTGAACACGCTAAATGGCATTGAACGATAATTTTACAATAGTTAATTTCATGAAAGAAAATGGGGTTAGACTGTAGCTGGCTGAGTGATTCACACAAACTCTCAAGTTCCCAGCACCTGGGCTAAGGTGGTGAACAGCCAGGTTAGAGACCAGCGGGTGACAACATGTGTGTGAGCGCCCAGAGCTTTGTCCTCAAGTCACTTCTCTAGGTACTTTCTTTTTAAAGATTTTATTCATTATTTTCAGAGAGAAGGGCAGGGAAGAAGAAAGGGAGAGAAACATCCATGCATGGTTGCCTTTCACCTGCCTCCAGCTATGGATCTGGCTGGAGACCTGGCCTGCAACCTGGTTATGTGCCCTGGCTGGGAATCGAACCAGCGACCATTGGGTTCACAGGCTAGCGCCTTATCCACTGAGCCACCAGCCAGGGCCTTAGGCACTTTATCCTCACCTGGGACATGCCGCAGTGGCTCCCGCAGAGGTGCCACATCAAGTCTTCTCCCAAACAGCCCACGACACCAGTTCCCTCACTGCAGGGACAGCTTCTTTGCCTTTGCTCGTATTCCCACAAGCAATCTGTAGTTATAATTAAATTCCAGAGCAATGGGTGGAACCGCTCTGCACTGGGCTGCAACCAGCTCACTCCCCACAGGGTGACCAGGCCTCAGGGCCCTGCTCACCACTAAAACCCCCTGAAGACCATCACTGAACACAGCCATTACTCCAGACTGCCCGTTTAAATGTAAATTCGGAGAAAGAAAGGGGACAGAAAGCACGTGAGTCAATCAGGTACGGATGGGACCGCTGATCAGCAAGATGGACGCAACACCTGAAGAACGTTTTAACTGAATTTTTAATTTGGTGTTTATTGGTTTTAGAGAGAGGAAGAGGAGCAGGGAGGGAGGGAGGGAGGGGGAGGGAAAGAGAGAGAAACGGCGGTCTGTTGCTCCCCGTGTCCATGCTGCCCTGGCTGTGCTGGTTTGTGGGCTCCCCGGGCTCGAACCCACAGCCGGGCGCATGCGGCTGGCCCAGGCCCACTGAGCACAAAGGCCACTGAACGAAACACTGCCACACGGAGAAGGAATGGAGGGGGCCCAGGTGCAAAGAGCAGTCGGCGCGGGCAGACAGTCTGCAGGAAGGAAAGGCTGCGTGCGAAGCACCCGGAGAAGCACACCTTCCTTTGCCCAGCAGCAAAGCCAACACGTCCAGGGTCCGGGGGCAACTCGGAAGACTCGTATGTGGACCCCCAGGCCGGGTAAGCCCACTCAGGCCGGCCCAGCACAGCGCTGAGAACAGGCCCTGCATGCCCCCTGCTCTTCCTTCCTTCCTCACTGCAAACAGGGGTCCACCTCCCGTCAGCCCCGGCTGACCCAGCGCCGGGCACCGGGACCCTCCTACCCCAGAATCCCACCGTGAGCCCACGCGCCGGCTCACAGCCACTTGCGTGGCCCCTGCCACTGGAGCCTTCTGGGACATGGTGCAGTCACACCCCAGTCCTGTGCACGAGCGCCATGAACCACTTCACAAGCAGGTGCCACGCGCGGTGTGGGGGGCTGTCAGTCCACTAACAGGCGGGCACACAGGCTCTGGGGGACCCCGAGGCCGCCATGCAGAGGAAGGACTTCAATTCCCACGTCTGCAGGACCTCCCACTGTGGCCACGCTGCCCAGCTCAGGGGTGGACAGCTAGGACACGTGGCGGGGTGCCAGGGGACCCCTAGGGAAGGAAAGGTCAACACTGCATCTTCTGCAGAATCAACTATGTTCATTCAAAATGGGGGAAACAAAGTGTGTCCATGCTAGAAAAATCAGACATGATACTGAGTATAATGTAAAATAGTTATTAAATAATAAGATAAACTGAAAGGTCTGAGATGCGTGCACTAAAGACACGCTATGCCCTTTCTCACACGGGAAAGCCTTTGGGAACCAGAACATTAAATTTATTCCCCAATAACGTTTCAAACATCAGGCTGTTATTAATCCAAAAGGACAGAATTTAATTCCTAGAATAAAGCTGTGACTTCTGGGCACTACTGGGCAAGAAAGGACTAAAGAGAACTAGTTCCCTGTTCCTTTTGTAAGTCACTAAAAGCACCCAAGAAAGTCACAACCTCAAATGAAGTCCCCAATCACATAAGCCCCCAATGCCACAGGCCAGAAAACTCCCCACGGTCAGCTCACCTCACTGCAAGTGCCAAATGACATGGAACCACTGTCTGTCCCTCTGCTCCCCCACACCTGCAGGTGTGGACACAAGCACTGAAGGAGGCCCCCCAGCCTGGCACATGAGCACTCCACACGCGCCCCTCCTGCAGGCACGGCCCTTCCAAGTGCAAGGTCTCTGGAAATCTTCGGCACAGCCATCAGGACGGCTGTCCTGCTACTGTTGTCTTATGAACTTATTGTATCTTATTTCTTTAAAGATTCATTTACGTATTTATATTTTAGAGAGGAGAAGGGAGGGAGAAAGAGCGAAAGAAACATCCACGTGTGGTTGTCTGTCCTGCACCCCCACCTGGGGACCAGGCCCACAACCCAGGCCTGTGCCCTGACTGGGAATCAAACCCTCAGCCCCTTTGGTTCTCAGGCCTGTGCTCAGCCCACTGAGCCACCAGCCAGGCTGTCCTAAAGAAGGTCCTGGGCCTCCTGGTTAACCATTTTGCCTTCCTCTCCACTTACAGAAACCCAGTTTCCAATAAACAGGCTTTCAGGTTTTGCCACAGGATCCAGCGCTGACAGTGGCAAGGAAACCAGGGCACCAGGGCACCAGGGCAGCACGAGGGACGCCTTCCTTAGGAGAATGGCATCACCGCAGGTTACCAAAAACCTGCGTTAGAAAATAAATATGTGACATCAACATCAGCACAGAGCAAACCCTTCGGCAAAGTCCATCATGAAATGAAATTATAGGACCCAATTTTTTATTTCTTGGGAACTAAAGAGACTTGGGTCATTTCAGTGGGAAGGTCCTGGGGCCACTTTCCGTCTACAGCCCCACCACCACCCTTTTCTAAGACACAGTAGGAACAGCCAGGAGCTCCGCCCAGGGTGGGGCCACCCCTTGCAGCAAACCAGCCCCTTCCTGGGGGCAGACCAGCCACCTGACTCACTCGAGCTCCTGGTCCCCAAGGGCCTGGGAGGAGCTAGAGGGGCACAGGGCACAGGTGTCAGACCTGCCACCTGGGACCTGTTGAGCAGCGGCACCACCAGCAGGGCACCCCCTGCTGCAGACCGAAATAGCAGTGGGCAGCCAGCCATCAGCTCCCAACTTACAGAAATGCCTGGGGGACCTGGTAAGGGCCACCCTTCCCAAGGGCCCCCAGGGCCACTTCCTAGAAGCCTCTTTGACAACAGAGGCAGCCAGGAGCCCAGGAGCGGTTCCTTCTCTGAACTGCCCCAGGCGACCAGTCTCCCACATAGTCATCACACCTTCCTTTCCCCCAGGGGTATTCGCTGCCTTGCCAAGGACAGAAGGGTGAATTCTCACCCCCACCCCCCACCCTCTGGTTTCTGCACCTCCCCTCCCAGAGCACAGGGGCCCAGGGGCCCAGGCAAGGGCAGGCCACGCCTCCAAAGGCAGGTGGCATCCCTGGCTCGTCCTGGCTCTGTAACTAGATCATTATGGGAACTCGAGGCACATTAATTGAACGTTAAATTAAATGAGAAAAAGACTCCCAAGTCCCAGTTAATGATCCACTTATCTCACGGAATAAGAATTCAGTTAAGAGATTCCATCCTAATAGTTGGAGATGACAGAAACCAGGAGTCACCAGCGTTTATGACATCTCACCACCTGCCAGCCTCAACCCAAGGTATGTGCCCAGGGAGGCAAAAAAACCTGGCCAGCAGGGTTGTAACGCTTACTGATGAAAGCCATGCCTCCCCCTTCCTAGGCTGGTCAGTTCCCCAGCGTGTCCAGGAGCTGCTGCACAGCACGGATGTCAACAAAGCCTCCCTGGCCTGAGAAAGCCTTTTTGTATATTTTAGTCAATTATGAAGAACAGATATTACACACAAGTGCATACATTTCCTTACATAGCTTCCTTTTCTAGTTTAAAATGACATTTCCTTTTATTTCCATTAGCTCCTTTGGACCCAAAGCCTGTTACCTGCCTGGGGCACCCTCCCCAGCGGGGCCACCCTCCAGCCTGCAGGTGGGGCCCTCTCCAGGCTTCTGCCTGCGCCCCAGGGGCCGGGCATCCTCACCACACTGAGGCCTCAGCTGCCTGTCTGGCCACCTTCTAAATCCACCAGCCTCCCCTCCTTCCTCCCCCTCCACAGCTCTCTTCCCAGTTTTCTGTGTCTCAAGTCAATATTACAACTGTCCTACCCCTCCCCCAAATAAATTTTCTTCCTCCATGAACACCTGTCAGGAAGCACCCCAGGGCCCTCCACCCCAAGGCATCGATGGGGGTGCCAGGGCTAAGATGCCTCCTCTGCTAAGTTCCAGCCTTAGACTGGCCACTGGAGGAAACTGGGCTATTGCGTAACCCCTGACAGGTTGGGTCACTGGCTGCCTGGCCTCTGGCTGCAAGAGGGGAACAGGAGATGGGCGAAGGGACGCAACTTCCTTTGTCTGCCACAGCGAGCTCAGGCCTGCAGCACCACCCCGGCGGCTTCGTCTTTCTGGGGGCGCCGCTGTACCCCCTTCAGCGGAGGGCTTCCACGGAGTCCCTCGGGTCACCCTTCAGCTCATTAGCATATCTACCCAGGAGGGTCCCGCGGCGCCTGCAGAGCAAAAATTTAAGGGATTCTGGCATCACAATCCCAAACGTGGGGAACTGCAAGAAGCAAACGCGATGCTCCGTTGCAGGGACGAGCCGGAGCCGGGAATGTTTTTAACAGCAACAACTGGCCACGCAACTGCCCGGAGCCTGTGGAATGTGCTGGCACCCCTCGCCGCGAGCAGGGCCAGCTTACCAATTCCGCAAAAGGAGCGCCCAAGAAAGGGGAAAGTCTGGGGTCTGCCTGCCTGCCCTCTGCTCCGCGCCCCTCTGCGTGGGGCGCCTGGAGCGCGCGGGGTGCGACGCGCAGGGGACCCGCTGCTCAGGCCCGCGGCGGCGGCTGCCGGGCTCGGCTCCCCTGCCCGGCCCCCCTGGCGGGCTCCCAGCGCCGCACTGACGAGGCTCCCTGTGCTCGGGCCACAGAATTTTCCCTCTTCAGACTAATTCTCAACAGTCGCCTCGTTCGGCTCCCGCTCCTGCCGGAGGAGCCCGGACGGCCCGCGCAGCCCCGTCCACCAGCCACTTCCCGAGACCGGCGGCCGTCCGGACCGGCGCCGCCTGAAGCTGCCGGAGCGCCCGCAGCAGCCCCGGGAAAGCGCGATGGCTCCTCCTCCGCGCGCGCGGCGAATGTCAATGAAGAAGCGGCCACACGGCTCCTCAATGCGGCCCCTATGACTCCACAAAAATAAATCAACGGGCGCACTCACACGCAGCCCGTGTCCCTCGGAAACCTGAGTCACAGCCGCATGCGAAGCCCCGAGCCGCCACCGCCTCCCCGGCGGACCTCGAGCCCGCGGAGGCTTCTTACGTTTCCAAGCACGTCCCGGCGCCTCGCCCGCTCCGGCCCGCGGCCACGTTTCCCGTCCGAGGTGGGCGCCCCGCACCGCACGCTCGCGAGGGGCTCAGGGCACAGCGCGGCCGCCGGCCAGACGCTGGGGACCCGCCGCCGGCGCCCCGGGCCGCGGCTCAGCCCGGGCGGCGGGCGCGTGCGGCCGGGGCGCCCATTCTGACCTTCCGCGCCCGCAGCGGGGAATGCGTGCTTTCTGCCCCAAACGGGCCCGGCCCGCCCGTCGCCGCCGAGGCCGCTGCAGCTCTGCCCATGAATCAGAGGTTCATCTGCAGAGGAATGACTCAGTATAAACTTTTAAATAATGGCTTGGAAACAGACACGCAGCCGCCCGGGGCGAGCCCGCTCGTCCGCGCGGACGCCAAGCCAGCGGCTTCTCCGCGACAAACGCCGCCGAGCCGCAGATGCTGCTTTCTCGCCGCCCCGAGGGGCTCCGGTCCGCAGGAGGCCCGGGCGCCCGGTTTCCTGAAAAGCGGCCGAGCCCCAGCCCCGGGCCCGGCCCCGGGCACAAAGTTTCCCGAAGTTGAGGCATCCGGAGGCGACGGGCCCGCGGGACCTGGCTGGACGCGGCGAGGCGGCGCCGCACTATGTGCTCGCCGCCGGCGCCAGGCCTGCGCCGCTCGGGCCCCGCGCTGCCGCCGCCGCCGCCGCCGCCGCCGCCGCCGAGGGCGCAGGATGGAGCCCCGGGATGGAACCGCCGAGCCCGCCCGCCCGCCGCCGTGGCCCCTTACCCCGCGTCCGCCGCCGCTGGCCGGCTCAGGGGCGCCGGGCGCGTCCTCCGCCGCGGTCCGCAGCGTCCTGCTCCCCGGGCAGCCCCATGTCGGGGGGCGGGGAAGGGCCGGCGGCCGCCGCCGCCGCCGGCTGGAAAGTCCCTGCTGGGCTGCAACCCGGCTCGCGCACGCGGCGCCCGGCCGCGCCGCGCTCCCTCGCGCCCTCACGCTCCCTCTCGCAGCACTTCCTCTCGCGCGCTGGAAATCCCCGCCGCCGCCGGGGAGCGCGCCGGGAGCGCGCCCGCCCCGCCCCGCCCAGGCCCCGCCTCGCCCCGCCCCGCCGCGCCGCCGCCGCGTGGGAGCCACCGGCTGCCCGGCCCACGCGCCTGCGCGCCAGCCGGTTGCTACGACCCTCCCGCGCCGCGCGCCGCCGCGGGCCCTAGCAACGGCGCTGTGGTGGGGGCGGGGGCGCCGGAGGCCAACCCCCCCCCCCAGCCTGCGTCCCAGCCCCGGGCAGCGCGCCCCGCCCCCCAGCTCGGCGCGGCCCCGCCCCCGGCCTCCGCGTACCGCGTACCCCCGTACCCCGGCGTCCCCCTTTCCGGGTCAAAAAGCCACGCAGGCCGCGTGCGGCCCGAAGGTGCAGGTTTCCTCGAGGGCGGTAGCGATGGCGCCACCGTGGTCACCGAGGCAGCCACCCCCGCCCCTCTCACTCAGTCCCTCTCACGCGGGGGAGGGGGGGTGGCCCTCACAGGCGGTCGCGGGCTGACACTCACACGTGCAAACACTGCCTTACACTGTCATACTCTTGTCCACGCGCTCTCAACAGACGCTTGCTTAGACACTCGCGCTCTCGCGTTTACGCACACACTCGTAGCGCACACACCTGCTCCTTCCATTGAGGGGGGTCAGGTTTGGGGGACCCACCCTCCTTCCAGCTCCTCCCGCGGCCAGGAAGTAGGGTCCCAGGCAGGTCCCAACAGCCCAGAGTGTTCAAGCGCCCTAAGTGCGCAGCTGTCCGGGGGCCCTCTCCTGGACCCCAGCCTTCTGGGGCATATGTAGCGCCCCGTGCCAGGCACCCGGTTCTCGAGAGGCCTCAGCCTCTTCTCCCCCAAGTCATCAATGTCCCCCGGTGTCTTCTGAGACTGCACCCGGCCTGGCTAGACCCCAGCTAAGCATGACCTACCTCCGGGGGCCCCAGGGCAGCGGTGCAGCGAGACCACCGCTATGAGTCTGCAAGTCAAGAATGAGCAGACAGGGTTCACTTCTCATTTCCTCAAGACTTAGAAAGATTCTTGGATCAAACACACACGCAGTGTAATACAGATGATGGTATAGAGCTGTACCCCTAAAACCTATATAACTTTATTAACTGATGCTACCCAAATATATTCAGTAAAAAATTAAAAAAAAAAAAAATATCCCTGGCATATGACAAGCTTAAGCCAGCCAGTCCTTATAGTTCTCCAATGAGTCATGTGACTAGAGGTAGGCAGTCCGGCATCTCCTGCTGCTTCCCCATAGAATATTCCAGAACTCACACAAATACATCATAATTAACATGCCAAAAGGTTAAAAGAGAAGGACAGAATCTTAAAAGCAGAAAGAGAAGAGAAGAGCGTTCCCTACAAATGAGTTCCCATAAGACTGTCAGCTGATTTCTCAAAAGAAACTGTGGGCAAGAAGGGACCGGCAAGAAGTATTCAAAGTGATGAAAAACAAGGACCTACGGCCAAGATGACTCTGTCCAGCAAAGCAGGCGTTCGGAATGGAAGGGCAGAGAAAGTTCTTCCCAGACAAGGTAAAGCTAAAGGAGTTCATCATTGCCAAGCCCTTACTGCATGAAATATTAAAAGGACTTTAGGGAAAAAAAAAAAAAGACTTAAGAAAAAGAGGATCAAAATCATGAACATTAAAATGACAAACTCACAACTATCAACAACAGAACCTAAAAAATGAAAATAAGAACCAACTAAGCAAACAACCAGAACAGGAACAGGATCATAGATAAGGATCTATGATAAGGGAGGAGAAGGAAGAGAAACGGGGGAAATGGTGCTGGGATTAAAGCATAATTATTAGGAACAAAATAGACAAGGGGATGTTAAGAATAGTGTAGGAGGCCCTGGCTGGTGGCACAGTGGATGAGGCACCAGCCTGTAACCCAAAGGTCGCTGGTTCGATCCCCAGCCAGGGCACATAACCAGGTTGCAAGCCAGGTCTCCAGCCAGGTCTGTAGCTGGAGGCAGGTGAAGGGCAACCAAGAGAAACATGGATGTTTCTCTCCCTCTCTGCCCCTCTCTCTAAAAATAATAAGTAAAATCTTTAAAAAAAAAAAAGAATAGTATAGGAAATAGAGAAGCCAAAGAACTAATGGGCACAACCCATGGACATGAACTAAGGGGGGGATGGCTGGAAGGAAGTGGGGTACAGGGCAGAGGGGGGCCAAGGGAGGAAACTGGGACAACTGTAATAGCATAAGCAATAGAATATACTTAAAGTTTTTTAATTATTTAAAAAAAAAAAAAAGGCACGTTCCAGAACCGTGGACAGTTTAAACCGGCTGGGGGAGCTTCATCCACCAGCCCCAAAGGTGCTCGTTCTGGTGCCACTCGAGTGGGGTCTTGCCACCCAGGCTGCCTGGCCCAGCGGCACGCCGGCTCGGGCCACTTGGAAAGGCCCAGCTCTTGTAACTGGGCGCACAGGACCCCGGGTGGCTGCCACTCACAAGCAGCCCTGTCATCAGGCCAGCCCGCGCCGGCCCTGGGGCCCTGAGCTGAACCTGAGTCCGCGGACTAGCGCGCCTTCCCCCCGCGGTGGGTTCCCCTCTGGAGTCTTGGTGCCCCTTCCGCCGGTCTGGAGCTGTCGGAACACGGAGCCGCTGCATCCCCTGGCCCAGGCCCTGCAGGTCTGCTCACCTCCTCACCCTGTCGGCCAGGGGCCCTCTCCCTCCAACCCCCTCACTCACGGCACGGGGGTTGAGGTAAGACTTCAAGGAAAATTCCCTCGGCTGAACTGTGTTGGTCATTTTACAGTAAGCAACCAGGTAGCCGTTTTCAAAGGGCTGGGCACGGGGCGGCCTGGGACTCAGGTCGTCCACAAAAGCCACCAGCAGCCAGCTCTGGGCACTGCAGGGGGTGCTGCCCCCCCCCGGCCTCTGCAGGGAGGCCTGCTCCTGCTCCTCCTTCATCCTCCTCCTCCTCCTTCCCCAACTGTGGGAGCAGTTACAGACCCTCTGGGACAGGGACTGGAGGCCCCCAACACAAAGTTTGCCCCAGGTGGGGCAAGCGCTGCGGGGCGGCCATTCCGTCCTCCGCAGTGGCAGCTGCTGGCAGCGGTGACGGGCAGCAAGCAGAACCAATCACGACTCTCCTCTGCATTCCACAGGCAGAGCTCTTCGTTCCCTATGGCAACGTGGAACCACACGCTAACACGCATCTGGACAAAGAAACGTCTCCCAGGAATTGATGTAGCACCGCGTTCCGTTTGCTGCCTTTCTGGGAGAAGCGCGCACAGGGGCTGGAGCGGCTCCGGCCGCCAGTCCTGGGCCTGGGCTGGCCTGTCCCCCGCCGAGGAAGGCGCCCTCCCTGCAGGGCTGGGCTGCAGCAGGCCCCTCTCCCAGTGCCGCTCTTCCAGGTCCACGGCCAGGCCCTCAGGGACACCTGCCACGCAGAGGCCATCGCCCTGGGGTCTGATGTGGGCTGAGCCCTGCTGACAACTTCTCCCACGAAAACATACCAAATGTTGCATCAGGAGGGAACTCCGCACGTGACAAAGGCCAGACCAGACCCACAGATTGTTCAGACAAGTGGACACCAAGCGTGGCCTCTGCGGAGCCGTGTCATGACGGCCCCGCCAGCCTCTTCTGCCCCAGCCACGTCCGCGGTGGCTGGGACACCGGCGCCTCTACTCCCTTGAAGCGCGTAAAATGAACTAGGGTCAAGGACGTCACCCCCAACTAGAATCCCCAAGTTGGGCGGCTGCTCGGGAAGACGGTTGGGGGTGGGAGGCGAACGCCCGGCCGCTCCCTGGAGGACCTGGGTCGATGAAGCGGTGGCCGGGCGTTTCCCGCCTGCGGCCGAAAGGGGTCCGGCGAGGCCTGGAATCGCCAGACCTGCTGCACTCTCTGGCCGGGCAGCACGGGGGGAAAGGCCAGCAGGCCGACAAGCTCAGGCTGTCCTGACACCTCCGGCTAATCCGTCATTCCAACTGCAACGTGGATGACTGTCCACACCTCGCCAGGTTTGAACTTCCCTCTACCTCTCAGCATGGGTGCAAACAGTGAGCCCCTGCCACGGGCGGGCGCGCCAACAGCGCTGTGTGCTGACCTTCGTGGGCCAGTCTTAGGGCATCTCTAAGTAAACAAGTATTTTCTTTGTAATTAGCAGGCGACCTAAATAAGTAACCCTCTATCAGTCTAACTAGAGTTTGCTACACCCAAGCTGTCGGGTGACTTCCTCATGCCGGCACGAAGCAGCCTTGAGGAAGGACTGGGGTGGACATCCGCCTGCGCTCTCTGCTGACCCTGTGGCCCAGAGCCCAGGTGTCCTGGGCCCTGTCCTGTGCTTCTGAGGCCCTGTGCTTCCCCTGCTCCGGGTTTCGGTAGTCAGATCAGAGGCACGAGCCTGCTGAGGGTCAGCCTGGCAGGGCTCACGGGAGGCCCCGTGGAGGTGATCCCTGCCCGAGTGGGCATGCAGGCACGTGGGCACAAGAAGCCCGGAGTGACTGCCCCCAATGGCTCTGTCACAGGAAATGGTCTTTCCTCCCTTGCTGTTTCTTTTTGAGTGTGAGGCAAACTAAAAAATTTCCCCGCAGATGGTGAAGGAACCAAAATCGGCCACTCTAACTGAGGTTCGGGGATTTTGCTCTTTCGGCCGGGCTCTTCATTCTGCAACTCCAAATGCAGAAACTGCCTGCCAGGGCCCCAAACCAAGGCTCTCCCTAGCAGCCCCTTCCGGGCCACTCCCAGAAAGGACCTGCAGGTCCCCTGGGTCGCCCTGGGGAAGGAACTCAGACCCTGGGCCTGGCCAGCGCTGTCTGGGAAACCAGGAAAGGGGACTTGGAAGTTCCTTTGCTTTGAGGCAGGTGGATGTGGCCCCCGTGTTTCCCAACAGAAAACAAACGGTTAGAAAGGATGGAGAAAAAGTTTCCCATTTTGTTTAGAGCCTTCATTCCATTTTCCCCTTCATTTTCATGAGGAAGATTGCTTTGGCCCCAGAGTCCCTGTCAGAAGTAACACCCGCTTACGGATCTTCGCAATATTCACTCCCTCCCTCCCTCACACCGGCAGCTAGAAGCTGGGGAAGCAGATCTACTCCAAGGCCTTTCAGCTTGCGAATCCCCAGATGATGCTCTGGCCGGGCCGGGCGGGGGCACCCAGCCCCCCTCCTGCAGGCCCAGCTAGGGACGCCCCTAACGTGCCTGACCGCCTCCTGCCTCCTCAGGTCACACCGGAGGACCGTGAAGACTGGCACCGCGCCCTCAGCAAGGCAGTCTCCAGGACTGCGTGCTGCCAGCATCCAGCTGCCACTGGGGTGTTGAAAGGCCTGAGACCCTCTGGATGCAATAGAGGCGCTAACATTTGCCCAGAAAAACAAGACAGCCCAAACAGGCGCCCCCTGATACCTTTGTAGCTAGGCAACGTCCAGTCGCATCCTTTAGCGATACGCATCAAAGTTAAGATCCTTCCAAGCTGCTGGTATTTTCCCTGTGCCGTGGCTTAGGACCACCCCCCGCCGGCCCCTCAGCATTCTGCCCAGCAGGCCTCCCCATCTTCCCCTCCCCCCCAACAGCCATTCCCCTCCCACCATGCCCCACCACTACCCTCCCCTCCTCCCCAGGGCCTCCCACAACCCCCTGCTGTCCCCACGTGCCTACCATCCCCTGCCCCTCACCATTCCGCCCCCATCACTCCTCTGCCACCCACTCCCACACAAACACCGTTCTCAGGCTCCTGGGTGACAAAGCGTGTCCCTCTCGCGCCACAGTTCATCCCCCAGCCCCAGCTGTCGAGAGGGCTGCAGAGCAGGCTGGGAACGGATGCCAGCACCGCTCACCTGCGTCTTGACCCGAGCTCTGGCCCCAGGAGCCAGCCCTGTCCCAGCCCCTCGCCACCCGCCCCGTCCTGGGCCACTCCGCCTCCTGCAGCTACAGCTGGACGGGCACCTGCTCCAGCAGACGGCGGGCTCTGAGGAAGCTCGAGTGAATTCCGACTCCTATGGCAACGGGCACGTTCCCAGAGCTCCCAGCGCAGACAGACCTTCGCCCGACCCCACCATCCCAACCACACGGAGTCCCAGGCACCTACCGGGCCGGGACTGCTCTGCCGGGTTCTCCAGTGGGAAGGAGCTCTGAGGGCAGGACGGCTCGCAGGCCAACCCGGGTCAACGGTCCGGCCACGGCCACGGCCACGGCCACGAGCGGATGGGCAGGAACCCTTGCAGCATTCGTCCACACTGCCGAGCCAGGCACGCCGGGGTGCCGGGGGCGGAAAGAGAAATGAAACTAGCAGGGCAGGCGGGCAGATACGCGCAGAATTAACCTGTGCGCCGAGGGGCAGGGAGGACCCGAAGTGTGGACTGTCCTCGGGAAGCCCCTCCTCTCTGCGCTTCCCAGGAGCAGGGACAGGCGTTGCCTAAAACCAGCCTGCGGCCCCTCTTCCTGTGCAACAAATTGGACCAAAACCGGTGGCTGGCTGAGCCCACACCATCACTTTGTTCTCCCCAGATGTCTGTGGGTCGGGGTCCGGGAAGGGTTAGCTGGGCAGGGCCTCTCCTGGGAGCCGGTGGTGGAGCCCGGCAGCTGGGGCTGTTGGTGTCTCCACGGGCGGCACAGGGCGGCCCGGCCACAGCAGAGTCTTCCCGCACCGGCTTTGGTCACCTGCCGCAGAAGGGGCACCGGGTCGCTTCTGCCATTCTCTGCTGGTTACAAGCAAACCATCGGGCTACTCGGACTCCAGGGGAGAGGCATGGACCTCGCCACAGGAGTGTCCAGGCCCAGGAGACGGGGTGGGGCCATCCCAGGAAAACCCAGGCTCCCCAGCTGACCCCCCGGGAGGCCAAACCTGGGGAGGGTGTGGGAACAGGGCTCTGTTGGGGCTACGTCAGTGAGAGCCTGTGAGACCAGGTCCCGTGGGGCCCCAACCTGGTGCCGGGGGGGGCTCGAGAGCACAAGTCCCACCAGAATTACCCCTGCCTTGAATAAAGGGGACCCGCCTTTTGTACCCTTGAATCAATCAGCCATTGGCTTCACAGCCCCTACCACAATGGCAGAAGAAGCTGGGGTGCGTGGCTGCCTCTCTGGAGGGGAAGGCGGCTGGGAGCTGTCTGCAGCCAGCACCCCAGCAGCCGGGGGACAGGCGCCCCAGCCCTGCAGAGGCAACCTGTGGTGGGGAGCAGACCCCCTGGTAGATTGCAGGATGGCCACCAATTCCTCCTCTCCCTGCACTCATGCCCCTTTCCCTCCATTGAGAGGAGTCGCTTATGTGTGGAGGATTAAAGATAAACAAACAAACAGACTTGCAGATGCAGAGAAAAAACTGATGGTGGCGAGAGGGGAGGGACTGGGGGACCGGGTGGCAGTTACAAAATCAGTTACGGGATGTAAAGTACAGCATGGAGAATCCAGTCAACAATAATGCGTAATAACTGTATGTGGTGTCAGGGATGGACCAGGTTTATTGGGGTGATCACTTCTTCAGTTACACCAGTTCAATTCGCAGTCAGAGCTCATGCCTGGGTTGTGGGCCAGGTCCCCATTTGGGGGCGTGTGAGAAGCAACCACACAGGGATGATGTTTTTCTCTTTCTCCCTACCTTCCCCTCTCTCTAAAAATAAATAAAATATTTTTGAGAGAGAGAGAGAGAGAGACTGTTCCCCACTCCTTAAGTTTGGGCTTGGCTGTACGACTCGCTTTGGCCAGTGGGAGGGACGTCAGCACACGTGAAGCATGCAGAGGCTTGAAAAGGGTGCCCTGGAGTGGAGGATGTGTATGCTCTTGTGGCACGTGGAACCCGGGGGCCACGGGAACAAGCTCAAGTTACCCTCCGAAGGGGCCACATGGACGAGAACCAGGCATTTTGGCCAAGAGCCTTCATCGGCCAGCAATGCGCATTAGGTCGCCTCAAATCACCCGGCCACAGCTGAGCCACGTGCGTGAGCGCACGCAAGGCCGGCAGAATCACAGGTCAATAAGTTATGGGTACCTTGAGTCACTAGGTTTCTGGGTTGCTTGTTACACAGCAAAGCTAACTAACACAGGCACCGACAGTGTCCTCTACAGAAATCCAGTGGCCCTAAAGGTCGGCTGCTAACCCTCTATAATTACATGGATGGAGGGAAAAAGGAATTTTCATGCATCTGGGCGTGGGCCTTCTGACCCTCTGACCCTGCAGCCTGCAGAGCCATCAGCCAAGACTGTTCCCTCAACAGCCAGAGTCCCCCACCCCACACCTGAGACCTGTGGCTCAATCAGAAGTTCTGAGTCTTCCGAGGGTCCTGGGGGTATCCCAGAGCAGCACCCCACTCCAGAGCCCACACTTTTTGCCTTTGGGGCTCTGACCTCTGAGGCCCCCAACTCTGAGTTTGGGTAAAAGCCAGGGTCACGGGGTTCTCTTTCCAGTTGCCACATCTCAAACAAAGGCTAAGGGGCTACGTCCGCAGGTGTGGACGTGACGAGCTTCCCCTTGCAGAGCACTTTTGGGGTCTCTTGGATGAAGAATTCATATTAAACATTAAGCTTTTGCTATGATCAAACTCTTGCTGATCACGAGGAAAGAGTTGTAACTATACTTCAGTGCAGCATTTGAAGGGGTTTAGTGATTTTCCATTGGTTTTTTAAAAATGTCAATGGCAGCCCTGGCTGCTGGCTCAGTGGATAAGGCGCCGGCCTGCGAACCCAAAGGTCGCTGGTTCGATTCCCAGCCAGGGCACATAACCAGGCTGCAAGCCAGGTCTCCAGCCAGCTCTGTTGCTGGAGGCACATGAAAGGCAACCATACATTGATGTTTCTCTCCCTCTCTGCCTCCCTCCCTTCCCCGGTCTCTGGAAATAATAAATTTTAAAATCTTTAAAATAATAAATAAATAAATAAATAAATAAATAAATGTCAATGGCAAGCCCTGGCTGGTAGCACAGTGGATAAGGCGCCGGCCTGCGAACCCAAAGGTCACTGGTTCGATTCCCAGCCAGGGCACATAACCAGGCTGCAAGCCAGGTCTCCAGTCAGGTCTGTAGCTGGAGGCAGGTGAAAGGCAACCATACATGGATGTTTCTCTCCCTCCCCGCCTCTCTCCCTTCCCCTCTCTCTAAAAAATAATAGATACAATCTTCATTTGAGGACCCAGCTTATGGCAAATTTCAGATTTATAAAGACCCAGCAATGGACCTGTGAGACCAAGACAGGGAGTTGAAAATCTACAATTCAAAAATGATAAAACAGCTAGGTTTTCAATTGATTAAAAAAATTATCTCTGGAAAACTTTATCGTTCCATGCATAATCAAGGTCTGGTTTGGAATTTTAACTGAAATGAGCCCTTGTAAAGGCTTACTTTCTGCATAAAATAATCAAGCTCAGATCAAAGGCACTGGTAAATGATCAGATCTCATTGCAGAAAACCCAAATGAAGACCCAACGCTGCACCAAAAGGAGAAGCCACGCCGGGCCGTGCTTCCTTCCTTCCCAGCCAGTCTCCCTGTCTGTCCCCACCCAGTACTGCCTCGCGTGCGGCCACGAAAGCGAGCAGAAGGTGCAGTCTTCAATTTGACGGAGCAATGAATTCATTGTAAATACGTATTAGCTATTTAGTAAACACAATTACATTTCTGGCTGAGCTTTGCATGGCTATTTCACTAGAATTAGCCAAGGCCCCCTTGCACGTCTAAGTGGATACCACAGACTAAAGGGGTGTAGACATTGAAGTGCAAATAAGAGTTGGGGCTGATTAGGGAGGGTGGGCAGTGCCTCCAAGCGCGCGCGTGCGCGTGTGTGCGTGTGTAGCAAGGGGTCTAGTCAGGGAGCCAGGGGCAGCGGGTGCCGACGTCTGTGCTTCTGTGTGCGGGCACTACCACCTCTCCCAGCGTTAGCATCAGAGAAGCCTCTGGCCCCGTTCCTAGGTCGGAAGCCGGCACGCAGGCACCTGCCAGGGCTGTGCATCCGCGCCAGCACCCCAGGGTTGAGACCCACCCTGAGGAGACTGCAGGCCAAGGCCCTACGGTCACCAGACAGCATAGCCGCTGGGGGCTCGGCTGACCAGACACAGGCAAGTCTCCACCTTGTGAAAGCGACCCTCGCCTGGCGGTGCCCCTCCTGGGGACCTAGAGGAACAAAGGCATCAGTGCACATGTGTTCACAGCAGCCTTGGTCTTAACAACCGAAAGGGGGAAACAAGCCGCCCCTGCTCCACCTGATGGCCGCACGACCACGATGAGGTCCGTGCCCACAGCCACCGACATTCAGCGGTACGTGAACTGCCAACTGACCCATCTGCTCCGGGGACCAGCCCTGACATCTTCTCCTCGAGGCAGAAGACAGACACCACGCTGGGCGGCCTCGGGGTGCAACGTCCAGAGCAGGCAGAGCTGGAGCCCGCGTGGGGATGGGTGGTTACCGGGGCCGGGGGGCGGGAAATAGGGTGACCACTAAGGCGCGTGTGGTTTCTTTCCCGGGTAATGAACTTGTTCTAAAATTGGCTGTGGTGATGGTTGCATAACTTCGTGCCGACACCCAACAACCACTGGATTGTACAATTTAAAACAGTGGATTTTACGGTATGGGGTTGCACTGCATGCAGCTCTAGGTCAGAAGCCCAGCCCACCTTACCGGCTGTGAGACTCATCTCAGCCTCCAAATCCAGGTGCCACCTCTCCTAAGAGAACCTTGTTGGTCCTCATGATTTTAGGCAAGGCCTGGAGGCCTGCCTGGAGGTGGCACCCAGAGTAGCCCCATTGGAGGCCTGACAGGTGGAAGGCCCGCCTTACTTGCTCCCGCTCCATCCTCATTGGCCCACCACCGCCACCTCGTATCTGCGGTGGCGACAGGTGGCCTCGGGCAGCACGAGGTGGAAGTCCTGGGTCGCGATGTCGCCTTCCAGTTCCTGGAAAGTTCTAGAATTTTTATCTTCTCTCTCAGTCCCCAGGGGCCTCAGCCTGACTCAGGCGCTGGCCCAGCACCGCGACATCGGGTGGTTTTGCCACAAGTTTAAAAGTGGCTGTTACGCTGGCCTGGGGACCCCAGCGCTGGACAGGTGGCAGGTGGACCCAGCCCGCAGCCAGAGCAGTTTCCCCGAGTCCAGGCCTCGCACCCTGTGCCTCGGCGGCGGCAGCTGATTGGCTAAGCCAGTGGTTCTCCTAGCCCGTGATTGGCTTAGCCCGGGGCATGTGACCAAGCCTGGCCAGTGGCGCGTGAGGGGCTGGCTGCGCAGGTGGGGGCGGCGGTGACGCGAAGTCACCCGGTGTGGCCGAAGGGCGGAGGCGGCCTCTTCCGGGGAGGCCACCTGCCTGCCTCGCCCTTCGGCCAGCGGCACCCGAAGGCGGCCTGCGCGCCCCGGGCCAGGTGCCTGCCGCCCGCATGGGAGGCAGGTGGGCCCGCTTTGCGGGTCGCGGAACTCAGCCACCTGCCCGGGCCGGTTCCCCCGGACTCGCTCGTGTCCGGGCCGAGAGCTCAGACGGCCGGCCACGCGCCCCAGCGGCAACACACGTTGCTCGGGTGGGAAGCCGGCTGGTCGCTGGGATTTTCCTGTGTGACCCTCATCCTGTCGCCAACAAGCGCGGGTGTCACCCCACGGCAGGGACGGCGCCTGCAGGTTCCCCGAGGGCCAAGCCGCAGCCTGACCCCAGCCCGGCCGGGAGGAGCCGCGGGGAGGAGGCCGGGCGCCCGCGCCTGCGGTTCCCCGTGGACGCCGCGGGCTGCCACGCTGGCCCGTCCCGGAGGCCCGGCGGCCGGGCTGTCCCCACTGCCGTGGCCGCTTTCTCGGTGGAGCGGGCCGAGCCACCCACCCCGCTGTCACGGCGCGTCCGCAGCGGCCCTTCCCCCGCAGGGGGTTGTCACGCGGTCGTCCGTGGGGCTCCGGCGGCGGGTTCGCCGCCTCTCGAGACCGCCGGCGAGGAAGGAGGGTGTTCAAGCGGCCACCCTGAGACGGTTGGGGCGAAGGGACCCCAGGGACAGGCACACGGGACGCGGCCCGCCCGCGGTCACCCCTGCAGTGGTGCGGGGGTCGGAGCAGGGCGACCCCTCCAGGCAGAGGTTGCTGGGGGGGGACAGGGCGCTCGGCTCCCTTTCAGGAAGAGACGCGCGGGCGGAGGACGAGGGAGCGGCGGTGGCGCTGGCCGTGGCAGTGGCGGTGGCAGTGGCGGTGGCAGGACCTGTGGCGGTGAGACTGTCGTCACCGGGTCTGCGACCGGCCGGGCGTGGGGGAAGGAGCCGGTGGACGTCGGGGTCCGCAGCCCTGGCGGAGGCGCCAGGGGCGGGCCTGGGGGGCAAGGCTGCCACGGGCTGTGGACGCGCGCGGCCGGGCCCCTGTGGCTCCTGGACGGGCGTCCCAGGGGCGACGGGAGGGTGGCCTGGGGGCAGCGGGGGACGCCGGGCCCTCAGCAGGAGCGGCGCTGTGGCCGGGGCGTGGAGGCCCCTCGGCTTCCAGGAGCCCGAGCAGCTCAGCAGGAAGGAGAGAGAAGCTGGGGAGCGGAAGTGGGGCCCCGGCGCCCTGCCGGCCAGGACACGCACCGCTGGCTTCGGGGTGGTAAAAATAACTCGAGCTCAGCCTCTCCCCTGAGGGGCTGAAATTCCCCAGTTTCCCAGTGGGTTAACTTTAGCAAGAGCACGACAGCGGCTCTCAGGTGGCCTCCCCGAGGCTGGCAGCCAGGTCCACTCTGCCTCAGTTTCCCCTCTGAACCCGCACCGACAGGATTTCACCCCGGAGCGGCCCCAGCGCTGGAACTCGAGGCCCCTGGTGGGGAAGGGAGGCTGTGCCCCCAGGAGCCTCCACCCCTGCCCCCTGGCTGGGTCTGGGGTCTGGGGTCCCGGCCTCCCCGGCCAGCTCCCAGCGGGCATCTTGGAGACTGAACGGGTAACTGAACAAGCGCTCAGATGAGTAAGGGCTCGAGTCCCTTTGAAAAGATCTCAGGAAGTATTCTCTGAAATAATTAACAATAAATTCCACCGATCGAGATAAACGAAAAGATGTGTTTGGCCCTGGGGTGTCCTCCAGCGACTCTCCGGGACACCCGCTCTTTTCCGCGTTGTCACCAGGGGAACGGGCCCTACGTGCGTCCTGAGCTTTCAGAATCCGCCTTCTTCGTCCCTGAGGCCCCTGAGGTCTGTGGAGGTTCCGCCCAAGTTTCGGACCTTCCCCAGATACTGCTGTCCTGCAGGCCCACAGGCAAAACAAACAAACATGCTCAGGTCAGATGCTGACACCCGTCGGCCAATCCCAAAATAAGGATTGATGTGTATTCCAGGAACGCGGCCTTCTCTATACTTAGGACGTGGGACTCGGCCTCGCTGGGAGATGAGCTCAGCGGCTCTGAAAGCCCGAGCTGGGAGTGGGGCTCGGCTGGCATCTGCCCGCGCGCCGTCCCTTGCTGGCCGCTGCTGTTTCGGGGTGAGGCCGCTGTGACGGACAACAGACGGGGAGGCCGGGGGAGCAGCTGACAGGCTCCATGCTCTCCCTGCTGCCAGTCTGGGCCCTGACGGGTGTCCCCCCACTTACGCTCGTGGTTCCAAACTTTCCGTACGAGAACCTCGTTCCCCCTCTGCACGGGACGGGGCTCCACCCACATGCTGCTCAGCCACGTGGTCCGCTGTCCTGCTGGGTGCCAGGCAGGGCATTTCGTGGGCCCGGTGTCGGGCTGTTTGTGAATCTCACCGACCTGGCACCAGCAGCTCTGGGCTGAGACTCATTCTAGCACGAGGGGCTGCCACCTCCCTGGTCACACTCAGCCCTTTAGAAACCACCGCTGACGTGGCTCTGCTCCAGAGCACAGTGGCTCCGTGGTCACCCACAGCGGGGCCGGGCAGAGCTGAGCAGATGCGGACTGCGCCCGGCTGTGTCTGCCGCCGGGGGACTGCAGCCTGGTCCCTGCCCTGAAGAGGCGTCACTTCGGTGGGGAAACCGCTAACAGCCACTGCGGGTTCGTACGCGTGCCCACCGGGCGCTGGAGGGTGATAGGGCAGAGCAGACAGCCGACCGGCTGGGTGCTCAGGATTGGAGTTTCAATGGCTGGGTGGATGGGGGTGCACCCGCTGAGGGGAGAGGGGAGGAGGAGCCCTAGGCCCAACGTGGGGTCCGTTCAGGGTGGGGAGGCGCAAATGGGCTGAGGAACGCCGCAGCGCTGGATGACACTCCACTAGTGGCTTCCCCGCGTGCTGCCGCTTGCTGATGTTGGTGTAGTTTTTGTTACCTGCTGATTGTCACTTGTGGACCCTAGGCTTGCACAACCACAAGTATTCACGAAGCCCCAACCTCCCTACTATTTCCTGGCTAATGCAGGCAAAGCCCAGAATGTTCTGCAGGAGTGTTCGTGCCTCAGTCACTGGAAGATGGACAGAGAGGGCCCTGCCCCTACCAGGCCGGCTGGACATTCAGAAAACACCGTGGGTGACACCAACAGCGGTCCCCGCACACGTGCCTCCTGTCTGCCTACAGCTGGTGGTGGCATTGGTGGCAGCGTGGGGACACATGTGGCTGACACATGCACAGTACTGTTTTATGGCACTGATTTCAGAGTTAGGACGTGTCACTGGGCAGCCCCTGTGAGTGGCCTGGGGCAGGCATGGGCTGGTTCCAGACATCGGCTCCTGGGGGAAGTCACTGACTTGGAGCTGGGGAATGCAGGGCCCATTTCTGCTGCAGGAAAATTCTGCAGAAAGTTCCAGATTCTCCTCCAGGCCTCGCAGGGACGCATGACAGCCGCAGGTGGTCCTGGTGCTGCTGGGGAGGAGGGTGTCTGAGGCCGAGAGACGGGCCCCTGGTGCTTACAGGGACCTCGGAGCTGAAAGTGCTAAAAATAGCTGAGGCCTCACACCCTAAACCCACTCCACCTGGCCACCCGGCAGGTGGCGAGACAGGAATAGGCCAGCAGACCCCAGCGCAGGGGGCTCCACCTTGTCGGGGGGGTGAGCAACCTGAGATCCTCGAGCGGAGTTGCAGGGGGACAAGGAAGGGCTGGGGTCCAGTCCCACTGCGGGTGAGGAAGCAGGCCCAGTATGACACGAAACAGTTCCCACAGCACCAGACCTCTGAGCTGCACTGGCCGTGGCCTCGTGGGCGCAGCCTCCTCGCTGTGCTCCGGGAACCAGGCACTGGCTGGAGCAGGGTTACGTGGCGCCGGGCACCTGGCCTGGGGGGTCAACAGAGGACCTGGTCCCTGTGGTCAGTATTTCCAGGGCAGGGTGGTGGTGGACATGAACCAGGCCGCACGAATGGGTGCGTGTGGGTGTAAGCATTTGGAAGAGACGTGTTCTCCAGGCTAAAAAAAAGGTTTGGTCACCGAAATACAGCAGCCAGGGCGCCAGACGCCTGGAGCGGAGGGCTGGGCCGCATTCCCTGCCACCGAGCTCCTGTGTTGAAAAGATCACCCTCATGCTTTGCATTCAGCTCCTTTCTTGGTTGTGGGAGCCGCGCAGCCGGCACGTGGACTGGGCTACAGCTGGGGAGGAGCGGATTTGGGGGAGAACCCCGTGTGCCTCCTGGAGAAGCTGATGAGTCAAAGGGCTGACACAGGTCTGGAGTAGGACCACACCCAGCCCTGCCGCCGAGACGGCCGCCAGCCCTGGCGTTCTGGGTCATCATTTCCCCAGAATGGCACCGTGTGGGGACACGGGCCACAAACGCAGGCACCGCGGGTGTGCAGGGACACGCCCAGCAAAGGTCTGCCAGGAGGAGCACGGCGGGAGGGCAGCTGGAGTGTTCCTTGTCCTCATCGCCCACAGCCGCTGCTGCTGAAGTCCCTTGCGAGTGGACTGAGAACTGGGACAGGGATCGGCTCTCAGGTGCCTCCCAGGCCAAGCTGGAGGGCCCGCCCCTGGGTTCCCCAAAATGGCTCCTTCATGACCTTGTACCCCAGCTGCCAGGAGGTCCTGGGTGCAGTGGCCCCTTTTCCCACCTCCTACGTGCACACAGGCCCCCGATACTTCGCGCTTCTGCTAGTGTCCGGTCCCCATGGGTTTGCCCCAGCCAGGCAGGCCCCAGGGCCCCTGCTGCCCTTCCCAGACACACCTGAGAGCCAGCCCTGCAGCAGGGTGGGCACAGGCACCTCCTGCCAACACCATGCCTGGCAGAGGAGCCCCAATGTGCCCCCCTGGCTGCCTGGAGGGTCCTCCAGAGCCACCCTGACCCAGCGGAGTCACATGAGATGACGCACAAGGTCACTGTCACCAGAGAGACGCGAACTAAAGCCAGGGTGAGCGATCGCTGCCCACCTGTCTGAACGGGCATCATCAATAAATCAGCAAACAAGGACGAGGCGAAAGGGACCCCGGTGCACCGCTGGTGGGAACGCAAACTAGTGCAGCCGCTGTGGAAAACAGCATGGAATTTCCTCAAAACACTGAAACCTGAACTGCCTTTTGATCCAGTGATTCCACTGTGAGGTGTTTATCCAAAGAAACTCAAAACACTAACTTGGAAAGATACGCACACCCCACGTTCATGGCAGAACTATTTACAATGGCCACGGTCCCGAAGCAGCCCGAGTGCCCACCAGCAGAGGAGCGGATAAAGGGGGGCACAGGGACAACAGAGTGTTAGCCGTGAAAAAGAATGAAATCTTACCCTTCGTGACAGGTCGGGTGGACACAGAGGGAACCGTGCTCAGTGAATATAAGTCAGAGGAAGACAGGTACTATGTGATGCCGCGTCTATGCGGAATCTAAAGCACCAAATAAACAGAAACAGAACCATAGCCCTGGCTGGTGTGGCCTAGGTCCCCCGTTGGGGGCATGCCAGAGGCTGCCAACTGATGTTTCTCTCCCTCTCGTTCTCCCTCCCTTCCTCTCCAAAAGTAAGTAAAATCTTTTATTTATTTATTTATTTATTTATTTATTTATTTATTATTTTTTAGAGAGAAGGGAAGGGAGAGAGGCAGAGAGAGAAAGAGACATCAATGTATGGTTGCCTTTCACCTGCCTCCAGCCACAGACCTGACTGGAGACCTGGTTTGCAACCTGGTTATGTGCCCTGGCTGGGGAATCGAACCTGCGACCTTTGGGTTCGCAGGCCGGCGCCTTACCCACTGTGCTACCAGCCAGGGGGGAAATCTTTTTTAAAAAAAGAAAGAAAAGCAAAACAAAAAGACGCGTAGATACAAGCAATACACTCAGGGTCACCAGCCCTGACTGGATGGCTCAGTGAGTGAGTTGGAGCATTTTGGGTTCAATTCCCAGTCAGGTTGCGGGTTGGTCCCCTTTGGGGTGCACATGGGAGGCAACTGATCGATGTTTCTCTCTCTAAAATCAAGAAACCAATCTTCAGGCGAGGATCAGACGGAGGGCTTCTGGGAGCTGGGTAAGAAGGGACGGACGTCAAGTCCGGCACAAGGGTCACACGCAGTCAACAGCATTGTGACAACTCCGGAGTGCGTCAGGTGGACGCGGGACGGATCGTGGGGATCACTTTGTAAACCTTGACGCTGGGCACCTGAAACCGCAAACGGAAACAAAAGCAACGATGTTCCCCCCGAGGCTGTAGAGAGTGGTCCGCCTTCCGACGGGGCCCAGGAGGCCCCAGGCTTGGCCGCCCAGCCGCTCCTGCCCGTGGGCCTGGGGCCAGCCAGCCTCTCTTAGGGTGAAGGCCGCTGGGGACACATTCTGTCTCCATTTCTCAAGGAAGTCCCTATGCTGTCTTGGTGTTGAAGACTCTCTGGACAGAGAGCTCTCACCGATGGAGCCCCAGGTTCCCAGGTCCCCTCTGCTCAGCCTGCGTTTCCGCCCCAAGACCCCGGACTCTTCTGCCCCTCTCGGCTGGGCCGTGTTCCCAGGACTGGTCCCCATCGCCTTTACCCTGCCCTAGATTCACTGGTGTTCTTGGACCTATAATTAGCATTTTTCCACAGAATTTGCAGTGGTTTCTGCCATTATCTCTTCAGATGTGTTTCTTTTTTAAAAAATATTTTATTCATTATTTTTAGAGGGAAAAGTAGAGAGGCAGAGCGGGAGAGAAACATCAGTGCATGGTTGCCTTTCACCTGCCTCCAGCTAAGGACCTGGCTGGAGACCTGGCTTGTAACCTGGTCATGTGCCCTGGCTGGGCATCGAACCTGCGACCTTTGGGTTCACAGGCCGGCGCCTTATCCATTGAGCCACCAGCCAGGGCCGGTTGTGTTCATCTCTTTCTTCCTTTCCTTTCCTTCTGCCTGAGGCTGGGCAGGGATCCCATGCAATGTGGCAGGGAGGTGTCCTTCCCCTGTCTACAGGAAAGGGTGGGGGGCTCACCCGTGCCCTCCATGTGCCCTTGACTTGGGAGCCCATGACTTGTCCCCTGCCCCTCCTCATGTCCACGGTTCCCTCCACACCAGGCGCTTATAGTTAAGGTCTGGCTGCCCAGCCACCTCCTCAGCCCGACCCTCCTCACCTCGCAGCTGCCCTCTCCCTCCATCCACCTCCTGGCAGGAGGGCCCAGGGCTGCAGTCTTGACACTTGTCCCTTCTCACCTATAGCACAAGTCACCTCCCTCACAGAGGCCCCTTCTTGCAGGCCCTGTGGCTGCACTGGGCCCTCCTGGGATGCTTGGCATGGGATGTGGGGCACCCCTGCATAGTCCTCTGCCAGGCCAGGGATGCTGACAGAGGTCAGACCACCACCGCACAGCATGTGGTCACACACGGAGAGGGGCCCTGATTGAGGGGTCAGGTGTCACGGTGGCCATCTAACCAAACCCACATCCCAGCTGAAAAAGAGGCAGACGCCGAGACAGGCCAGAAGTGAGAGGCCATGGACGAGAGCCGCGTCCCCTCTCGGCTGACCAGAGGTGACAAGGTGGCAGGTGGCCTCCTGCTCGGTGCCCCGGTGCAGCTGCCAGCATCCAGGTCCCCGAGCTGAAAGGGGAGCAGCACCAACGGGCAAACGTTCCGCCCTGATGCCATGAGGGGTCTCAGGCACCGCAGACCTGACCAGCTCACAGCGCGTTGCCCACCTGATCACAACCGCAGGATGACCGCAGACAAAAGGGGGTGTCGTTCAGGCCGCGAGGAGGGCGTCTGATGTTAAGCGGAGGTGTCCCTGACCGCCTGTCCCCGCCCGGTGCAGCTCTGGGGCAGGAAAACACCCACTGCGCGCTGGGTGGGGCTGTGTTCTGCTGGGGGTTGGGGGTGCCAAATTGTTTTCTTTCGCATTTTATTACACCAATGGCTTGAAATTTTTTATTTAACTTCAGCAAATATTGGAAATAGAAAAATGAATTCTGCAGAATTTCACAAATAAATTTTTCAATCTGCACTAACAAATGTTATTATTACTCAATGGCTAAGCAATTGTAATGCTATGAACATTCACCGTAATGAATGTATTGAAATAGAAAACAGGCGAAAAGGAGACATTAAAATAGTACTTACACAGCATTGTTACAACATCTTTTCTTTAAAATCCCAACATGGATCTTATCACTTCAAAAGATATACAGCATTTCCATTGTATTTGCAAACTTAACCTTATACATCTTTTAAAATCTTGAGAAAAGTTAAGCCATCTAAAAAGCACTTAGCAAAGTTGGTAAGTCTACATAATGGAACATCGTCCACCCCAGGAGAAAGGTCTGTTGCAGGAGGAGACTGTAAACACTCATTATCATACAACATGCATAGACGAGGCTGCCCGTTGCTGCGGCCGCGCTGCACCCACCGCGCTGCACCCACCGCACCGGCAGGGCCCCGGGAGGGTGGGGCGCAGGTCTCCAGCATCGCAGGCCGCCCACGCCAGCTCGCGGCCAAGCTTCCCCGGACCCCGAACGCGAGGGCCCTGGGTGGGTGGAGACGGGGGGGCTCGCCTCGCCTGTGCTCACGAAAGTGGGGTGCAGTTAGTGCATTGCACGGTTTGGCTTGTTTTGGGTGAGCAGTTGTACCAACAGCACGTCTGATGGTCGGAAAGACAAAAACAGGGGCGAGTTGAAATTTAAAGTGACGATGAGCACACTGAGGGTGGCGTGTGACGCGCGCGGAAACTTTATACACAGAAAACAGCTGCTTAGTTAGCCCACCACAGTCACGTTGTAGAACAACGGGATTTTCATACTCGTTTTTGGACTGAAGTTTGTGACCATAAAAGGTCTTACAGGTTAAAAACGATCAAAAACCTTTTCGGGGAACCAGGGTCTGGGCCACACGACACAGCGAGGCAGCGGCCGGGCGGACGCCGGACGCCCACCCAGCGCAGGCAGGGCCACCCCCGGCCGGCGGAGCCGCACGGAGGACTGGCCACGGTCTCAAACCAGCCAACACAATATTCAAGTAACAAGGTATTCCGATGGAGAAGTGAAAAGATTTTACCTAACACCTGACACAGCTACATAAAATTAAATAAAACAAACTTTTAATGCATATGCAATACAATTTATATCTTTTAGGGTTTCTAAACTAAAACTATCTTTTGTTTCCATGGTACTATATTTCGCACAATAACTTATACTTAGGAGAGATTTTCCACAAAAATATATATATAAAATTATGACATTCACATTGATCATTTTTACGAAGACAAAGCTTAAGTGAACGTTGCATCCGAAGCAGTTGTCACCGGGACCCTGACACATCCAAACACGACCTGCTGATGCACCCAAGTCTTGATATGTTTAAAAGGGTCTTCCTGTAAATAAGACCGGATCACCCTGCTTTTAAAGCAAAGTGGTTCTTGCATTTACAACATCATTGCAGAGACAGTGTAACAAAACGGTGGAAACAGTGCTATTTTATGCGAGCGAGACACGGGCAGCGAAGCGGCTGGGCAAGGATGGCTCCTCCTCCTCCTCCTCCTCCTCCTCCTCCTGGAGGATGCCGGCTACGAGCCCCCTGCCCTCCGCCCAGAGCGCCCAGCGCGGTGACCCCTGACCACGAGCCCGCATGTGGGGGGCAGCGAGGACCGAATGGTGCCGTGCATGCTGGGAAGCAGAGCAGCGCCCGAGTCCCTGCAAGAAACTGCCTGTTGCTCCTGGGAAGAGGAAGGAGGTCGCCAGAAGCAGGAGGGAAAACGAAAGCTTCGTTCTTGCCTAGCGGCCCCCCAAAGCAACGTGCAAATCGCAGGCCGTACCCCACCCCATGTGCTCCTAGCGGGCTGGCAACGCAGAGGTGGTGGCGAGTCCTGTCACCCCCTGCCCGGCAGGGCCCTCCCGACGCCCTCGGACGCCCGCGCGGGCACCAGGGGATGACGGCTGTCCTCTCTGAACGGCCCGCGTCGCTCCTACGAAACTCGCCCGTTTCCAGAAACCCCGTGATTCCAGCGGACCCTCTTCCTGAAGAGAAAGTCAGCTGACCTGGGGGGAGGAAAGGCAAGGTGCTTGGGAGTTAAATGCATCGGATTCTAATGGCATTTTCTAAATTGTTAAGATTCGTTTATGACGCTTTAAAGCGTCTGCTTTTTTTTTTTTTTTTTTTGGTATTGAAAGCAGGGAAAATATTTGAATGATGCAAAAACAACAAAAAGCACCTTCGGCCTGTTTGCAGCGGCTGAGCCGCCCGTGGGTGGGGTGGACGCCGCCGACCCTCCACCCCCCGCCGGTCCGCACGCTGCTGACAGGAGTGGTTCCGGAAGTCTCAGGGCCACGGGCCACACGTCCCCCGGGTTCCCAGTCCAACCAGAAGGCAGCCCACGCCGCCCGGCAAGCCGCCCCTCCACCGCACGCTCGCTGCCCTGAGACAGGGCGGGGTCTGCGGTCGCGCGGCCCACGCAGGCCCGCGAGGTCCAGGGAGGGCCGTGCGGGGCGGCAGGAGGGCGAGCGGACAGCGAGTGCCATCAGCCGCCCACCGCCCTCCGCCCTCTGCCAGCCGCCCACCGCCCTCTGCCGGGTGAGCTGACAACTAAGCTGCACTGGGGGGACCACAGCCGGCCCCCAGCCCCGCCGCCGCAGCGTGTCTTTGGCAAGCAGTCGACGTGAAGGAAGAAATGCGACACGACACAGACACAGGACGGACGCATGGTCGCCGGAAGAAGGCACCGATTCCCATGGGCGAGCACCGAATCTCGTGGAGTTGGGGGCGGGGGTGGGAGAGACGGGCGGCCCCATCCGGGGTTGCGATGCTGAGCGCTGAAGGCAGAGAGTGTTGAGGTCCACGTTCCTTTTTAGCTACGTGTCCAAAGAGCTGCTGCAGGTCAGCTTCCTACCTGCTGGGAGGGGGCGGGGGAGGGACGCCGACCCGACTGATAAACCGTGATCGGCCCGGCCGCCAGGGCAGTGGGACTGGCATCAGGATGCTGGGCACGATGGAGGTTAGAATGCAGCCTGCCAACGTACTGTGGTTTCCAAAAAGCATGATCTCACTCAGGTGGATGCCTCAGAAAAGAACAGGAGGAACTTTCTAGAAGGCCAACAGGGTCGCAGTTACTCTGAAAAAGACATTATGCACAAAGTGGAAGTCGCGGGCCATGCAGGTGTAACAGAGCCGCGCCTGTGGGACCGACCACGCGTTTGGAGGGGCCCCCAGGGGAGGGGCCGCCAGGGAGAGCGGCCGGGGCTCCGGAGCTCGCCTGGGGGCAGCCCCGACCCGGGCGCCCCGGACCCCGCAGGCAGGCAGCAAGGGATGCACGGAGCTCTCTGGGAGTGGAGCCAGCGCGGAGGAACGAGCAGAGAATTAAGGCAGGTGCAGCACAGGACCGGAAGTGGACGCCGTTTTTGGTAATAGCTGCTTGCCCACAGAGGTGAGATGCGGATGCTGGGTGGCGGCCGGCAACGCCTGACACCCGGGGACTCGGCGCCGGCACTGGGCGCCGGCAGCCAGCGGTTCCTCAGGAGGCGGATGCGTATCTGACATCCAGAACGGAAGCAGCCTGAGGAAGGAGAAGGACAACAATCAAAGAGCAGCAAACAGTACAACTCTGGTGCCCCCGGCCCGGCCCGCAAACAGGTGGAGGAGAAGGTGGCCGTGCGAGACAGTGTCGCACGGCCTGGTGTCCTGGGCTCAGGCCCTGGCTCCACACTGTCCAGCGGTGGCCGCCTGCGTGAGGTCTTCTTTCGGGCCCTCCCCTCCCCTCGGAGCACGGGCACCGCGGTGGCACCCACGACACGGGGTAAACAGGCTCCCTGCAAAGGGCAGCTGCCTGCTGCGCGGCCACCCAACCACGCCAGTCCACACCCGGCCTGCGTCAGTCAGGACACGGGGCCTGAGCTCCAGGACTCTCGTTCCAAGCTCCCAAGGGCTTTCTTATTCTCCACCCATTTTCCAAACCCAAATCCAGGCCCAAACCTCCGGGCTGCTGTGTCTCTGGCTGCCACAGCCCGCGACATGCGCCTCCAGGGGCACTGGGGTCGGGAGACGCCTCGTAGCGGCACGCGGGCCGCCTCTCGCCCCGGCCTTCTCTCCCGTCGTCCCACGTGTGGCGCCCGGGCCCTCCGACCAGCCCGCACCCCATGCCCACCAGCTGCGTCAGAACGCTGGGTCTCCGCAGCTCAGGCCCGTGGGCTCCCTCCCTGCTCAGCCTCCACGGAAGAGGGTGGGTCCTCACCCCTCCCCTGTAGGAGGGCGACAGGCCGGGCTCTCGCTCTGTCCGCACAACTGGCTGCAGTAAACCTGGTTCTGATCAGAGCCAGGCAGAGCCCCGCCATCCGCCTGCTGCCTGTGCCCTGAATGCAACCCCCGAGGGCGCGGGGCCGGCAGAACCTCGCACACGTCTGCTGGGCCCCCACACACGCCTGAGCTCGGAACACCAAGGAAGCCAGGCCCCGGCGCTGACGGAGCAGCTGCCAGCAGCCCTTGCAGGCGACTCTGGAGACCCGGGGAGAATCGGGTGGAGGAGGGGAGGGCTCGCGCTAGAAGCAGACAGAGGGACGACTAAGCAAGGAAACGCAGGTGTGTGAGGAGTGCACGCTCCTGAGTTCATCTAGTAGCGCAACCTGCCGTTCCCCTTAGCTCCCGGCCGCTGCGGTACACGCCTGCACCCTGCGCCGTGCGGGCGCCACGAGCGTGGGGAGCAACTCTAACGGAAACGCAAGGACTCTCAGGGGCTGCCGTTCGTTCTCAAGAGAGAGGCGGGGCCCTGCGGCGGAGGGGCCCGTGGGAGCCACAGGACAGCGGGCGGGCAGCACACGGGCCGGGCCCAGGCCGGAGGAAGGCGCAGCGCCCTGCCTGACCACACCAGCGTCATGGGTGGCCGCGCAGGGACGCGAGCCCATCTCCTGTCCTTGCTGCGCCTGGGACTGGGGCAGGAAGGCTGTCACTCTAAGGCTTTGCCCACAGGCACCCCCAACTGAGCCCAGGACTTGGGGACGTTTACCGGCCACTGAAGGGCACTGGTCACCAGGACAAGAATCATGGCCACGGACCGGCACCTTCGTCCTGTGATGCTGCAGGCTGACCACGCACAGGGCGAGGCAGGGAACCACTCACACTGAACAGGACAGGCTTTGTACACGTATCCCACCCACTTCTGTCCGGCAGGGGCTCTCAAGTCTGGTTCTAACCAACCCGCACACGATGGCCCTCTGGCCAACGGCCCCGCTCAGGTCAGGCGGCCAGCACAGTGGACCCTTCAGACGAAAGCTCAGCCAGGAGAACAGGGAAGCGCAAATCCCCCCACAGGGATGCTGGAGATTCTCCCCGGGAAGCAAGTGAGCCCTCAGCCACCACGTCGGTGAACAGGACTCAAAACAGAAACTGACTGCAGCGAGCCCCCCCTGCGCCCAGCCTCTGTGCGTGTCGGAGTGCGTGTGGCGGGCGGGCAGGCAGGCGACACGTGGGAAATGGCCACAATGGTGTCTCAGGAGGGAGACCAGCAGGGCCTTGCAGCCTCCATCACGCCCTGACAGACCTCCATGGCCGGGGCTGATGACACCAGTGCCACCAGCTGGAAGACCCACCGCGAAGCCCAGATGGTCCCCATCAACATGGGAGCCGGTTACTCCTCAACAGCAGGCAAGCTGGGAGCCCGAAAAGGCTGGCCTGGCGCACTCGCAACATAAGCCTTGGACGAGATGACCACACTTTCTACCTGACAAACTCTGCTGACGGACACTCCTTTGTCCTAAGGCCGCGTTCCCACTGCGTGAAAGAAATATTGGTAATGCAGGCTATCCTGCGGCTGGGGGAAACCAGGATTAAACTGGGAATCTGCCCAGAAATTCAATCGTGAATGAAACAGTGACAAAAAATTAAACTCTCATATATATCTACAGGCAAGAGTCAAGTTACCGACATAGCAAGAACCTAAAAACCTTTCCACCCCCGCGAGGAAGCCACAGGGCCAGGGGGCAGGGGCCTGGGCTCGCGCGGCTCGGGTTTACCTCGTCATCCTCCTCCGCGATCTTGATGGGGTTATCCGGACTCTTGACAGGCTTCTGGTTGCTGGGCCCATTGGGCTCCTCCTTCCCGTGTTCTGCCTCCCATTCTTGTAAAACTTCGTCTATGTTGAAGCGACGTCGATAATTTACAAAAAAGTTTTTCACTTGCACCACTGACTTGTTCCCAATCACATCTGAGATGGCCTGAAAATCTCGGCCATACTTCCTGATGGCTACGAACACAAGAGAGCATTTTCAATCCGAGAGAAAACCGGTTAGAACCCGCCCCCCCAGAGGGAGACCTGGAGCCGGCGCCCCGCGGGGTCCCGCATGGCCAAGCGGTGCCGACACGCACACAGCGCGGCGTGGCCCTGCTGCTCAGAGGTCTGGGCCTTGTCACCAGGTACCACACGGAAACTGAAGTCACCCAGCAAGGACATTCTGTATTTGTCTTTCAGGGTCCCCAGGACTAGAACACCCCAAAACCTAACAGCCTGCTTGTCGGGGTTTTGTACTTCCTGAGAATTCTACACCCAACCCGCACACAGCTACAAACTGACCCCTCCACGCCAACTGTCACAGGAAAGGAAAACGTCAAGCTCAGAGGGAACGCGGCTACGACCCCGTCCACCACACGGACAGACCCCTGGGAGCCCTGGGGGCGGGGGCGCCTCTCACTGCGGCCCTCAGGCGGGGCCCGTACCTTGTACTGCGAGGAGCTGCTCCTCCGTGGTCCAGCGCGCGTTGCTCTTCTGCATGACCTAGGGGTCCGAAGGAGTCATGTTAGCACATGTTAGCACGTGTTAGCACGTCACACATCCTGACGAGGCTCACGAAAATTTCCTATTTTCAAGCCTGAACACTGTCAACCAATAATGGGTTAACTCGTGTTTGCACTTGCATTAATTAGCTTTTGTATAAAGTTGCAGGTCAACATTGTTAATATCAACTAGGCTTATAAAATTAGGCCCTGGCTGGTAGCACAGTGGGTAAGGCCCGGCCTGTGAATCCAAAGGTCGCAGGTTCGATTCCCAGCCAGGGCACATAACCAGGTTGCAAACCAGGTCTCCAGCCAGGTCTGTGGCTGGAGGCAGGTGAAAGGCAACCATACACTGATGTCTCTCTCCATCTCCGCCTCTCTCCCTTCCCCTCTTTCTAAAAATAATGAAATTAAATCTTTAAAAAAAATTTTTTAATTGTATGTACTGGAAAGATATTACATGGACATTACAATTCTTAAAAAAAAAAAAATTTAACTCATTTTGGAGACAGAGAGGAAGGGAGGGAGAAAGAGACGGAGAGAAGCATCAGTTGCCTCTCACACACCCGCAATTGGGGACCTACCTGGCCCGCAACCCAGGCCTGTGCCCTTACTGGGGATGGAACTGGTGACCTTTCAGTTCACAGGCCAGCGCTCAATCCACTGAGCCACACCAGCCAGGGTGATATTATACTCTTATTAAAAACATAAAGCTGGCCCTGGCTGGTGGCACAGTGGTTAAGGCGCTGGCCTGCGAACCCAAAGGTCGCAGGTTCGATTCCCCAGCCAGGGCACATAACCAGGTTGCAAGCCAGGTCTCCAGTCAGGTCTGTGGCTGGAGGCAGGTGAAAGGCAACCATACATGGATGTCTCTCTCCCTCTCTGCCTCTCTCCCTTCCCCTCTTTCTAAAAATAATGAAATAAAATCTTAAAAAAAAAAAAAACCATAAAGCTGGGTTATGACAATGTTAACATAATCATACCTCTGGAAGTCGATATGGTTCTATTCCACCATCAAGTTTTTCTTTGAGAGCACTGTTTGTCTGTTTAATATTCTGAATCTAAGAGAGAGAAAAGACCTTCGATTTAAAACTGAACCACCATGAGGTGGGTGCAGTGGGCCAGTCTGCAGGGCCTTGGTGTGCTCCACGCAGACGCCCACCCACAGGGGCAGGTGACAGGAAGATGATGGGACACCAGGCTAAGAACCTGAGGCAAGAGTCCGCGAAACTGATGAGAAACTGGATGTCCCTGCCGGTCCCCTAAGTACCCGAGGGTTACGCAGGGAAAGGGAAACGGGTCACTGATGCCGGGGAGTTGGTGCTGATAGACAGTTTGGCAAAGAGGACGGCCCTGGGGACAGAAAATGGGAACGAACTTTGGCAGCGTGTGCGGACCACCCGGGATGTTTTAGCGTTGAAGCGGGTTCACCAGCTCTCAGACGATCACCCAGTCCCCTACTGTGGACTGCCCTGGAGGACACGGCGGCGGGGGTACTGAAAGGTACCGGAAGGAGCGAGAGAAAGGCGGGAGGCCTCCCAGCGGAACAGGGCACAACTGGAGACCGAGGTCTGCCCTTTGGCCCCATCGCCTCCCTGGCTGCCAACACAGCCCGTGCCTGGAGGGCCTCACGGAAAGTCCCCACAGCACCAGGACCTCGAGACCTGCTGCAAAGCCAGGGAAAGGCATCTCCCTGACCAACGCGCGTTTGCAAATCCGAGAGTGGTCCCGGGACAGCAGGCGTCTTCGTGTGCGCACCAACCCACCAGGGGTGCCTCCCTGGTCTCTCCGACCACTCCCAGGGCTCACTGGCAGGAGGACGTCCCACCTGTGCCAACGAAGGAAGGACGCGGCAAGACAACCAGCCCCAGGGTCCCCGGGAGCCTCGCGGCACAGGTGGGCCACCGCCAACACCGGTGACGGTGGGACTTCCTGCCGTCTGACAGCAAAGCCTTGACTGTTCAAGCAGCTGTTGGTCAGGTTTCCTGCCATTTTCAGGCAAATAGCCCCCTGCTCCGCAATCGAATGTGGGGACGTGGAAGGACAAGTCATGGGTCACAGACTGTCACTGCGAATCCAAATGCATCCGGCAGGCGCCCTGAAAGGCTGTGGGGTGCCAACAACCTGCCTCCCCCATCAGCCAGCCTCTCCCTCAACAGCGCGACCGCTGAGTAGCTGCCTCCACACACACTCCTGCTCCTGACCTGCTCGGAAGACAGAGGCTCCCCGTCCTCGCGGGCCGTCAGTAGAGCCCTGGGGAAGAAGGGCCTCCTTCCCTCTCTCACCACCCACAGCAAACCCCGGCAGAGGAGGCCGAAGACAGGAGACTCGCAGCCCACGCACGCAGTCCCCACGCGCCTTAGGGGCCAGGCAGCCGGACGAGCCCCTCTTTTGAAGAGGCCCCGGAGAGGAAGTGATTCTCCAAGATCAGAATGCAGCCGCGCCAGCAGCTGAGACCAGAGCCGGTCCCGGTCCCGTCCCGGTCCCGTCCCGGTCCCAACTCCTACACTGGAAGATCAACCAGGACCCCTGACTGTCTTCTCTCCTCAAGTCTGAGATGACAGCTGCCTCCTACTGAGCCTTCCAAAGGAACCACCAAGACAGACAAGCCAAAGCAGCAAAAACTAAAAGTAAACTATCAGCTCACAATTTGCCTGGAATTCCGGGGGGAGGGAGGGAGGTGGGGGGGGGGGGGACAGGAGACACAGGAAAGGACAGTATTAGGCCAGTCAACAGAATTTTAACTGTCAGTGTGCTGTGCAAAATTAAGACTAAATCAAGCCGTTTGTCATTCATACCAGCCATAAATACGTAGAAAAGGGTTAATTAAAAAAAAAAATACAAAACATGCTTTACAAGAACATTGAAAAAGTACCAAATATCTAGGAGTAGCTCTAATAAAGGATATATAAGCCTTATGCTTAGAAAACAGCACAACAGAGAAATTAAGTAGCTCTGTAAGTGAAGAGATACATCATTCCATAAACCAGAAGACATTAATTCTCTATCTTGATCTACAAATGCAATACAATATTAGTCAAAATTCTAGCAGAACTGTTTTTCCGGGAATTGAGAAGGTGATTCTAAATGTTACATGGAATTTCAAAAGGCCAGGAACAGCCAAGATAACCACACAGGACTTAGTGTAGGAGAAAGATAGACTTACAATGTTCTTGCATTGGACAGTGAAGAATGGACAAACAGACCAAAGGAACCAACAGGACACCCCAACCCTGAACAAACACATGGACAATGGGTGGAAAACAAAGGCCCCGTTTGACCCATATAAAAAACAACCAAACAAACAAGGACCCCAGACATAACTCCCCGCACAGAAACATTTCCAAGAGACAGAAGATGGAGGGTGAAAGGGACACCACCACCAGGGTGCAGGACAGGGCAGCCTCCTGACAGGAGGGGAGGCTCTCAGGAAGGCAAAGAGCATGATCCCAAACAGGCCAGAACCAGCAACTGGGCCCTAACATGAAGCACTTCTGACCCCCAGAGAGGCCGTGGAGAGACAACCCCGCACTGCCAGGGCCCACTTCTGCTGTCACGGCGGGGTGGGGCGGCGGGGTGCGGTGGTATCCAGTGGGCCGGGGCCGGAGAGGCTGCTGAGACCTCACAGTGCACAGGACAGCTCCTCGCAAAGACTTGGGAACCTGATGCCACGCAGCCGACCTCACCTGAGCAGACCTGACCCCCATACCCTGTGGGGTGCAGCTTTCTAATGCCGGGCCCCCGCCCACCTCGGCATGGACAGCGAGGACGCACACCCAGGGACCAGAGACAGGGCGAGTGTGCGCCAGTGTTGTTTGCCATGACCAAACGTGTCCCGGTGTGGGGCACTTCCACAGCAGTGAGAAAGAACAAGGACTTCGGCTTCACGCTACATAGTTTTCTACGAGATCCCCGGACAGGTAACAGTAATTTGTGGCTTTACAGGTGGGAACAGTGGCCGGAGCGCACACGTCTGGCTGTGCGGCGGCAGGGCAGCGACCGGAGGGGAAAGGAGCGGGCTGGGGAGGCTCCGATCCGCTTTCCAGCTCACAGACGCTGGTGGGGGAATCGGCACATGGAAACAGTGGGCGTGCACACAGTCACCACACACGCACGCCCACACGCACAATGTCACAGTGAAGTTGAGAAAAATCCGTGGGCCGGCACCCAAGGCCTGCGTCCACTTCCTCCGTGACCCGTGGCCAGAGAACATCCACACTCGGCCCGTGAAACACCCGGAAGGAGTGGCAGCTGCGCCCGGCTGCGCTGCTGGTACCTGTCGCTTGATGGAGACCAGCTCCATGTCGAGCTGTCTCAGCACCGTGGTGGCGGCGGTGGCATTGGCGGAGACGGCCTCCACGTCTTCCTGAGAAAGGAACATGCCTTTCGGAGGTTTCCTTTTTGCTCTGTTTTTCGCTTGAGTACTATGCTTTTCTTTCTTGATCTGAGGAACTGTCTCGGTGGGGGGCACCTGCACAATACATGTGTTTGGACAAATCAGATGCTACAAGAAGTAAAGTACCCAATGGACAGTAACAAGTATTATTTCCTTAACATGGCTCCAAACAACCTAAGACAAACACCAGCTGTATCATAAGCACCATCTACAAATTCTAACGGGCAGTTAACAGACAAAAACACCGGCCACAGAGTTTTGGTGAAACACCGCGCAGGGACCCCCACTTCCTTCTGGCGCAGGCACAGCCTCCCTCTGTCACCCTGATGGGGTGCAGTCCCTGCTCCATACAGGAACACAAAAGAAAAGACTCTACACACTTCCGCTGAGCTGAGTGTGTGTACGGTATATGTGTGTGCATGTGTACACATGCATACATACATACACGAATAAGAAGCTATTTCATTCTAAGTCTCCAGTGATACAGATGAACACAGGAACACAGAAGGAAAAAAACTCATTTAAGTTCTTTATATCTTTACAGGAGTTTTTTAAAATATCAATTCAATATGACACATTTGTGCTATCATTTTATTTATTTTTAAGATTTTATTTTTAGAGTGAGGGGAAGGAAAGGGGAGAGGGAGAGGAACATCAACCCTGGTTGCCTCTCGCACACCCCCAACTGGGGACCTGGCCCACGCCCCAGGCCTGTGCCCTGACTGGGAATCGAACCTGCAACCCTTTGGTTCCCAGGCTGGTGCTCAGTTTCTCTAAATTCAGAACCGCCAGAAATGAAATGTAGCGCGCGCCTGGCAGAGAGGGGGTAACGTCCTACTGGTGGCATTTTAAGAACAAGGTAAACATCACGGAACTGCTCCGGGTTGGCTCGGTGTGTGTCACCAGCTGCTGAGCATCAGCGGGGCGGCAGCGTCCTGCGGGACCTCCTGCTGCAGGGCAACCGCGTGAGGGACGCTTCAGTATGGAAACAAACCACGATTGAATCGTTTTTCTTTCTGAGTCAGAAATTGAGCTATACACCTAAGAATTACAGGAATTAATATAAAATCAACCCCCTTCTCTTTCATCGCAAGGGGTCCATTGAAGAAGCTAATAGACAAAAATGTACATTAAAAATGAACTATTAAAAGGAAAACACCTAACAGACAATGCATCGAACAAAGGTCACTGAAAGCTGCCAGTGTAATTTGGTTTCCCAAACCACGTTAATTCAGCCCACCCTGCAAACAAGCTGTTGCCTGGACTCTCGTCTAAGCCACAAGCAAACTTGCCCCCAGGACAGGGACCCCGTCTCCCGTGGGTGATGTGTCTTCACCGAAAGGAGCCTTAAACATGTACCTAGAAAACCTGCACCCAGTCCTCACGCTTCCAGAAGCTAACCCTGGGGGAAATTAGGAGCAGGGACAGGGAGGCGCGGCCGGCACCAGGCCCCTCCCGTGGCAGCGACCACCACGAGCAGAGGCTGGAGGACCCCTGGGGCTGGTTCACGCGGCAGGAACTGGCTTGGGTGGCAGCAGGATGTGACGCTGGGCGTGCAAACGTATCTGACGAAAGGTTGCAAAACTTTTACTCGTGTATTAAGATCCCATTTTATATTGTTTTACAAATACGCATCTGTCCCGAATTAAGTCACAGAGGAGGCCGCCTGGACAGAGGCGCAGAAATGTTCACGGTGCTTCTGCGTGGAAATCATTTCACTTTGTCCTTTCGGTGGCCTGTACGTCCCACCTGGGCCACACGGATGCAACTGAACAGCTGGGCTCGCCTGCACCGGTGGGCTTCCCAGGCCTCGAGCAGCCCCTCCCTGCTGCGGACCCTCCTAGATGTCCCCTTGGGGTCCCACATACACTTTGTTCAATTTTATGACCGACAAAATAACGCAAGGCTGCAACCCCCATTTCAAAAGGCTAACATCATCCCAACACCCCACCGTTCTCGGCAGTCAGTTAACGGAAGCCATCCACTCCTGTGGGGATTCATGTGCCCGGAACCCAGACACCAAAAACCTGTGGTACAACGTCTTTTAAGCTTACCCACACGTGGGAGGCTCACCCCACTACACTGCGCTGCTGCCCCGAGTGAGGAAGGGTCTGCACTGCGGCCCGGCCAGCCCCCGGTATGACCCAGCGGAGCCCCAGGCCAGCAGCGGCCGGGCCCCACGACCACCCCTTCCTAACCTCCTGAGCTGGCGGCTCCGGAGGGTGGGCCGGGGGGGCTGTGCGCCAGGCTGACTGTCCCTTCTCATCACTGTCTGTACCTTGAAGCCTTCCTAGGACCTCAGCAAAGGCGCCCACACCAAGTCATATCACAATTAAAATGCCAAAGGTTAAAGAGAAAGAGAGAATCTTTGAAGCAGCAGAGAAAAGAGTTCCCTACAAAAGGGTTCCTATAAGACTGATTTCTCAAAAGAAACTCTGCAGGCAAGAAGGGACCGGCAAGAAGTATTCAGAGTGATGGAAAGCAGGGACCTACAACCAAGGTGACTCTACCCAGCAAAGCTGTCGTTCAGAACGGAAGGGCAGAGAAAGTGCTTCCCAGACAAGGGAAAGCTCAAGGAGTTCACATCACCAAGCCCTTACTATGTGAAATGCTAAAGGGACTTGCCTAAGAAAAAGATCAAAACTATGAACAATAAAACGGCAAAATTACGTATCTATCAACACTTGGATCTAAAAATCAAACTAAGCAAAGAAGAACAGAGACAGAATCCTGGGTATGGAGAGCATGTGGATGGTTGTCGGCCGGGAGGGTGTGGAGCACAACGGGTGAAGAGGGGACGGGATTAACAAGTACCAACAGTCACAGGACAGCCGTGGGGATGTCGAGTACAGCACAGGACCCACGGACATGAGCAATGGAGGGGCTGCCTGAGGCAGGGGGGGCGCTGGGTGGAGGGGGCGAAGGGGCAAAAATCAGGACAACTGTAATAGCATCATCAATAACATAATTTTATAAGACTTCCTTTACTCAGGTTTCTTGGCAAACATAATTCTAAAGTTTTATAAAGCCAAATTATTATTGTGTGGAAGGTCACACTGTGAGGCCTTGCATGATCAGCACTTAGCATGTGACGTGCAGCCAGGAAGAGGAACTAACAGTAACATTTATCTGCCTAAAGGGAGACAGGTACCTCCTTTTTGCTCTCCTTATTCTGATCAATCTCAAGGTCCATGGGATTATTTCCATTTGTTTCTTCTAGTTCATCCTCACTGAAAGGCAAGAGAAAGTTACTGAAAGATTATTTTGCATTAGTTTTACTTAATGTATAAGTATAAACAATAACTTGATTTAATGTCAGGTTTAATATAAAGTTAGCATTCTTTCCGACTGCTGAGATAAAAACATTTTTACAATTCAAATAAAAATACCAGTTCCATAGTTCTTTTATTAAATGGTTAAGGTCCATGATTAAAGTAGTTTCTGCCTCCCAGACCAGGTCCCAGGCGCACCTGAGACCCTGTCCGGGAATCCCGTCCCCACGCCCGGAACCAGTTCCCACCAGCAGTTCCCCCACCTGCCCGTGACCACCCCACCTGCACAGGGCAGCGGCTCAGTGGGGCCGGGACAACGGCATTTTTAACTCAGCTCATCCCAGAAGGGCGCTCACACGGACAGGGTGCGTCAAGTGCTTCCACTCACACCCTTCCATGGAGCATTTCTCACGGAAAAGCAGGCCCAGCCCCGTGCAGGCCAGAGCGGCCCCGCAGAAGGCCAGCTGAGCGCGTGCACAGGTCCCTGGCTGGTGGCTCAGTGGACTGAGCGCTGGCCTGTGAACCAAAGGGTCGTTGGTTCGATTCCCAGTCAGGGCACGTGCCTGGGTTGTGGGCGAGCGAGGTCCCCTGTCGGGGGCATGTGAGAGGCAACCACACATGGACGTGTTTCTTTACCTCTTTCTCCCTCCCTTTCCCTCTCTAAAAGTAAATAAAGCCTTAAAAATGTAAGAAAGAAGCCACCTGTATTACCCAACCCACTACAAAACCCGGCTGCCTGGCTGAAAGTGTCCTCGTTTCAGAGCTGAGCCAGGACCCTGGGTGTGCAGGCGGAGCCTTGAGGCCCCCGCCCCCAGGCTGAGCCCAGCCCCCCGCAACGGCAAAGCCGCGTCCGCCGCAGCGCAGCTTTCCGGGCCAGCGCCCCCAGCTGGCCGGCGCGGGGGCGGCAGCCTGGCCACTGACCTCTCCTCCCGCTCGCGCTTCTGCTTGCGCGCGTGGCGGTCCATCACGCTGGTCTTGGTTCTCGTCTTCTTCCAGGAGTAGTAAAACTTCACCAGGCTCGCTATAGATTTGTCAGGAAGCTAAACGTGAAAAGGGACTTGCTTTAGCTGTGAGGCGAACCGTGCCCGCCCGGATGCCGAGAGGCACAGCCCTGCTCCGATTGGGGAGGAAATCACAAACACACGGCCACCCGCACGTTGAGAGACTAAGTGACACTGCAGGTGAAGCCCGGCCCGAGAGAGCCTGGGAAGCCAGGTAACGATGAGTCAGAGCTCTCACACACCTCAAGGTTCTCACCTAACTTTCGGGTCATTTTACCACCAACTCACTCTCAGTAAGCTTTCATGGCTGGAGCCCATCAAACAGCTTCTAGAACGTGGGGACTCGGCAGACAGGGCCCCACCTCGCCAAACACCACCAGACACCCTCTCCCCAGACCAGCCTTCGGGGGGCGGGGGCGGCAGTGGCCTCGGAGCTGGGAGGCGCTAGGAAAAGCTTCGTGCTACAACCTGCAGCCGCTCGCCCCCAGCAGCAAGGGGAGCTGCTTTTCCTACGGGAGTTTTGTGGAAAACGAGAACACCCGTGTCGGGGTGATGTCCCTGTCCCTCAGGTACGCTGCAGAGCAAAGGGCTGGGGAAAAGTAAAAGTCTCCGTTCTCATCCACTTACCATTTGTTGGATTCTATGAAAAGTCTTCCCATGAAAACTAAAGGCTTGCTCAAACAAGACTTTATCCTCCACAGTCCACTCATCTGGGAAGGGGGTAAAGTTGGGCAAATCAGCCAATGACTTTTCAATATTATGCTTATGCCAAAAGAGCATCCCAAGAGCCTAGAAAAACAGTATCAGTGAAATTTTAGACCAAAGACGGGACACGACATCACCAGGGAAAGGGGCTACAGAAGAGGAGTGTTCGTGGGCCCTGAGGGCCAGGCACACTGCTCCGTGGCAGCTCGCAGGGATGGCCTTAGGGCAGTGACGCCTGACCCACCAGCCCCCGGAGACCCTGCCACCTTCTCGTGTGAGCGCCCTCCCTGCGCCAGGGGCCCGCGCCTCTGCCCCTGCCCGGAGAGGTGAGTGCGAGCAGGCGGCCCTGGTGCGTTGCCCTCCCCAGCCAGCACGGCGCAGGTCTCGGGCCGGCGGGAACAAGTGCGCGCAGAGTGCACACCAGAAACAAAGCGAGAGCCCGGGAAGCCTCTCCTGAGAAAACACGTATGACAACACTAAAGTAAAGCAGCCCTATTTCTGAAATCAGAATTCTTAAAAATTCATGCAGGTGTATTTAGGACTCATTGGCCCAAGGGTATTTACACTTTCTAAGTAGAATTAAATGTTGGTCATTTTTCTGGGCAACCTGGTGAAGTTCATGAGCAGGATGGGAAACAGAGAAGCGCATTTTTCTTGCTTTGAAAGATTCTGGAACTGTTGGCTTTTTGAACAGTTCCACCATGGTAGAATCATTAAAAGTCAGGCCAAGGCTGAAAGGAAGAGTCCAAATCTGTATCATTCCACTTACTTGTGCCCTCAGTAACTGAAACCAGCAAGATAGATTAAGCTTTCAAATAGTGATTAGAAAGGAGGCTGAGATGAGATCACACGTCTGGAGAAAGAGAAATCTCGTACATTTCTCATTAACAGGCTCCAAACAACTGTTAAAAGGAAGCCTTGGTGAGACTTTACAGCCTGGAAGGGACTCAAACAATTCCCGGTCAGGTGCCAGAGGTGTGAGTGGGGCAGCCCGGCCGCCACACGCCCGCAGGGGGCAGACTCACCTTCCTCCTCATGCCTGGCACCCTCCACACCACGGCCCCCCGAGACACGGTGCACCCCGCTCCCCGTGCCCGGCCTGTGGCCCTCCCGCTCCTCGGGCCGGAGCCTGTGCGATGCTGCGAGTGACGCCCGCAGCGGCCAACGGGGAGACACTGCCACACCTCACGCAGAACAGCGCGCACCCCACGGCTGGCTCTGAAGGCCCGTTTCAACGGCACAAGAAGCCACGTGGTTACCTGTTCCATGTTGTAGCCGTGCTTCTCCTTGGCGATGGTGATGTACTCGTCCACTGGAAAACAAGACAGGCCGTGAGCGGCCGGGCCAGCGGTGCCCCTCCGGGCTGAATCCCGCAGGCTAACCACCTCCAGCGTTACCAGCACTTGGCCCAGGTGGAAAGTCATAGTTCTTGTTTAAATAAAAGGATTCCACTTGTTTTTTATAAAAAATAATTCTTTGATGCGAGTTGAAAATATTTAGAAATATTAAACTGGGGTTCGTTGTTGGTCTTAGCCAAGGCTAAAGAACAAGGAGACTAACGCTTTATTTTTAAAAGCCTGAGAGGGCCCTGGCTGGTGGCACAGTGGATAAGGTGCCAGCCTGCGAACCCAAGAGTCACAGGTTCGATTCCCAGCCAGGGCACATACCCAGGTTGCAAGCCAGGTCTCCAGTCAGGTCTGTGGCTGGAGGCAGGTGAAAGGAAACCATATGCTGATGCCTCTCTCCTTTCCCCTCTTTCTAAAAGTAATGAAATAAAATCTTTAAAAAAAAAAAGATAAAAGTCTGAGAGATAAACAATATGAACCAACATCTGGTGTTTGCTTTCAAACACTAAGGAAACAGTGAGGGAAACTGACTCAGTCCCCAGAAGCTGCTGCCCCTGAAGATGAACCTACTTTTTAGTTTTCTTCCCAGAAAAATGAGAGACCAATCTACAGCACTTCTTTGTATTCATGCCTGACTTTCCTACACAAACTACAAGAGTAACACAGGCTCAAAAACGGCCAGTAGCGCTTTTTCCGCCATCTTGGGGCCCGTGGAGCCTGCCGGGAACAGGACTTCCACAACGACAAAGATGTCTGGGAGGCTGTGGTCCAAGGCCATGTTTGCTGGCTATAAACGGGGGCTGCGGAACCAGAGGGAGCACACAGCTCTCCTTAAAATAGAAGGCGTTTATGCTCGGGATGAAACAGAGTTCTACCTAGGCAAGAGATGTGCTTATGTGTACAAAGCAAAAAACAACACAGTGACTCCTGGTGGTAAACCGAACAAAACCAGAGTAATATGGGGAAAGGTAACTCGTGCTCATGGAAACAGTGGCATGGTTCGAGCTAAATTCCGAAGCAACCTTCCTGCTAAGGCCATTGGACACAGGATCCGTGTAATGCTACACCCTTCAAGGATTTAAATTTACTAAAAAGTAAACAAACAGCCCTGACTGGTTGGCAGTCCTCTGGCAAAGAGGAAGGACTCCTGGTTGGAGCACATGCCTTGGTCAAGATGTAAACGGAAGCCAACTGATGGATATTTCTCTCACACGTCAATGATTTTCTTCCTTTCTTACTCCCTCCCTTCCCTCTCTCTAAAATAAGTAAATATTTTTTAAGGAGTTAAAAAAAAAAAAACAAAAAAACCCACCAGTAGCAAAGGACGGTGAGCGGCCACAGTGCAACCCGCAGCGCTGGCCGCCTGGCGCCGCATCCCTGTCCAGCAAGCGGACGCGGGCCCCACCCCCCGCCGGTGGGCGCAGCGAGCGCAGCCCGTGTCCAGGTGAAGGCGAACTCCCTCCTCAGCTCGCACTGGGACGCTGGCGAGGGAACCTGCCCCCGACGGAGGGAGAAGCCCCGCGGGACGGGCTGCGACGCGCAAGCCGCACTCATCGTCGGCTCCTGCTCGGGCGTTCGAGTGCTCGCAGACCAGCGGCTCGTGTCACCCCAAACGACCTGGGGGTCAGGGGAGCACACGGAGAGGAGAGAGGAGCTGCTCCAGAGGGTGCCCTCTGCCTGCTCCAGGGGATCACGCCACGTGCAAGACAAGGCTGGGGCTCTGACAAAAGCTGTGTGAGAGCAGGTGGCCCACCTGGCCGGGGCTCTGCCAGGACCCACCTGGGCAGTCTGGGTGCCAGTGGCCACGTGGCATGGACACAGGTCGGATGACGAAAACACGGTGATGAGGGTGTTCACGTCGAGTACACGTAGGGGCAAGAGACCCCATGGACAGAGAGCAGAGGGCCCGCCGGCGTGGGCCTCCGCCAGGGCCTCTCTGAGCACCGACCCCCTGTCCAGACCCGCTCCCCACTGGAGCCCGTGAGGAGGGCGGGATGTGCGCAGCCACCAGCCGTCCCGTGCTGTCCCCGCAAGCGAGCACACGGACGCTGGGTCCAACTCATGGCTCTCAGGCAGGTGCCCCTGCGGAGGCCGTCCTGCTGCATCGGTGACCCCCTCACTCCCCTACCCCACTGCTGCCAGCCAGCCATCTTCGGCTGAAAATTTTCACTGGAAAAGTTCAGGGAAACATTCTTTGAATGTGCTCTTATTTTCGTGTATCTTACTTGTTAACGGGAAACTTGCCCGGGGTGGACAGTTCAGCAGACTGAACTGGGCTCTGGCAGCTGCCGCCAAGGCCAGAAGCAGCACCAACAGGGACCTGCGAGGTCACCCGATAACCAGTTTCCTCCGAGACCACCCTGAGGGCCCGACTCTAAGTGGAGGGAGAAAGAACGGATCCCACCATGCTGGTGAGGCCCCAGAAGGGGCGGCCACGCATGGGGGGAGGGGGGTGGCAGCGTGTGCTGCCCACTTTTGAGGCCCCATGCGAATTCTTTCCATTGTCCCCTGTGTTCGACAAAGGCCGGCTGAGCACCGGGTGCTGCGGTAACGCACACGCTGGAGTTTCAGCTTCTTTCTCCAGCAGGCTGAAGGCAGCCCAGGACAGATCTGCAGCGAGACACTCGGTCAAATCCCGCCCCACCTCCTGGTCGCTGAGTCCCCAGGCAGGGCGCCCAGTATCCCTGGGTGTGGTGCTTGAGCGGGGTCTCCGGGGCAGCTCTTCCCAGGTGCACCCCAGCAGGACCCCCTGCCGCCTCCTCAGGCCGGGCCTCCGCCCAGCGAGCACGCTGCGCCGCTGCCCAGCACCCGCCGCTCTCCTCTGGTGGGTGGTCAGGGGAAGCGCTGCGCACGGCTCTCCTGACCCCCGCGCCCACCCCAACCCCCAGCGCCCACCCCGGCTCCCTCGCTCCTTCGCAGGGATGCCCAGCGCCCGGAGAGTCAGCAGAAAACCAAAGTGCGCGTTTTTCAGAACCTCCCGTGTGCTTTCCTCAAGCGAAGGTGAAACCCGCGCCCAGCCACCCTCGCAACACGAGGGACCAGATCTTTGGCAGGTGGACAAAGACAAAACGGGGAGGAGCAGGAGCAGGCAAGCTCCAGAAAGACAGGTTCCTGGGCACACACTGGTCTGAGACGGAGGAAACAGGAGCCTGGGGCTCTCCCAGCACCCTCCTGCCTCTGGCGACAATCATCTCGATTTTGCACCGAAGAAATTAAAGGCTGACCAGAGTCCACCGGGACCTGGGGAGAGCGGCCACGGGAGGCAGGGCACCGAGGGGGCTGGGGCGGGACGAGGGCGAAGTCCAGGCAGCCGGAAATGCCAGGCCCCATCCCTGGCCTTGGCCCCGGCACCCAGCAGCCCCGCCCCGTGCACAGGGTCACCGGAAGCAGGGTGCCCTGCGCCCGTCCACCAGGGCAGGAGAGTGGGGCGGAGTGTGTGCTGCCCCAGCAGCGCCGGTGGCCACATCATGCAGTTTCTAGAAAGAAACTTGAAAATTCCTAGGGAACCTACCAAGGAAAACTGCCCGATCCTACATTACGATGGACAAGGATATACATCGCTCTGATTCTTTAAAAAATGCAGCCCTAGCTGGTATGGTCCAGTCGATTGGGCACCTGCCTGGGCTGCAGGCCAGGTCCCCACGTGGGGGCACATGTGAGGCAACCACACATGGATGTTCCTCTCCCTCCTTCCCCCCCTTCTTTAAAATAAATACAGTCTTTTAAAAAATACAAAGACCATACATATCGCTTGCCTTTTCGGTAAGAACTTAACACGGAAAGCACAGGTGAGTGAGCTGTTCTCACAGTAACATCCTGTAGAGTGTGTGTGAGTCACCAAAAAAGTGTCCAGCCTTGGTGATAATATGACAACCACGCATGGTCCCAGGTAGGTGCTGAAATATCAGGGGGACACCCTGTGAAATGTGTCACAGTGCAAACGCTGTGCAGCATGAATACAGAATCACGCTGAATAAAAACAGTAACCATAGAATAAACCTTAAAAAGGAAAATTCACAAAATTCCTGAAAGCATAATCAAGCACGTATTGAGCTACACTTACTAAACACAGGACGCTGTGTCAAGGTGCCGAAACACAGGAGAAAAAGGAACAGATTTCCTCCGGCAACTTGAAACCACACACAGGCAACAGAGGGAACGTAAGTACATGGCAGCGCAGATGCAGGAGAGCAAAATAACCAGGAAATGATGATGATGATGAAGAACCACAAAAAGCTTCCTAAAGAGTCAACAGTTACCCCATTAGGTAGTGGAGTGGCCAGCAGGCGAGAGCTCTCGTGCCAGCCCGGGCTCTAAGCTCTGCACGAGGATGGTCTTTTCCACCCTCTCCACTCGTTCTAGTATCATTCTCATGGGTAAATGAAGTGACCGAGGCCCCGGGAAGTCAGGTGACTGGGCCAGGCCCGCACTGCTGGTGGGCGGCAGGAAGGGGACTTACATAAACTCGGGTGAGCCGCTGCCCACGAACTCCCCTGCTGCCCGCTGCTGGCGTGCGGGGGCGAGGGAGGGAGAGGCTGCCTCTAGCACGAGCAGCACCCAGGGCGCAGGGCAGTGCCCAGCCGACCCGCACAGCCGTCCGGCTGGGGCGGTGGGCGCAGGACAAGGTGGAAGGCTGCAGCTGCAGGTGGACAAGCTGCCTCTGCTCCTGCGTCCACCTCCAACCCGAACGACTACGTGGCCTTAGCACCATTCATGAGTGTCAAATTATTAACCGCGAACAAGGAACACGCAGATGACAACTGCCACAGCAACCTTGACTCACCCTTTCCTGCCCTGGACAGCTCGTGGCCTGGACACTCCCTGCCCAGCAGGAGGCAGGTGCCTCCCAGCGAGCTGAGGACCAGGCCACGGCTTCCACGCGGCCTTCCACAGGGTCCGTGACACCTGCACAGCACGGGCACCGCCAGGAACACGGCCCCGAGTTCCCGTGTAACTCAAACTGAGTGGGCTACACTCTCCTCAAGAATATAACCACAAACACCGTCTCCTTATTAACTAAGACACCAGTTATCCCTGTGACTCAGAACCACAAGGAGCTTAAATCACTTAAATAAAACAATCATGCCTCCTGGTGGGCACAACTATCACTGCACTTAACATTACAAGGACCCCCAGGACTACCTTCAGGGGAAAGAGAGCACAGGTAAGCCACAAACTCTGCCAGAGTGTAACACACAAACAGTCCTCTGGTCAGCAATACCCCTTCTTTATGAAAATGCCACTTCTTAACGTAGCTGTGTTAAAACTACAAGTTCCAGGAAAAGTTCCCCCTACCCTCCGGCCGGGCCTTACAGACACTCGGACCCGGAGGAGGAAACTAGACACGCGAGCCCCGCGCCAGGCCTCCCACCTCCCTGCCGCCCCTCGGCCCCGCACTGCGTGTGCGACGTAGGAAGCCCTACCCTGCTTCTGAGTCCGTCTCCGAGGCCGTCTAGGGGCGCCCGGGTTTGATCTTTAAAAGTGTCTTCCGCAGCCAACGCTGCATGGGTGATTTGGCTTAAACCCTCACCCAAGGGCAGCTTATTGATTTTAGAAGCAGGGAGGGGAGGGAGGCAGAGGGAGAGAAACATTGGTCGCCTCTCCCGTGCACCCCAACCAGGGTTCCAACCCTAACCCTTGGGTTTACCGGACAACACTCCCACCAACAGAGCCACACAGGCCAGGGCTTTAAAGCTTTTCATATGTTAAATCTAAACACTTTTGTGTGCTGCATTTAAAAATGTTTCTGCCATGACTGGTGCGGCTCAGCGGACTGAGTGCTGGCCTGTGAACCAAAGGATCACTGGTTCGGTTCCCAATCAGGGCACAGGCCTGGGTTGCAGGCCAGGTCCCCAGCTGGGGGCGCACGAGAGGTGACCATTCATGGATGTTTCTCTCCCTCTCTTTCTCCCTCTCTCCATTTCTTTCTCTCTGAAAATAAATTTAAAAAATTTAAGAATGTGTTTCTACTGAGTCCTGGCCAGAGCATCATCCCGATACACAGAGGTTGTGGGTTCGATCCCTGGTCAGGCCATATATAAGAATGAATCGATGAATACGTAAATAAGTGGAACGAAAAATCGATGTTTTTCTTTCTTTCCCCCTCCCTTCCTCTCTCTAAAATCAATAAAAGAAAAATTTTCCAACTAAAAAGATGATCGGAGCCATCTTCCACCTTTTTTCTAGAACACATCCATCTGTGTGTCCTCCAGAAAGGCAGGTGCAGACCCTCCTGTACCTGAAAAACTGATCGTCACTGGAATGATATCTACTTATGACTAATGAAAACAGCTAATTACCAGTCTTGTCAACAAGCCCAAAGCCCCCCTGGAGGAAAAAGTCAGCGAGTGACATACTATCCCCTCAGGCCCCCCACAGCAGGTCACAGTCTGTGGTAACGCAGCCCCGCAGTCCCGCAGCAGAAAACTTCGGACTCGAAGGAGCTCCGTGTGCTCTCACTACGTCTCGCCTGGTGCCATCTGGGCCAATGCAGAAACCAGGCTAAAGCAAGGCCTGCCTCCCCCCCAGCGCAGGGCAACCCTTCCTGGCATTAGACTCGGCCTTACAGCAGACAGCTGCGCGGGCCGCCCACGGGAGCCGGGCCCCTGCGCCAGCCTCCACAGCACAGCTGGGGAATGGAAACGAGCACACGTCCAGGGTCCTCAAAAATGACTCCTTCGCAGACAGGGGGAGCCCCAAAGAGAGGCGAGGGTGCAGTCAGCACGCAGGGGAAAGGGAGCGCGGCCCAGGGCCCAGCCCAGCAGGGAGCCTGCGGCTCAGTCCCCTCCACTCCCGGCTCTGGGCTGCGCCCTGCCGTGTGCACACACGCGTGCTGTGTACAGGCACACAGGGATGTATACGTACACTCTGTGTACACGCAAAGGTTCTAGCAACCATGACGTGCACAGAGGGAAGTGCACACAGGAGGACGCAGCTTGGCAAACTGGCAGAAAACACACACACTCACCAAGGACAGAATCGATGCTCTCTGGTGGCTTTGGCTTGTCTTTCTGATGCCCACAGGGGCCTGACAGACAGGGTCTGAGAATCAGTGAATTAAAGCAACGATGAAGAGCACAGGTTTGATACCTTCACTTTTTTTTTTTTTTTTTTTTAAAGATTTTATTTCATTATTTTTAGAAAGAGGGGAAGGAAGAGAGACAGAGGGAGAGAGACATCAATGTATGGTTGCTTTTCACCTGCCTCCAGCCACAGACCTGACTGGAGACCTGGTTTGCAACCTGGTTATGTGCCCTGGCTGGGGAATAGAACCTGCGACCTTTGGGTTCGCAGGCCGGCACCTTATCCACTGTGCTACCAGCCAGGGCCCTTCACTCCTTTTAATGTGATAAAAATCACGTCAACAAGCACAACATTTTTAAGGTTTTGGTACTGAAAAGATTATGACAATATCAAAATCACGGAAGCAGGAAGAAATGTACTTTGAGGTTTGTGAATTTATGAATTTTAATCACGCAAAAAATTTCCTTTCAGTGACTAAAGAGGGTCTTTTCAAAATTACTGATTTCTCTTTTTCCTTTCCTTTTCAAATCCTAGAAGAAAACATAGGCAGTGAAATCTCAGACATCCATAGTGGCAGTATTTTTGCCAATACATCTCCCAGGGCAAGGGAAGCAAAGGAACAAGAGACAAATGGGAAAACAGCAAACTAAGAAGCTTTTGTGCAGCAAAGATACCATCAACAAAGTGAAAGGGGAACTCACTGTACAAGGAAGAACACATCTACCGATGGTACAGCTAATAAGGGGTTAATTTCTAAAATGCATAAAGAACATCTGCAACTCAGCACCAGGAAGATAAACAACCCAGTTTTGGTTTTTTTATGTATATGCTTTAAGTTTACTCATTTATTTTTAATGTTTTAAGTTTAATTTTATTGTTGCTGTATTACATCCATACCAAACAATCCAGTTTAAAAACAGGCAAAGGACCTGAATACACGTCTCCGAAGAGGACATAGATGGCCAACAGACATGAAAAAGTTGCTCAGTGTCACGAATCATCAGAGATGCACATTAAACCCACAACGAGATACCACCCCACACCTGTCAGCATGGCCACATCAACACTCAACAGACCACACGTGCTGCTGAGGGTGAGAAGGGACCCAGAGCACTGCTGGTGCGAACGCAGCAGCCACGGTGGAAATCAGTGTGGAGGTTCCTCAAAACACTGTAAAAACAGATCGGCTTTTGGACCCAGCGGTCCCACATCTGGGAATATATGCTGGGAATCCAAAACACTAATTCATCAAGACTGGGCATGTTCAGGGTAGCATGGCCTCGGTACTGAGCACCCCTCTGCCCACCGCAGCGCTGCTTACAGTCGCCAAGGTCTGGAAGCAGCCCCAGCGCCCGTCAGTGCACCAGGGGGTGAAACAGCTGGATGCATTTCCACAACGGAAGATGCGTGGGCATAAGAGGAGCTTCTACCCTGTGACAGCAGGGATAGACCCACAGGGCACGGGCCGAGTGAAAGGAGCCAGTCAGAGAAAACCCAAAGCGGTGTGTTCTCCCCTCCACGTGGACGCTGATGAGCAAAACAGAACCAGAGGCAGGGACACAGGGAACCGCAGACTGACACCCGCTGAGGGGAGTGGTGGTGGTGGCGGGGGCTGGATGAGAGAAGGTGAAGGGATCAGCCAAGGACCACACATGCATGACCATGACCCACGCACAGACGACAGCGTGGTGATGCCGGAGGGGAGGGGCACGGACTGCTGGAGGTGGGCGGGGGGAGGTGGGGAATGGGGGCACCTGCAGCAGCGTCCACAGGGAAAGTTAAGGAAAATAAGTAACTGACTTCAAGCCTGCCTCCTGCTGACAGGTCGGCAGCAGCGAACGGAGGGGCCAGAGGGCAGCAAAGCCTGCCAGCCCTGGTGGCCCCACAGAGCTCACATACAAACCTCACTTCACGGGGACTCTGTCCTTTGACCCTCTCTTTCCAGCCTGTATAGACAAAGGCCTCTCCCTCCGTGCAGGCCAGCTGGGTACATGGGCACTGGGAACAGAGATCCGCACTAAGACTCAAGTGGCCTAAGGTGGCTCGGCCACAGGAAGCCCACGGGGCTGTGACGAGGCTGGGCCTGCCACACCTGACACGGGCCACTCCCCTCCACAGTGCCGTCGCCTGCTGAACTGGTGGGCGGCGCGGTGGGAGTCCAGGGGCATGTTTGCGGGGAGGGTGCACCTTCCCACTCTAAGTCCTCCCACTTTCAACGCGTCCTTCCTGTTCGGGGTGGGGTTTCTTCGTCCAGTACCTGTGCTTTTAAAATAGGCTGCAGAAGAGTGGTGTTTAAAACAAACTAGTATGTTTTGCATTTAATTTTCTCCACTGATTCAATAAATCTCTTCACCCTACTTGGTGCCCAATGCTACTTCCGTAGCCATGATCAAAGTAGTTTCTGCCTTCATAGACTCAAAGCCCGGCTGATTAATTACACAACTAATTAATTTTAGTTGTCATAAGCGGCAGAGAAAAAGAGCTATGAATGCATTTAACCGGGAAACCTGATCTGGAGATTTTAAATCCCGCTTACTCATGTGCTATTTGTTGTAGAAAAAAACTGAAAAAATATAAACAGTCAAGAATAAGAATATGGTTAAATAAGTTACATGATGGAATATGATTCAGGATCAAAATTCAGTTTAATTTTTAATACAATAGAAGTTGAGTAACTATTACATACAGCATGATCCATATGTGCTTAAAACCTGAGTCATGCAAAAAGACACGAAGGCAGAACGTTAGCAGTGGTTACACACACGTGTTGAGATGAAGGAATTTTAGGCTATGTTTAATAATAAAAACAAGCTTACATGTAATTTCTTTTCTGAACCATTTGAGAGAATCATATATATGGCCTTGTATTTGATTGAAACTCTCAGAATATTCTGACTTGTATCAAATACTCAGTGTTCTTTTCTTTTTTTAACACGTTTATTGATTTGATAGACAGAGACACAGGAACACGAGAGAGAGAGAAGCATCGACTGGTTGCCTCCAGTGCGTGTCCCAACTGGGGATCGAACCCGCAGCCCCAGCACGTGCCCTGACCTCAGTCAAACCAGCCCTTCGGTGTGCGGATGACACTCCCACCAGGGGAGCCACCGCCAGGGCCGCCACGTGCATCTTGTTAACAATGCCAACGCGGACCACAAGCCATTCTCACACCCAACAGAAGCAGCAAACACCCTTGGTATGAGAAACACCATCACACCCACACGGCTGCCAAGTGTACACCTCCTGCAGTCTCGATGGCTGAAGAGAACACGGAGCACACGCATGCCGCACTTAACTGGAAGCTCCACGAACCAGTCTAGCCGCCTGAGAAAATAATGCAGCTCTCATCCCTTAAAGCAACGTATCTCGGCCCTGGCTGGTGGCACAGTGGATAAGGTGCCGGCCTGTGAACCCAAAGGCCGCTGGTTCAATTCCCAGCCAGGGCACATACCCAGGTTGCAAGCCAGGTCTCCAGCCAGGTCCGTGGCTGGAGGCAGGTGAAAGGCAACTAGGCACTGTTGTTTCTCTCCCTCTCTGCCTCTCTCCCTTCCTCTCTCTGGAAATAATAAATAAAATCTTAAAAAAAAAAAAGCGAAGTACCTGCATTCTGCATGGCTCTCCAGAAACAGATCAAAGAATGCCCCCAGGAGTTACAGCCGTAACAGTAAAGCACTAAACAAGTGTCCCTGAGAGCAGGAAGGAAAATTTATAACAAAAGTTTTAAGTTTAGAGGGTGAAGACACACCGACATGATTCAAGAGTGAGAGGACCCTTCATGTTTGTGGGGGGCTTCCGCCGCAGTGTGCAGTGCCAACGTAACCGTCTTTTCCAGTAAGTTCTGCCCACTTGGCTAACTCAAAAATAATAGTCATAAAAAGAATTTTCATAAGCTAAACACCATCCCCTTGATCACAGGTGCCAAGTTCGACAGCAGCCATCTGTTCACAGAAAGCCGAAGGCCAAGGCGATGCTGGCTGATCCTACCCCTCCCCGCACAGCTTGCCATCACGGACCAGCAAGGGAGGGGGTGCGGCCCATCTTCCCTCCACCCGGGAGCTCAGGACCTGCCAGGTCCCATGATACCGGGAGCGGCCCCGCAGGGGCAAAGACGGCAGCCTCATCTTCCTCGGAGCCCAGCACACACAGCTTCTCCCACGCTTGTCATAAGCGAACAGCCCCCACGAGTGACAAGGAGGAAATGGCAGAGGAACCCAAGTGACCCTAAGTGCAAACCCAAGGGCCCAAAGGCCTCTGCTGCGCAGTCCCCACGCTGGTGTGGCCCAGCCTCACCACCTGCTCCCTCACGGGACAAGAATTCACGGTACCATGTGCCAACAGAGGGTGGGCAGGCAAGGGGACAGACAGAGGGAGACAGGGGAGCCGGGTCGGGTCTGGGAGGTGTGGCTGCAGCAGTGGTCACTGACGGAGACGGTCAGTGGCACGGGAGGAGGAGCAGCAGTGACCACGGGGGAGCCCTGCAGATCCTCTGGGACAGAGAAGCCAGATCAAGGGGCAGAACCGGCTGGAGAGAGCACGTTTTGGATGCGCTCAGGAGGGCAGAAGGCCGATCAGACAATTCCGGGCCTTTGTCCTGCACGGGAACCACCTGAACAATGTGAAGACTCCCGGCGTGTACATGGCCATGAGCTCCCCCGCAGCAGAACCCACAAGCGGAGCCCTCACGCCCAGCACACGACCTGCCCCAGAGACAACTGTGTGTGCCGCGGGCCAAGGAGGGTGCTTGCACCAAGAAAGCTACTTATTTTAAAATCTCTAATTTGACTTTGGTTTTTGACACAATTTTGAATTCTGTACGTCTAGCATGTTATGTGTGTTATTTTTTCCTTTACAGTCAGTAGCCAGCCAACATTTTAAAAAATCACCCAACCTGATTGTCACTGGCATAGCTAATGCACTCAGTCTTCATCTGTTGCTGTTTTTTTTACGATTTTATTTTTTATTATTTTTAGAGAGAGGGCAAGGGAGAGACGCAGAGAGGGAAAGAAACATCCATGTGTGGTTGCCTTTCACCTGCCTCCGGCTGGGGACCTGGTTGGAGACCTGGCTTGCAACCTGGTTATATGCCCTGGCTGGGAATGGAATCAGCGACCTTTGGGTTCACAGACTGTGCCTTATCCACCGAGCCACCAGGCAGGGCTTAACCTTTCTTTTTTTTAAAGATTTTTATTATTTGTAGAGAGAAGGGCAGGGAAGTGGAAAGAAAGGGAGAGAAGCATCAATGCGTGGTTGCCTTTCACCTGCCTCCAGCTCTGGACCTGGCTGGAGACCTGGTTATGTGCCCTGGCTGGAAACTGAACCAGCAACCTTTGGGTTTGCAGGCTGGTGCCTGCCAGGACCTCTCCTCATTTTTCAAAAACGAAAACTAAATGCCAATCAAACAACTGCACATGATGCATAAATAACCGCAGGAGACCACCTGTTTCACCAACTCCCTCTAGCCAAACACCCACCCCTGCAGGCAACTCCAAGACCCCTCTTCAAACCTTCCCTTAAAAAGAATCACAAAAAGAGGATGGATGTAATACTACAACAATAAAATTAAATTAAAAAAAAAAAGAATCAAAAAATTAAAAATCATCCTCAGATTACTCCCTTTCCTAACCTATTCTCTCCTCAAAAATTTTCTTCTAAGAGTTCTCCCAGGCCACTGTTTCATATTAGGTGTGGCCACACTTGCTTTGGTATAAACTTTTTTGTTTTCCTCAAAACAGTAAAATGTAGCCCTGGCTGGTGGCACAGCGGATAAGGCACCAGCCTATGAACCCACAGGTCACTGGTTCGATCCCCAGCCAGGGCACATAACCAGGCTGCAAGCCAGGTGTCCAGCCAGGTCTGTAATTGGAGGCAGGTGAAAGGCAGCCATACATGGGTGTCTCTCTCCCTCTCTGCCTCTCTCCCTCTCTGCCTCTCTCCCTTCCCCTGTCTCTGAAAAATAATAAATAAAACCTTAAAAAAGAAAACAAAACAGTAAAATGAACCCGACTGGGAAGAAAAGTTGGCCTAACTATACACATTTTCAACAAGACAAGACGATCTAGCAGAAAAAACCCTTCGAGATGCTTGTTCTGCTGACCTGACCTGCTCTTCTCCACGAAGCCCACCCCTCGGTGGGTCTGCAACAAGTGCAGGGACCAGGGGCCGTGCCGGGGCAGCACGTGAGCTGCACCCAGTGCAACAGCGCCCCAGGGACGGGAGACTGACCAACGCCCTGGGCGGCAACTAACTAGCTGCCTCAGGACCCTCAACTTAGAATGAACTCAGTTTTTTTCACAACTGAGCATCAAGACTTGGACTAGAGGATAAACACATAAATGATTTATTGACACGTTCACCTTTCCCCTCTTTATCCATTTACAATATTTTTCCTGAACCCTTCACTCCTGGTACAGTGAAAAGCACATAAAGCTGCTCAGTAAAAACGTAAATCAGGCCCTGGCTGGTGGCAGAGTCGATTGGTGCCGGCCTGAAAACCCAAAGGTCGCTGGTTCGATTCCCAGCCAGGGCACATAACCAGGTTGCAAGCCAGGTCTCCAGCCAGGTCCGTAGCTGGAGGCAGGTGAAAAGCAACCATACATGGATGTCTCTCTCCCTCTCTGCCTCGCTTCCTTCCCCTCTCTCTGAAAATAATAAAAATAAATCTTTTTAAAAATTCATAAATTTACCTAAATTATTTTTTAAAACAAATGAGAGGATTTCTGGCCAAGGTGAAGAGAGGTGTAGGTAGACACACTGTGTCTCCCTCATAATTAAAAAAAAATTTACATCTACCTCAAAACTAAATAAAAACAACCAGAAGTCCCAGAAAATTCAACCACAAGCAAAGAAACACTCAGCCGGACAGGTGGACGTGGCGGAGGCGGGAAGGAGAGGGACAGTGGTGGCGGCAGCAGGACAGGGGCTGAGGCCGAGGTGAAAAGCACAGTCATACATTTTAAAAGTAGGGGCACTTGGGTAGCGATCTAGGCCCCGGACCAGACCACGCAGCTCACAGTTCCAGCACCAGAGCAAACAGAGTCACACTGCTGACTGTGAAAGCCGTGGGGGTTGGGGCGGAGGAAGAAACGGAAGATCTCTCAACAGGCAGAGGCACTGTTCCATCTCAGACCCTCCCCTACACAGCGCCACAACGTGGTGAACCAGGTGGCCCCGCACTGACGAATACCTAAGGCTCCACCCCTTACAATGTTAACAGGTGCAACAGCTCTACCTGAGACACAGAGGCAAACACAGGAGCCTGTCAAGCTGAGAAGACAGAAGTTTGGCCCAAAAGAGAGAGCAGATCAAGGTTCCAGCAGGAGAATTAAGTGATGAAAAGACAGCCAACCTAACAGATGCAGAGTTCAAAACGCTGGTGATTAAAATGCTCACAGACTTGACAGATATGCATAAATACAACAAATAAGAAAGGAAGAACTGAAGGCTATGCTAAATGAAACAATGGAAAATCCACACAAAACCAAGGGCGATAGGAAGGAAAATGAAGTTTCAAATCAATGATTTGAAATGTAAGGAAGAAATAAACAGTTAACCAGTACAGAATGAAGAAACAAGAATTGAAAAAAATGAGGAGAGACTTAGAACCTCTGGAACAACTTTAAATGTGCTAATATCCCAATCATAGGGGCGCTAGAATGAGGAGAGAAAGAAAAGTAAGACATTGAAAACCTATGTGAAAAAATGATGAAGGAAAACTTCCCAAATTTGGCAAAGGAAATAAACATACAAGTCCAGGAAGCTGAGAGAGTCCCAAACAAGCTAGACCCAAAGGGGACCACACCAAGACACATCATAATTAAAATACCAAATGTTAAAGATCAGGAGAAAATCTTAAAAGCAGTAAGAGAAAAAAAAGTTATTTATGAAGGGGTTCCTATAAGACTGTCAGCTGATTTCTCAGAAGAAAACTCTGCAGGCAAGAAGGGACTGGCAAGAAGTATTGCAAGTGATGAAAAGCAAAGACCTACAACCAAGGTGACTCTACCCAGCAAAGCTGTCATTCGGAATGGAAGGGCAGATAAAGTGCTTCCCAGCCAAGGTAAAGCTACAGGAGTTCATCATCACCAAGCCATTACTGTATGAAATGTTAAAAGGCCTTACAAAAGAGGATAAAAATAATGAACATTAAAATGACAAACACAACTATCAACAACAGAATTTTTAAAATAAAAACAAACACAAACTAAGCGGACAATCAGAACGGAATCATAGCCATGGGGAGGATTTAGAGGGGTGTCAGTTGGGAGGGGGAAGGGGAGGGGAAGAAGAGGGGAAAGGTGCAGGGATTAAGAAGCGCAGCTGGTGGGTGCAGAACAGACGGGGAGACGTTACGAATAAAATACTGGGAAGGGTGAAGCCAAAGGACTCACATGCATGACCCACGGACATGAACTAAAGCGGGGTGGGATTGCTGGGATGAGGGGGGTGCTGAGTGGAGGGAGCCAAGGGGAGAGAAATTGGGACAACTGTAACAGTATCATCAATCAAATAGACTTTGAAAGAAATGAAACAGCCCTGACAGGAGTGGCTCAGCTGTTTGGGCATCATCCTGCAAGGCACAAGGTCACCAGTTCAAGCCCTGGTTCAGGCCACATGCCAGAGTGGCAGGTTCAGGCCCTGATCCCAGGGTGCATACGAGAGGCAACTGATCAGTGTTTCTCTCCCTTTCTCCTTTCCTTCCCCTCTCTCTAAAACGAAATAAATAGTTTAAATAAAACAAAAATAAGGTTAGGTTGACATCTATTTACAGAAAAATTTAATAAAAAGTCCAAGTCCAAAGATGTTCAACCTCCATAATAATGAAAATCCTTTCCTATCATTTTGTACAGTTAAGAAAAAATAACATGCCCACACAATGAGGCAGCACTTCACATGCAGTAGGATGGCTACTATCAAAAACAAAGCAAAACAAAAACAGAAAACAAGTGCGACAAGACTGTGGAGACCCTGGTGTCATGTGCATGGTCAGGAGCAACGAACATGAGGCAGCCAACGTGGAAACTGGCATGCGGGTCCCTCAGAAGTAAAGACAGACGGCGCGACCCATCCAGCCAGCCCACTTCTGGGTGGACACCCGCATTCACCGGCAGCAGGGTCATGAGGAGGCATCTGCCACCCATACTCACAGTGGTCCCTTCAAGACAAAATGTGACGGAATCTTATTCATCCACAAAAACGAGGAGACTCGCATGTTCCTCACATGTGAGTGAACCCTGGGGGTGTGATGTTAAATGAAGTAACTCAGCCACACAAAACCAGACTGTGCAGACAGCTTCCACGAGGTACAAGCGCCGCAGAGGCATCGAGTCCATAGCACAGCAGCGGCTGCCCGGCGGGGCCTGCGCAGCAGCGGCTGACGTGCCAAGTGTGGTGCGCAGGCAGGAGCTCCGGCACCTGGGAGCCCACCAGGGTGGCTGTGCTCAACCACAGTGAACAGGACACTTGAAAATGGTTAAGATGGTAAATTTCATGTTGTAGTTTACAATTAAAAGCAACCTCAAAATATGCTGAATTAGGGATTTATCCTAAAGAAGTATAAATGTTCACTGTAGCCTTTTAAAAAAGTTTAAAGGCCTGGCTGGTGGCTGAGTGGGCAAGGCACCGGCCCGCGCACCCAGAGGCCGCTGGTTCGATTCCCAGCCACGGCACATAACCGGGTTGCAAGCCAGGTCTCCAGGCAGGTCACTAGGTCTGGACGCAGGTGAAAGGCAACTACACATGGATGTTTCTTTCCCTCTCTGTCTCCCTCCCTTTCCCTCTCTCTGAAAATAATAAAATCTTTTAAATTTTTTAAACTAAAGAAATAAAAAGGCTAAAACATAGTACGCCCATACCTGCTACAAACTAGGTAACTGTAAATGTACCAGGTATGTCCAGAAGTCCAGCCACTGTTAGCAAGAACGGTATGCATGACACAGACGTCACCTGGCAGCCAGGAGAGTGGGCTGGGATGCACATGCGTGAACATACGACCCCACCGTAGCAGTCGGGGGGGGGGAGGTGGACGCCCCCGAGCGGGCACGGGCACGGAGCGAGTGGAGCAAGGAATCTGTACTCAGTTCTGCATTCAGCTTGAACGGTCCTGTGGAAACTGCTCGCATGACTCAGCGGCCGCAGTGGTGGGCAGCTGGAGACTGGCAGCCTCGTCACGACCGTGCACCTGCTCATGATCAGGTCTGGTGCCATTTTTTTGGTAAATATCAAATCGCCCAGGCGACACAGCCCCTCTACAGCCCAGATTTGGTGCCTTGAGACTTCCGGCCTGTCCCAAAGCTAAAATCACCTTTGTCAGGGGAGGGATTTCAGACTGTCAATGAAACTCAGGAAAGTACAATGGGGCAGCTGACGGTGACTGGGAGAACTGCCTGACATCCCACAGTGCCCACTTTGAAGGGGACTGAGGTGTCATTGTCCTATACACAATGCTTCTTGTATCTTCTCCAGTCAATGTCTCTATTTTTCGTATTACATGGCTGGATACTTTCTGGATAGACCTCGTGTACGGATAAGAGCCAACAACTCATATTCTGTGATCAAATTTTTCAAGTATTTATTATGGCCCTGGCCGGTGTTGACTGAGTGGGCTGAGTGCCAGCCAATTCCCCATCAGGGCACAGGCCTGGGGTGCTGTCCACGTCCCCAACTGGAGGTGTGCAGGGGACAACCCATTGATGTTTCTCTCCCTCTCCTTCTCCCTCCCTTACTCTCTCTCTAAAAACTGAACTAAAATCTTTAAAAACAAAACAAAAATACTTATTATGTATGAGAAACACTGGCAAAGGAGTATCCACTGTCAGTGGTGACGAGAGCAGCTTCCATCCTGTACATTACGCACCTTGCACTGTTTGAAACGCTACAACCGCGTTTACTTCTACAACCACACAGTGGCCTAGCGAGCCTGCTGCAGGCCCGAGAGGCAGAGCCCCGAACAGCTACTTGGGAGGACACATCACACACAGGAAAGGCTGGCGTTCTGGAGACCCCCTTGCACACCAGACGCTGTTCGGAAATCTACACTCGCCAAAGCTACCTCTTCACCGAGTCAGGACCACTGACGACGACCCGCACTCCCACATCCACTCCAAGTGAGGACAGCAAGCAGGACTGGCTCCTTTCGCCTGTACCCGGGAGAAATGACAGGTGGCAGACGGCCAATGACGGGGCCTGTTTGCTCCATCGCAGGAATCACGTTTAAGGCTGAGGGTCAGGCCACCCGTCGAGGGGCGGCTCCCAGAACCACCTACCAACAGGAACTGCTCTCGCCTACAAGCAGGTGAGCAGGTTCCCGCCAAAATTCCACTGCTAGGGACGTAGCCTAAGCAGATACTGAAATAAATTGAAACAACAAACAAACAAAAGAGGACAAAGCTCTATCATTCATTTTATCCCTACAGCCTTCTCTTACAAAAGCAACAAATTAGAGGCAACCTGAATTTTCAATAGAATAATGGTTACATACTCATACGATGTAGAACGTTGCACAGTTGCCATACTGTGCACGTGAGGTTTTAGCGACACGTCCAGGAGACAACACACAGACATACGCAGCAGGTCCTCCGATAACATCCTCGTTTTAACGCTGGTGGGGCTGGGACAGTGGGGGGTGGAGGCAGGAACTCATTCCCACTTGGGGCCCCGTGCGTGGAGCATGCCCAGTGCCCGTGTCCGGGTGGGCTTTCCCCGGGTGCTCTGGTTTCCTCCAGCACCACGCAGCGTGTGCGGGAGGTGGGCGGCGTGTCCACCCTGCGTGGGTGTCACTGGAGTGGGTGTGAGCTCCCCTGCGAGGGGACGGCGTCCAGGTGGTCTCACCGTGCAGCCTGAGCAGCCGGGGGGCACCAGCCACCTGTGAGCCTGAACTGGAGTTATTAGTGGGTTGGAAAATCATCCAAATACCATGTTTTTATTCATCATTCTTAGATGTCTGTGCACCCCACCTACGTGTACATTTCAGTGTTTAATATTAGAAATGTTTTTGGGTCTTCATCCAGAAGTTTGGTGACGTTTCTGGTTCTGGAAATAGGCTGTAGGAACTTTTAACTCTTGTGCACATCATGTAGCCCAGGGTAACACTGGTGTCATCAGACTATGTTGTTTCACCCAAAGTCACAATTTCCAAGAACCTCCTGCGGATATTAAGTGAGGGCTTACTGCGCGCACACACACACACACACACACACACACAGAAATACCATCATCTTACAAATATGCACAGAAGTGGGGGAAGGGATTGGAAAAACATCCCAAAATATTTAACGGTGACCTCCGGCTAGTGGAATAATGAGTGAACTGTTTGTTTTTTTTATACTTTTCTGCGTCTTCTGAAATTTTGATTACTATATATAAATAACACTTTTAGATTGGTCTTTAAAGCTTTAATCATATGGGCAGGGCTTATATTAAAACTGCAAATGTACTTTTAGGCAACACCATTGTTTAAAACCTATTAACTTGTCGTACATAGTATGTTCTTTTCTCCTTGGTCTAGGAAAAATAAAACAATGCTGAAATTAAATTCTGACTCCCCAGACGCAGACAGGTAATGCAACAGCAGGGGACACTAACAGTCGTGAACTGTTGTCACGGGACCCCGGCTGAACTGTAGAGAAAACTGACCCCGAATGAACTCAGCCTTCCCGAGAGATGCGCTTAGAACCTCAATCGGCAGGAAGAGCTTGCCAACCTGGACCTGCTGCCATCTGTATCACAGTCCTCTTGAATAGCAGGATGCCACCACAGAACAGGACCGAAGCTCCCTCTTGGGCTATTATGGAGACTGAATAACACAGGAGCGTGGAAAGCACTTCAGTAGACACTTGGCACAAAGGCTCCACAAAGCTCGCTCTGTTAGTGCCTCCATTCTGGACACCATAATGTACCGTGGACACTGCAACCCACTGTAGCGTGGCCAGGAGGTCCACTGAGGTGACAGCCCAATGCCACACATGTAGTGAAGCTGAGGCAGGCTGACCGTGGCCGCGCAGCAGAGGGGCAGGACAACATCTCAAAGACAAGTATGGAGCCTATTTATTTGGCGGAGTTCAGGGGAAAATAGCCTTCCAGGCAGGGGGTTTACGGCTTTCTGTAAGAAAGAACCTGTTCAAAAGTGGATCGACTGCTCTGTAACTTGCCACGGCGCTCAAAGGGAGGGATACTTTCAAGGTTCTCCCCAGGGCAGTCAAGGCATCAGGAATGCCAGCACCCTTCCTTCTGCTGTCTGCTGTCTGTTCTCCATTATAAATTCATCAAGCAGTTGCAAATTTAAAGTACTCTTAAAATCAGATGATACTGTGATTATTGCTAAATTTGGCATGACTAAGAGTAGCTGAATTTCCCATGTTTCATGGAGAGTACTATACCAAAAAAGGATCCTTCTTGGCCAGAACTGAACATGTTTCTTTACCATGTGAGCTCTGTACATCTTTAAATGTAACATGGATGCTGAGTATACAAGAGGGAGTATTTAATATGCATCACTTTCGCACTGACTTGGCATAGTCTGTTATGACCTAGTTTAACCCTGCAAAACAGAATGTGGGAAACCCTGATCAGAGCCTAAAGGGTCTCACCTGTATTCACAATTTAACACTTTTCTCAAGAGTTGCTACCTGTGGTTTTTAAAAATCTTGATCACTAACTTTTTTAGGGGGTGCAGGGGGTCAAAGACCCTTTTGAAAGTCGTTTCTCCAGAAAAACACACATCTCTGTAAATCTCTGAATTCCCAGCTGCATTATAGTTTTCCTTCCACTCTCAGCCTTTCCCCTTAGTTACTCCAGTGTTTGCCTGTCCAGCATGTTGAAAACAGTGGGCTGTGAACCCAGGTCAGAAATCTCTCAACCATCCTGAAAGGCCACAGTGAAGAAATACGCCCTCTTAAACTCTAGAAACTGTGTAGTTGAAAAGTGCAAGAGAACCGTAACACACGTGGGGACGTGTAGCTACAAAGCTCGTGTAAAACTGTGCATGAAGTAAGAAAGTGAAAAGCAAAGGCGTTCTCCGACTTACGTTTTGCTTCCGACAGGTTCTGATTGGGCGACCAGACCAGCATGCCAAGGTTGTCCCGCTCCTGACTGCGTCTTGCTAGCTTGGCTTGGTGGAAACAGAGAAGAAATCTTAGTGCAGTTGGCAGACACGGCGTGACGACCACCACCCCCCTGGCCTCCGAACACGAAGCCATCGCCCACCCTCCGCTGAAACCTGTCGGACACCGGACAGGGGCCGGGCAGGGTCTGCTGAAACACGTCGACTCCTAAGTCTCTTCCCACTTCCCCATCATGTGTTTCACCGGCAGCACCGTGTGCAGGTGTCGTTATTGTTCTCACACTGTTGGGTCCCTCAGCTGGGAGGGGGCGGCCAACAGCCCGGGTGTCCAGGGCAGAAGCACCCCAGACCACGATGCTCGGCCTTCAGGGTGGGCGTCCAAAAGGGAAGCGACATGCGACAAGCTCCTCAAAGGTGCTTTGAAAACACAAAGCCTGGCCCTGGCTGGTGGGGCTCAGGGGACTGAGCAATACAGCATGTGAACCAAAGGGTGGCCAGTCAGGTTCCCAGGCGGGCACACGCCTGGGTTGCGGGTCCCCAGTTGGGGGCGTGTGAGAGACCACAGTGATGTTTCTCTCCCTCTTTCTCTTTCCTTCCCCCTCTCTAAAAAAACTAATCAGAGCTTAAACTATGAACCCTTATGTGAGCTCAGAATACCCTCCCATTCTCTACCAGAGTAAATCCTTGGTGACTTGACAACAGGAACCCAAAGATTTTTTTCAACAACTTTATTAAAAAATAACCATTAAGCCCTGGCTGGTGGCACAGTGGATAAGGCACTGGCCTGTGAACCCAAAGGTTGCTGGTTGGATTCCCAGCCAGGGCACATAACCAGGTTGCAAGCCAGGTGTCCAGCCAGGTCCACAGCTGGAGGCAGATGAAAGGCAGCCAGACATGGATGTTTCTCTCCTTTCTTCCTCCCTCCCTTCCCCTCTCTCTAAAAATAATTAATAAAATCTTTTAGAAAGGAAGGAAGGACAACAATAAAATTAAAAGAAAAAAAAATAAAAATAAATAAAAATAAAAAATAAAAATAATTTAAAAAAAAAAAAAGGAAGGAAGGGAAATCCAGGGGCCTAGTTCATCCGGTAACATAGTATTCCCAATACTGTCACCACTTCTCCATGGTCCAGTAAAAACTTCAATTACTGAACAGGTAGTTGAGAACGTATCTTCAAAATTATTCCGAGTTATAAGTGTTTCTTTATAAACTTGAGTTAGGGAAAGGGGAAAACAAAATTCTTCCCAAAAGGCTTGTCAGAGGGGCTCCAGAAAAAGTAGCCACAAGACGGGTGACAGCAGTGCACTGTCTGAGGGCATTGTGGCAGTGTTTACCAAAGTCAAACAGTTTACCCTAAAACAAAATCATCCAAGGGCTGGCAAAAACTTGCCTCCCAAGCTGTTCATCAAGTGCTGCTGAAAATGGCTAGATGAAGAACTCAAATCTCCAACAAGAAGTTAAAAAGTCAGAAACTGAGCTGTGTCTGTCCACCCTGTATGTGGGCCTCCAAATACATCCAGTTAAATGGAGCAGACTGCACGAAGCTCTGCTTATTATGAAATTGTCCGTTCTAACAACGCCGTTTAAACTGTTTCCTTAAAGGTAACAACAGGGCCCGGAGCCACTTTCTTCCCTCTGAAGTCTTACGAGGTTAGGGGAGGTGCGGAGTATCAAGCCGCTGACATAGCTTAATGAAAGAAGAAAGAATACTTATTTGTGTGTGTGGTTTAGGATAACTTTATTGAGGAGCAAGAGACAGGGAGAGGCAGGGAGAGGCAGGGGGCAGCTACAGCCTCCCGAGACCCACCAGGGGGAAAAGACCCCTCCCCACCTCCCACCTCCTGAGTAGAATATTCTTTTCATGGAATAAAAACAGCACTATGGGTCAGATTTTTTATTTTTAATTCTATACATTTTTAAAACATTTTTTAAAAAGATTTTCTTTATTATTTTGAGAGAGAAGGGCAGGGAGGGAGGCAGAGAGGGAGAGAGACATCCATGTATGGTTGCCTTTCACCTGCCTCCAGCTACAGACCTGATTTGCAACCTGGTTCTGTGTCCTGGCTGGGAACTGAACCAGCGACCCCCTGGTTGACAGGCCAGCACTCAGTCCACTGAGCGACACCAACCAGGGCGCGTTATCTTTAACATGAGCCTTGCGGGTGAAAAATGACCGCACCCCTCTCATTAGCACACTAACCTGACATGGCAGACCAAACACTGTCAACTTCTTCATACTAGTCCCAGAAAATACACATCTCTTTTCTACCTTAGAACAGCTTGTAAAGTTGGTTTACTACATTTTAAAACACTTATTTTTGCCTAAAGTAACCTGTACAAAGTTCGAGTCTCAGCCCGGCACGCCCAGGAACTTGATGGAAACGCAGGGCGGGCTCCGCTGCTGTCACTCCAGCGCCGCCCGTCTCCCAAGAGTGGGTGCCAACACGGGAGACCCCGCGATCCTGGCACCTCGGCAGTTCTTTATAAATGGTGATAAGGTAAGATAACGTTTGTTTTGACAGTAAAGATCTCATAGCTTTCTACCCACAAAACAAACCTATGCAAATTGCTAAATTTAGTAATTCCTCCAAATATTTACGGAGATCCCATGCAAAGAGCTTCTTTCTAAAATCAAATAAAAAGCTCAATAATCCAACAGAAGAAAAATGAACAGAGACACAGCGGCTTCCCTGCGGCGGTTCGGCGACACGCTCCTCCTGGAGGTGGGCGGAACCGCCCCCACGCAAAAGGGGCGGAGCCTCGTGAGCCTGACTCCCCAGGGACCGAGCGCGGGGTGGGCTGCGTCACTCCTGCAGGTCGTGCACCCACCCTCACTCCAACACGGGGAGCGGCGAAGCCCCTCACCTCTGCACACTCTCCCCACCCCCGGAACCCCAGGAGCAGAAGGTCAGAGGGACTGCGCATGTTCCACAGAACCCCCCAGAATTTCTGGAAACTCGGACGGCTGTGACTAACCCGGGACAACTGAGCCGCTGCCACTGACCAGAAGCAGCGGGAGGCAGGGCCGCCAAGTGCAAGGTGGTCCCCTGGGCTGGTTCTGGCACAGCACAGCCCATTAACCAGAAACGGGTGACATGAGTACCAGGGCTGCGCTGGTGCGGGAACAGGAACGCAGCGACGCTAGCGTTTGACTGGATGGCACAACCGAGCGCAACAGACGGGCCAGAGGGGACACTCGGGAAAACGGGGTGCGGGCGCCACCGGGGGTGCGCAAAGCCACTGTTTCTGAGCAGCAGTCCTAAAAGCTCCCAGAAGCAGAATCACAAACATAAAAGCATCGCAACTACAGTTTGTGGCTCATTTTAAAATATTTAAAAATATTTATTTATTTCTAGGGAGGAGGAAAGGAAGGGAGAGCGGAGGAGAGAAACAGCCATGCGACACAGAGGCACTGGCTGCCTCTCGGAGGCCCCCAGCGGAGGCAGGTGCCCTGACCAGGAACTGAACCAGCGACCTCCCATCTACAGGACGACGCCCAACCCACTGAGCCACCAGCCAGGGCAGAGGCTCATTTGCTTACAAGAAAGACCCCTGGAGGGGCTCCGAGGCCTCGCCCGCCTGTCGTCAGTGGACCACTATGAGCAGGTGAGTGGAAGTTTCCATCAGAAGAAGGGAAGCCTGCACTGGGTCAAGAAAGCAACGCAACCGGGAAACTGCCTGGTTTACATTTTACCCTTGGGCATTGCATCTTCCAAGCAAACATGAAATGTTTAAAATCCCACTAGATAAATAAACCAAAATTTCTAATCTCAGAAAGGATGGGTAAGGCTGTTTTCGCCTCGATAGCTTTCCAGGGCACCGACGGACAGTTTAATTACATACCAATTACGAAGCTCTTTCCCTCTCCCAGAGCCATTACCTAATACACGCTCACATTACAGCAATCCTCCGGAGTGAAGGCGGCCCCACTGGAAAGGTCAACATAAACCAGCTCTCAGCAAAGCCATCAGTCTCGGATGAGGTAGAACTCGCATTTTCAGGCACCCCCACAAGGCCAGTGTGCCCAAGTGCCTGAAGCAGGAGCCCTGAGGCCCTCCGAGGCCTGGCCAGGCCCACGACCTGGGACGGACCTCTGAGGCGGGGACCTGGCACGTGTCAGCATCCACCTTGCAGGGAGACCTTCACACATCCCATCCACAGGCGTCCACCCTGACCTGTCTGGGTTTACTGAGTCAACCTAGTGAATTATATAACGAAAAAAAGCTTGACTAGCCTTGAGGGATTTTATTTTTTTAATATCTGAGCAAAGTGAATTAAAAAAATATTAAAAACTCACATGAGCTCAAGTTTGGAATACATTCCATTGCCTGGTTCAATCTTTTTCCCATCTTTTTTATTTTACATACACTACTAATGGCAGGAAGAGAAAAGACAGATAAAAGGAAGTACTTATTGATCCACTATTTTGTGTCAGACACTCACAAACATTAGCATGTAATCGCACTTTCATAAAAATGGGAAGACCATGAAAAAACACTTTTAAATGTCACACTGAAGTGAAAAGCAAATGCCACCCACAGCCAGCAGAGCACTGAGAAGAGGGTGCCAATGAGCCCCGAGGAACATCAGTCTCAACTCTGGTCCTTCAGCTACTGGCCCGTCTCAAGTGCAACAGGTGAGGCGCCCCTTTGGAAGCCAGTGCCAAAAACACAGGGAAAAAGCGAAAATGTTGTCACCAAGATACAGGACATGTCTCCTGTTCGTTGTGGGTCTTGTTACTTGGTGCTTCGTAGCTGTGTGACGTAGCCAAACAGTCAACAGCACTGTCCCCAGCCCTGGCTGCTGTGGCCCAGTGGTCTGAGCACCAGCCTGCGAAGTATCCTCAGGTGAGTATTTAGGAAAAAAAAACAAGTAGCAAAGGTTCTGTGCCACAGTAGGAGCTTAGAATCCGCATACGAAGACTAGACTCAACCCTAAGGATGTTTCCAAGAGACTTGGTCATGACAAGCTCATCTAAAGCAGACCGAGCCCTTCCCACCCGGCCCCTCAGCACAAGACCCTCTAGTCCAAGTTTCCTTGTATTTGAAAGGGGACTGATACCAAACTCAGGCGACCCTCGGTCACAAGAAACCAGATGCACGCAGCTACCTAATTAGGGAGCCTGTTCATGCTGCAAGTGTGCCTGGTCTAACCACCTGTTAGTGGTGACACTCAAGTCACTGTCACATTATTCTACCCAATCACAGTCAACAATGTACTGTGTAACAATTACAGTTCCATCGGCTGCTAGTAAAGTAGGAGTTAACTTTCAAAATGAGAACATCCTGGCTGGTGCGGCTCAGTGGAAGGGTCACCCGTTCGACTCCAGGTCAGGGTACAGGCCTGGGTTGCGGGCCAGGCCCCCAGCTGGGGGGTGTGAGAGGCAACCCACCCACGTTTCTCCTGCATGTCGATGGTTCCCTCTCCCTCTCTTTCTTGCTCCCTTCCCTATCTCTAAAAATAAATAAAATATTTTTTAAATGAGAACATTCCCATTAAGATATCTGGATTCCATTATCAGCTCAAGAGGCATTACCTAATACAGCAACTATTAAACTACTCAATACGAGAGCAAACCACCCAAGATTTAACCGCTGAAAGGAAGACTTGCACAATTCAGCCTCGCAGGAGCTTCGTTACTGCCCAGGCTTCTCGGAGCCGAAGTGCGGCCGGAAACGCGGCTGGACCGCTCACTCCCCTCCGGCCCACGGCTGCGCGGCGGGGCCAGGACGCCAGCCTCCTCTCCGAGATCACGGGCTCCGAGCTCCTGCGCCAGCTGGGCCCTGCCCCGGCCACAGGGCCGTCCAGCCAGCGTGAGCAACTGGCGGCTCCCAGGCCCCGCGGCCAGCAGGCCTCCCTGAGCGTGGTGGCGGCTGTTGCCTGCAGCTGCTGCCCAGAAGCCCTGCGGGCAGCCAGCGCGCCCGCCTCACCTGCGCCTTCCGTCCCGGCCGGGCCGGCTCAGGGAGCCAAGTCCTGTGCCTACGGTCAGCTACAGGGAAGGTGGGGAAGCACCTTCGTTTCAGCTCGACGACAAGATGGTGGGCGGCGGGAAGGACGGGGTGGCTTGTGGAGGAAGCCGGGCCCCTCCCCTGTGAGGCCGCGAGGACTCTTCCGACACCATCAACTGCTGCGGGCACTTCTCCACAAGCTCCGCTGCTGCCGGGGTGTCCTCCAGCGGCACAGGGTGTCCTCACTGCCTCACACCGAAGAGGGGCCTGGCTTCCTCCACAATCCGCCTCTCCCTTCCCCGCTGCCCCACCGCGTGCTCAGCCTGTTCCGACTCAGTTAATACCCTGTGGCTGTAACACCCCATCCGCAGCCGGGTCGTGGGCACACCGTTATTGCAGGCCCGTGTCTCAGTGCTCTGCTTTACCTGGCACTGGGAAGCCTCCATTTCCCCTGCTGGGTTTTTACCCCATTTACCCCCCACCACCACTGAAAGTACCGACCTCAGCCCATCGGATGGCCCGCCAGGTGTTCACTTCCGGAGGACAACCCTTTGGAGCCCTGTCTTGCTCGCCCTGCCACCTGGCTGGTTGACACCTGCACAGCTGTCACCCCAAGCCCTCATCGTAGCCCCTTGTCCAATTCTCCATTACCTGAGCCTGGAGCCCATGCCTGAGCTAAGCTATCAAGATTAAGCAAATTGGTCAATACAGGTCGGGACTCCAAGGGTCCGAGAGAGAAGTGTCAGCCCACGGATGGCTGGGCTGAGCCCTACAGTGCCAGAGCGAATGCGGGGCACTGGATGACACACGTGCAGATACACAGGTACAGGACAAAACAGCGACAGACGTGACACGCACACGTAGGCCTATTTCCCAGCTCTGCTCAAGCCCAGGGGCGCACCCAACACCCAGACCGAGGTTTCTGTCATGGTCCCCTCCCCTGAGAGCCAGCGGCCCCTCAGCAAAGCATGACCTGGGGGGCAGGGAGCATGTGAGATGGACTGGAACGGCTGGACCTCCAGCAAACAAACACACAAGCTCTCAAGGAACAACAACGATTTGTCAAAGGGACACAGTGGCCAGCTTAAGGAGCTCCTAGTGGTAAGATCTGGAATAATCTGAGCATCAAATCAATAATGATAGTTGAGAATTAGAATTACAAATCTTTGAATAAGACGAAAAACCCTGATAAAACAAAGAAGCAAATGGCAGAGCATTTAGAAGCCACAAACTACTTCCTCACGAAGTGTTCTACATCATTGAGCACAAAGACACATCTTCAACATTTGCAGAGGGGAATCGGGCGGGCCACGGGAGCGAAGGCAGAGCACTAGGCCTGCTGTGTTCTCGGGGGTCCCAGTAAGCGGCTCATGCATCTAAAACGCCTGCCTCCCCACCACACACGCCCAGCCGGCAGCGGCTCCTGGGGTCGGAGGGCAGCGCTTCACTCCACCACGTGCCAGTGGGACGCGGACCCTCCACCACGGCCGCGACCGACTTCTTCCCCTGGAAGGTTCCGGAGCCTCACCTGCGGGCAGCGCTCTGCACCGGTGACACAGCCACTTAGCTGTTCTCTTACTTGTGCTGGGCACCGGGTGCCTCTGTTACCGCCGGAGATTTATGACCTTCCGTTCTGGGAAATTTAAAATGTGACCTCAATTACTGGTCCCTCTCAACTTTCCTTCTTTTCTCCCTCAAGGACACCTAATAATTCAGACATTGTGTCCCCTGAACTGACCATTAGCTCTGGTGTACTCCTCTCTGTTTGGTTTTTATGTTGCATTTTGCCGTAATTGCTTTAATTAGCTCTCTCCTCGCACGTGCACACACATACTCACACATGCACACTCGCACACACTCACGTGCACGCCTGAAAACATGTGCATGACTGGAAACTCTTCAGCCCTCCAGTCCGCACCTGCAGGGACAGTCTCCTCCCTCAGCACCACGCCAGCACGACATGCAATTCACCAACATTCACTTATCATGACGTAACATGCAGCCCATGTCACATGCGCACATTGCCTCTGCCCGCTGCAAACAACACTGTTCAATCAAGAATCCAGTCTAGGCTCCCTTTGTCCCTTTGCTTTTTCATCGCTTTAGCCCATGACCTTCTGGAAGATTTCATTTTCTATTAAAAGTTTTCTGGCCCTGGCTGGTGGCACAGTGGATGAGGCGCCAGCCTGTGAACCCAGAGGTCGCTGGTTCGATTCCCAGCCAGGGCACATCACTGGGTTGCAAGCCAGGTCTCCAGCCAGGTCTGTGACTGGAGGCAGGTGAAAGGCAACCATAGATGGATGTCTGTCTCCCTCTCTGCCTCTCTCCCTGCCCCACTCTCTCTAAAAATAATGACATAAAATCTTTTAAATAAATAACTAAATAAAAATAAAATAATAAAATAAAAATGGTGGGTAAAATCTTTAAAAAAATAAAAAAGAACCATCTTTTTAAAAAAATGTTTTTTCCCTGCTGTCCTTTTTTTAAAAATTATTTTGTTTATTATTTTTCAGAGAGAGGGGAAGGGAGAGAGGCAGAGAGGGAGCGAGACATCCATGTATGGTTGCCTTTCACCTGCCTCCAGCTATGGACCTGGCTGGAGACCTGGCCTGCAACCCCCTTATGTGCCCTGGCTGGGAATCGAACCAGCGACCTTTGGGTTCACAGTCCAGCACCTTATCCACTGTGCCACCAGGCAGGGCCTGCTGTCCTATTTTTAAGACTTCTTTCTTGTTCTCTGAATGGTTCCCTATTTTATACTACCCTATTTTCTTTAAGCTTTTTGTTTTTGAAGTTTAACTTTCCTTCTGCAACTTGCTTACATTTCCTGTTCTCCATTTAGTTTCTTTTATCTGTTTGCGTCAGACTGTTGGAGGCTTTCTTCACACTTAAGACAATCCGCGCTAGTGAGGAAGGAAGTAGGAACAAAAAGTAGGTGTTGAGCTCACATGCACAGGGGCTTTTAAGAGAAGGGCAGGGCTTGCCTGCAGGGTGACCAGACAGGGACCTGCTTCCCCACAAGCCCCGGGGCGGCTGCTCCCACGTTCCAGGACAGCTCACCCTCTAACCAGCTGCAACTCCTGCCTTCGAGACGGGAGGTCTATGTTCCCTCCCTCTTTGCTCAGGTTCACTGAGCAAATCTGCGACTACAGCAGAAATGAGGGATGTTGAGTTCTAAGACCAGGCCACAGAGATGAAACAGATTCTGCCTGGTTCCCCGGGACGCAGGTTTCGGGGCAGGAGCATCCACGGGAGCAACTGAGGGCCTGCGCAGCAGCGCAGCCCAGTGCACGTGGGGCCTCACGGACAGGCCCAGGGACACATGGCCCCGCACCGGCCCTTCTCCAGCTCCACCAGCTGACTGCACCCCACAAGCGACCTCCGTCAGAAAGTCCTACCCCAGCTCTCCCCCAAACTCTTAACTCATGGAAACCATGAATGACACCAAGTCTTCTAATTCGGGGGACACTTTTTAGGCAGGAAGATGAGCAGGACAGAACTTGGCACCTGTTGATGGAGATGCTGCTCCAACAAAATCCTAGACCGTGTGGAACCGGCTTTGGCACAGGAAGCAGGCTGGAGTGGGGGGGCCCCGGGCAGTGAAAGCCAAAGGACCTCCGCACGGACACTCTCGAGAGACTTGGAGGGGGTACGGAAACCCCTACTGTGCACCGGACTGGAGCGACAGGGAAAGGGAAACCAGGAAAAGTTCCCGATGGGCCCACCCCGTCTAAGGCTGACCCCAGCAGGCAGCATCCTCACTCCCCCTGGATCCCATGACAGGAGGGAGGGGCCGGGGGCACCAATGTTCAAAAGTAAAGGCGCCAAGGCTGTCTGGGTTCTAGAAACAGAGTATTTCTCACAGCCTCTCCTGGGAGCAGTATGGGTCTCGAGACAAGCAATGGCTACAGGGAGAAAGCAAATGCAGAAAGATCCAAGAAGGCTTCCAGCTGACCTTCGAGCAGACCGCTGTCCCGACCTTCCGCCCCTCCCGTCCTGGGCAGACTCACAGCCCTGAGGCTGCCACCGCCCGCCTGGGGGCGAGGACTCGCCACACAGAGGCGCCGAGTAGGGCTTTCGTTTCATGGGTTGCACTGTAAATTGGGGCAGGGGAGTTACAAAGTTTTAAAGAAAATGTACAGTTTGAATTGGAAGAAATAGGACAAAATGAAAACCTAGTTTCTCCCAAAATAATATGAGTGTGAAACTAGCTGAAAAAACTAAGCCATAAAAAGTAGCCACTTCTTGGACAAAATATATATTGTAGATCTGATATAAGATTAGTATCCATAATATACTGGGAATTGCAAAAACTCAACAAGAAAACCAAACCACCCAAGTCACAACTGGGCAAAGGCTGCAAGACATTTCCCGGAGAGAAGCAGCCCTCCCTCCCTGCGTCACTGCAGCACTGTGCTTCAATGTTGCCAAACAAACTAAAAGCAAGACCCTCCCGCCAACACACGGGGGACAACCTGTTCAGTGCAGCTCGGTCACTGCACCTGTGAAGCCTGAGGTTCGCCCATCCACACAGCCAAGCAGCTGGGCTTCACTAATGACAGGGAAACGCCAACCAAAGCTCCAGGGAGACATGACTTCACACCCGCTGCGACAGGTACTGTCCCACTGAAATCAGCAAGTAAACACACACACACACACTGTGCAGGGTATGAAGAAATTGGAGCTCTTGGGCAATGCTGGTAGGAATGTAAAATGGTGCGGCCACTGTGGAAAAGGGTAGGGCAATTCCTTCAAGAATTAAAGTAGAAATTACCCCATGGTCCAGCAATTATACCTCCGCGTACGCACCCACAGACCAGAAAGCAAAGTCCCGCAGAAATGGACGTGCGCCCACATCCCCACCAGCACTGTTTGCAACAACTCAAACGTGGAAGCGACCCAGTGCCACCCGCAGAAGAAAGAGGCGCAAGTGTGGTGCTGATCCGTATAACGCAGCGTTATTCAGCCTTAAAAAGGAAGGAAACTCTGATGTGGGCTATAACATGGGCGAACCTTGAGGACATTATGCTAAGGCACGATAAGCCAGTCACAAAAACACAAACACTGTGTGGATTCACCTAAAGGAGGCATGTAAGCCCCGGGCAGGCAGCTCAGGGGACTGGAGCCCTGCCCAACACGCAGAGGTTGCGGTCCATTTCCAATCAGGGCACGTCCAGGAGGCAACCAACGATGCATAGACAAGTAGAACAACAAATCAATGCTTCTCTCTCCCCCTTTCCCCCTCAAGTCAATAATCACAAGTAAATATTTTAAAGAATAAATGAGCTATTTAGAGTAGTCAAAACCAGAGAGAGAGAAAGTGGAATGATAGTTACCAGAGCCTGGGGAGGGGACAACAGGGATTTGTGTTTAAACGGTACCAAGTTTCGGTTTTACATGAGGAAGGGTCTGGAGGTAAATTTTTGGTAACGTTGTGCAACATCGTGAATATCTTTAATACCACAGAAATATACGCTTCAGACTGGTTAAGATGGAAAATTGTGCCCAGGCTGGTGTGGTTCAGTGGATTGAGCACCAGCCTGCAAACTGACGGGTCAGGGCACAGGCCTGGGTTGGGGGCCAGATCCCTGGTTGGGGGCGTATGAGAGGTAACCACACATTGATGTTTCTGTTACTATGCTAAGTGAAACAAAGGAAAATCCACACAAAAACAATGGTGAAGGGAAGGAAAATGGGGTTCAAATCAATGATTAAGAACGAAAGAAAGAAACAAACAGTCTACTAGTACAGAAAGAAGAAATAATAATTTTTTAAAAATAAGGAGAGGCTTAGTAACCTCTGGGACAACTTTAAACGTGCCAATATCCAAGTCACAGGAGTGCCAGAAAGAGAAAAGGAACAGCAAGAAATTAAAAACTTATGTGAAAAAATAATGATGGAACTTACCAAATTTGGCAAAGGAAAAAGAGATACAAGTCCAGGAAGCACAGAGAGTCCCAAACACATTGGACCCAAAGAAGACCACACCAAGACACATCATAATTTAAAATGCCAAAGGTTAAAGATCAAAAGAGAATCTTAAAAGCAGCAAGAGAAAAAAAGACAGTTACCTACAAAGGGGTTCCCATAAAACTGTCAGCTGATTTCTCAAAAGAAACTTTGCAGGCAAGAAGTATTCAAAGTGATGAAAAGCAAGGAGGACCTACAACCAAGATGACTCTACCCAGCAAAACTGTCATTCAGAATGGAAGGGCAGAGAAAGTGCTTCCCAGCCAAGGTAAAGCTAAAGCAGTTCATCATCACCAAGCCCTTATTATATGAAATGTTACAGGGACTTACTTAAGAAAAAGAAAAGCAAAACTAGGAACATTAAAATGACAACAAACTCACAACTATCAACAACCTGAAAAATAAAAAATAAAGGGGAAAACAAAAACAAACTAAGCAAACAACCAGAACAGGACCAGAGACATAGGTATGGGGACCACTGGGAGGGTTATCAGCTGGGAGGGAGAGGAGGCGAAACAGAGAAATGGTGCAGGATTATGAAACATAGTTGGTGGGTACCAGACAGACAAGGCGAGATTAATAATAATAATACAGCGAAGGGTGAAATCAGGGAACTTACATGCACGACCCGTGAACATGAACTGAGTGGGGGACTGCGGGCGGGGACAAGGGGCTTGGGAGGAGCACAGGGAAGGGAAATCGGGACAACTGTCACAGCACAATCAGTAAGACATACTTTAAGTAAAAGAAAACTTTTTCCTGCAAAGCATAAAATAACACGGATAAAAAGTGTTTAATCTGTGTGTTCTTTGTATCACTGACTCATTAAACAAAGAGCGAGCGCTACACTGCAAGAGGTTTCTTTGGTGAGAAAATCTCTCCAGCTACAGGAAGAAAAAGTTGGCGCAGGAGAGAAACATATGTCAATCAAAAGAAAGCAGAAGAAAAAGCCAGTGGAAATGAGGTGACGCACGCGGGTCCCAGAATTCCTCTTCCAGGGCCCGGGCCTCCCGCGGCTGCAGGCGAGGCAGCCGGGAGAGCTCGAGGCAGCGACACGTTCTGGAGCCTCGAAGTGTGGGAACCCGCTCAGCTGTGTGGGGGTGACTACAGTGGCGTTGTCACACCATGCGACATTCAAATGATGTGTCACTTGAAACCTACAGTTTTATTAGCCAACATCTCCCCAATACACTTAATAAAAAATACTTATCTTCGATCACAAATCTTACCCCCAAAAAAGGCCAAACAAAACTCAGAGAGAGACGAACACTGGAGAATCACTCCCAAGCAACGGAACTGAGCCTGCACGGGAAGCACAGGGCAGCGAGCAACCGTGACAGAGGGGCGGTGGGCGGCAGGGGGCCACACGGGGACGGGACAGCTGTCACAGAGCAGCGACTGAGAAAGAGAAAGAACTACACCCTGTGCCCAGTGGGATGGACCAGTGGCCTGCTGTCCCTGCTTCTGAGCGTACGTGTCTACAGCAATGAGCACGTCCGACCCGCCGTCTTCGGCTGGAAGGAGGGTCAGCCTGCTGTCACTTCACGTTGCTCAGCCCTAGAGCCACACGGGAGGAGCCTCGTCTGGCCACAGCGGGTCTGAGTCAATGACCAGGTCCTGAGCGTGGAGCGCTGGTCACGATGGGACGGGAGCGGGAGTCCTGGGGGAAGGTTCATTTAATTTGCCGTAGCAGGAGTGCATGGCAACCAAAGGGGAAACGGTGGTTAGTCACGTTTCTCAAAGATGGCCACACCGTCACCCCACATGTTCTCCTTAAAACCCGACTCGGCTTCAACCTCCCCCGGGGGGAGGGCCTGCGCTGCGGCTCGGAGCGGAGCGGCCCTAGGCTCCTGCCCCGCTGAGCCCCCGCAGCAAGGGTGCGTGGCCAGCTCCCGCAGCTTCCACCTCTCTGCTCTGGCCACCTAGAGAAGGTCTCCCCCACCCCACAAAAAAAAAAAGAAAATAGAGTAAACACGAGAAACCCAAGCCAGCCAGAACCACCCAGCTGAACCTTTCCTCAATCCTGACTACCAAGAACTATGAGAGGTAACAATAACTGGTGCTATTTTAAGGCAACAGTAACCAGAATACAGAGTGACAAATGTCAGGGGCTATACAGACCTTTACACCTGGGCCATTTTCCTCCCAAAGAAACTTCTAATCTGCTGCCTAGAGGGTGTTGGCCAGGCTGCCGAGACTCTCACCATTCAACACGCCACTTCACCCCATCTACACGCCTTCCCATCCTCTCTGGCGCAGCCCCACCTGCCCTTCCCCCTTCAAATCCAGCGTCCTGGCTCAAACTCCACTAAGAAGCAACTTGGTCTCTGATGGTAAAGGGAAGGGGCAGCTGCCAGGCTGTTGAAAGTAAAGGCAAAATCCAAAGATCTAAGGACTTCAGCCCCAGCCACCACTCGCCCAAGCCGCTGGAGGTTCCTGGACCTTCCAGTCCCTGCTCTTTGCTGAGGTGCCAGCAACCTGCTTGCTCTGTACCAGCACCGCTGTGGCCGCAGTTCTCAGTTCCTCCGCGGCAGTGGCTGCTCCCTTAACCAACTCTTTCCAGTTTCCAACACAGTAGTGCCACCCTCAGACTGCGCCCCTGTTGACACCGCCAGAGACTCAAGGCACCAAAGCCCAACCCCCTCACCTCTCCTCCCATGTGGTTCATTTACAGCCTCTCCAATCCAGCCTCTCTCCCCTTTCTAGTGCCTGGTTCACAGTCAAGTTCAGAACACTTCGGAAATCTCTTGTTTTGACCTTCACCCGAGGATCTATTTATCGATTTTAGAGAAAAGAAAGGAGAAGGAAAGAAAATGAAAAAGAAACATCATGTCCTGGCTGGTAGCACAGTGGGTAAGGCGCTGGCCTGTGAACCCAAAAGTCGCTGGTTCGATTCCCAGCCAGGGCACATAACCAGGTTGCAAGCCAGGTCTCCAGTCAGGTCTGTGGCTGGAGGCAGGTGAAAGGCAACCATACATCGATTCTTCTCTCCCTCTCTGCCTCTTTCCCTTCCCCTCTCTCTGGAAATAATAAATAAAATGTTAAAAAAAAAAAAAAAAAAAAAAAACCTGAATTAGTTGCCTATTGTACAGACCTTGATTAAGAATCGAACCCACAACCTAGATTTGTGCCATGACTGGGAATTGAACCCCAAAACTTCTGGTGCCGGGGAGAGAGGGCATGCAACCCATTGATGTTTCTCTCTCACGTTGATGTGTCTTCCTTCCTTCCTGCCCTTCTCCCTCCCTGCCCCTCCCCTTCCTACCTCTCTAAAATTGGTAAGCATTTCCTCATGTAAGAAAAATTTTTAAATTATTATCAATAATAATAAATAAAAAGTGTGGTAACCTCCGGGAAACTGACTTGGAAGGACACAGATAATTACACTTCACTCCATATATTTTTGACATTTAGTTTTTACACCAATGACACATCGCCTACTAAACATTTTTAATTTAAAGTCAAATTTTGCCTTCATTCCTGTGGCTCAGTTGGTTGGGCGTCATCCCGAAAAACAGGAGGCTGCTGGTCTGATTCCCGGTCCAGGCGCAGGACTGGGTTATGGATTCAGTCCCTGGTCAAGGTGTGTACAAGAGGCAACTTCTCCCTTCCCCTCGTCAAAAATAAATAAAGCCCTTTTTCCAATAAACTAAAAATTGAAAGTTAAAATTTCAAACAAAGTAAGAGACAGGTATCTCCGTCTCCATGAGGCTGCCCGGTTAAGACGCCAGCCGGAACCGTAGGGGGCTGGCCATCACCCCGGACGTGCCGCGAGCCCTAGGGTGGACGGGGTCCGCCCCCGCCTAGACACATCTGCATGCTGACCTTTCAGCCTGAGAGGCCAAGCTCACAGCACATGTCGGTTATCTCAACTAATTCTCTTCCATTTTCAACATTCAGTCAATTAAAAACATGACCAGTTCTTCCCACTACACAGGGTTCATACAATTTCACAGTTATAATTCTAAACTGACCTGTTTAGTTACCTTCCCCCACCAAAGGTAAAACATCCAAACACTTCTTAATGAGAAAATTTTATTACATTCTGTGCTACATCTGCCTAGCAACAAGTTATAAAGTCGTGTCATCCTCCTTACGTTCCCATGGATACAGTCAGGAACAGTACAGTGGCAGCTGTACAGATCAAGAAAAGAATCCGAAGAAAACCACACTTAAAACTTAGATAGAAAACAACACTATAAAGGTAGGAATAATGTGTAGTAACCGTTCCCATTAAATCCATCTCTCCCTACAAGTCCAGAACAGCTCTCCACTGTGACCTCCCGGGTCCCAACTCAGAGGGTCAGAACATCGTCTGATACGCCATGGCTGCGGGTTTGATCTCAAGTCAGGGCAGGAGGCAGTTAATAAATGCATCAGTAAGTGGAACAACAAATCGATGCTCCTCTCCCTCCCTTCTTCTCTAAAATAAATTAAAAAGGGTTGCTAGCTTGATTCCCAGCCAGGGCACATAACCAGGTTGCAAGCCAGGTCTCCAGCCAGGTCCATAGCTGGAGGCAGGTGAAAGGCAACCACACATGGATGCTTCTCTCCCTCTCTGCCTCCCTCCCTTCCTGCCCTTCTCTCTAAAGAATGAGTAAAATTTTCTTAATCTTTAAAAAGTACTAAATAAATAAGGGATGTATTGACCAATAAAAAGAGAAGAATCTCCCCCCTTATGCCTATCCCCACTCAGAATTTCTAAAAAACTATGAATAAAGCTTTAGCAACAACCTCTTTGTTAGAACTGATGATGCCCTTGAGTGCTTCGTATTTGGGCTATTCCATTTGGGCTATTCCCAAATCGATACATCCCCATGCCTGCCATTCCCAAATAGATACATTTATATGTGTGACTTTCTCAAACCGATTTATTTGTGTGTTATTCCCTACCTGATACACAGTTCTTCCTGATGTAGCAATTTTATCAAATTGGCTTAAACACAAGGTAGAAACCCATCCTACATTTTAAATCTGTAGAATCTGGGTAAAGTTAAATGTCTTTATTGGCTTTCTAAGCCAACATTTTTAAACACTGACATCTAAAGTAAAAGAAGTACACAATCCAAGTTGTAGAAAAGACAATTACTGTAAACGTGGATATTTATTTTCCATGCTTAAACCGTACAAGAACTATTAAAAAAACAAACCTAAAAGATAAAGGTTGCTTTGCTGCAATTTAAGGATGTTCCTCCTTTGTTCAATAAACTTTTTCCTGAATTGTAAAATTTCTAACAGCACAAAAAAAGGGCAAAACTCAAGATTAATAACCCCAGAAGTCATAGAATAAATCTGTCTACATAAAATTTAAAATGTTGTACAAGCCAAATGATCCATACATCATCAAAATAAAAACATTTCAAAATTTGTATCAAAGGGCTAGTTTCTTTAATACACAAAGAACAAATCAACATGTTATAAATCAACATGAAATTAAAACAGGCAAACGTCACAAATGGGCAGTATACAAAAAGAACGAACAAATAGCTAACATATGAATAGATGCTTAAGTTCATTAATTAAAAGGACTGACAATTACACATAAAATAAGGACACTTTCAAAATCCACATGGAATGAAAAATAGCCTTTGCGAAAGGTAATTCAGTAGTTTTCATCTAAATTTTGATCCACTTATTTTACTGCTAGGAATCTACTCTATATAAAAATTAACCCAAGTAAGCAGAGGTTATATGTAGAAAAATAATCAAAAAGAATTAGTCACAATACTATCAAAAATAAGAAAATGTCCATCAACAGGGTCAAACTATGATGGAATCCATACAAGCACCATACACAATCAATCTGAAGAAATATAACTGCCTTTGGCTCATTTCTGTGTGTGTGTAATACATCCTAATAAACACATGTTGCTTCAGTATTTTTTATACACAGAGATGTCAGAAATAGGCATGAAAAATGTTAAGCTTACACCTGAAAAACTAGAACAACTGAGACAGCTGAAGGGCGTAGAAATTAGAAACAATAGAAGCATACACAGAAGAAGCCAGAGATGTAATAAAAAAAGAACCTGTAACTAAATATTTAAAAGAAGAGCATTCTTGCCCCAGCTGGTGCTGCTCAGTGGATTGAACACCTGCTTGCAAACCAGAGGGTCACCGGTTCGATTCCCAGTTAGGGCGCAGGCCAGGTCCCCAGGTGGGGTGCACGACAGCAATCACACTGGTGTTTCTCGCCCTCTTTTCCCCCCTTTTCCCCCCTCTCTAAAAGCAAATAAAATCTTTTTTTAAAAATAGTTCAAAGACCATACTAGAAAAGATGAATATCAAAACGCTACTATCGAACTTCCTGTGAGACACTGTTCTCTGAGCACCTTACGTATGTTAATTCCCTCAGTAACGCTGTGCGGGGATATTAATGGCGTAAAGCAGTGGATCTTGAGATTGGTTTTTCTTGAGTCAGCAACCACTGAGAATTTTATGAAAGCAAGGGTGAATTGCTGACCTTTCCCACAGAAGCCACATACAGCATCTGCACACAACTGCAGAGGGCTCGCAAGCCGCAGGTTAAAACACCCGATGTTCAGCATGCTGAGGAAAAACACACAGACGATACGGCCAATGGAACAGGTTTCCAGGGAGGTTGGATCTTCGTATTTAGCGGAAGGGAAGGCAGGCATAGTGGAGCTGGGAAGCACTGGTGTCCAAGTTACCAAAATAGGAGGGTGGAGGGGAATTCTGAAGTCAACAAGCCTGAGATAGAATCCAAACTTCGACAATTACTGGCCATGTCACGTACAATACTGGACAGGTCGGCCCCAGGTTCCCTGGTGTATGAAACGGCTCTGTTCTGCCTGGCTGGTGGCCCAGAGGGTTGGCGGGTCCCCCTTACACCAGAAGGGTGTCTGGGTTGGACTCCCAGCCAGGACCCAAACGGGAGGCAAACGATTGATGTTTCTCTCACACTGCTGTTTCTCTCTCCTACCCTCTTCCTCTCTCTTTCTCTAAAACAAGAAAAAGAATCAATAAAAACATCCTTGGTTGAGGATAAAAAACAAAATGGAATGAAATAAATAAAACGCAATGTTCTTCACTAGATCACGGCAATGAGTACGTACAAAAGGTGACCTACAGGTGGGAAGTCTTGCCCGTGTGATTATTTATTTTATTTTATTTTTAAAGGTTTTTAAAAGACTTTATTGATTATTTTCAGAGAGAGGGGAAGGGAGAGAGGCAGAGAGGGAGAGAAACATCCATGTATGGTTGCCTTTCACCTGCCTCCAGCTACGGACCTGGCTGGAGACCTGGCTTGCAACCTGTACTTAATGATTTTAAAAACCAGCATCATCTACACCAAAGTCACCTAAAAGTAAACAAGCTAGTTAACACATTGCCTGAACCTCAATGTACAGGGTTTGTTCAGAAAAAGCCAGGGGCCACACCAACTCACAGGCCCCTCCCGCCCCGGGAAGCAACCACCTCGTGACGGCAGCCCTCCCACGCCCGCGCTGGACAGGGAACAGACCGCACCCTCGAGGGCCCTCACCACCCAGGACGTTCACCTGGTGGGCACTGCCCGGGGTCCATGCCCCCTGAACCCTCTGCCCCCAGTGGACAGACTGCAGTCCCACCAGCCACTGTTCAGCGAAGAGAGGTCTCACAACTATTTGATCTTCAAACACTTGGTGTGGAGAGGTCTGTTTTGTTTTCACCAGAGTCAGGATTCACAAGGAGGCGATTCCAGTGCTTTCAAGCCAAGAATTGCCATCGGCACCAACACTGCCCCTCGCTGACTGGTGCGAGACCTGGCATTGCTCCCGCAGGTTCTCTCCGGCGATGAGGAATCCTAGCCCTCACCCCTGAAAACCTTTGGGAAGACCTGTGGACCTTCACCCCCTACCTGAAGCCCACCCACATGCTGCTCCATGGCTTGCAGGAGTGAGGCAGGCCTTCTCGGGGCATCTGACATCAATATGGGGGTCTTCAAGGTCATGTCTCAGAAATCTACGTACTTTCCGTTATACAGAAAAGCAGGATGCTCAATTTTAGAATTTTCTTTTATAGTCAATTTTTCAAGATTTAATACTGACAACAAATTCTATTTTTAAAAAAGATTTTATCTATTATTTTTAGAGAGAGGGGAAGGGAGGGAGGCAAAGAGAAAGAGAAACATCAATGTATGGTTGCCTTTCACCTGCCTCCAGCCAAAGACCTGGCTGGAGACCTGGCTTGCAACCTGGTTAGGTGCCCTGGCTGGGAATCGAACCAGCGACCCCCAGGTTCATAGGCCGGCACCTTATCCACTGTGCCACCAGCCAGGGCTCCATTTTTCATCACAAACTAACTCCCATTCAAAGTATAGCGTGAAAAGAACTTGACCTCATAGTCCCCTGGTACCCACCTGGCCCCTGGTCACATCTGAACTGAGAAGCCCTATTACAGTCCGCCCCTGGGACCTTGTAACAACTTTGTAAGCCCCGGAGAGGCTGTGCTGGTGTGGCTCAGTGGGCTGAGCACCAGCCAAAAACCAAACCAAAGGGCTGCCGGTTCGATTCTCAGCCAGAGCACATGCCTGCGATGAAGGCCAGGTCCCTAGATGGGGCTGTGTGAGAGGCAACCATGTATTGACGTTTCTCCCCCTCTCTTTCTCCCTTCCCCTTACTCTAAAAATAAATAAATAAAAATCTTTATTTAAAAAACCAGAAAAAGAGGAAGAAAACTGGCGAGACCTCCAGAGCTGGAGGAGACCTCCGAGGCCATCTGTTGAGCTGCCAGCTGGCTGGTTAGGCTGGGGTCATCGCGGAAGGTGAAAAGGGCACCGAGGCCAAACACACAGGAGAAAGTAGCACCAGGAAAAGTCCCCACTGGAGAGCAACAGACTGAACGGCCTCAGCCAGCCCAAAGCCCCCACCCCGTTAAAGAAACTCCTCCTCTCGTCACCGCAGCCCTGGCTTCACACTAGGAGTCACCGGGAAGAGTCCAGGTCACCGCGTCTCCTGCCTCCTCCAGGGCCCAAGCAGGGGCATGAGGACCCGCTGGCCAGGCGGTCCTGGAGAGGTCCGGCTGCCGCCTTCAACACGGCCCCGTGCACCCTCAGTGCTAGTCTGGGCGGGCCTGCTACCCACAAGCACCCTCCACGCCCGTGCACCCCACTCCCGTGATGACACCCCACGCCGGGCTGGGCCGCACACCAACCTGTGTCAGCGGCGAAGTGCCAGCCCCGGGCCCCCCTGAACAGGACTTGCCGGTTCTGCTCCCTGCTCCTCGGCATGCTGACTGGGGGAGCCCGGGACGCTGGCAGGAACTCCCGCTCCCCCCGACAGATGAACAGACCCGGGCATCCCAGCGCAGCCCCCAGACGACACCAACCCCAGCCACCCCTAGACAGCAGCCACGTGACGTTCCCAGGAATGGCCGTCAGCTGAACACGGAATGTGACGTAACAGTTGCTATTTAAGCCATGAAATCTGAGGGACTTGTTACACTTTCCCAAGCGAGACAGGGAAGCGCCAGCAATTCAGGGAAGATGCCATAGGCGAGCAGCTGCTGGAGGCAAAGAAGGGCAAGATCCTTGGTGAGGCTCCGCGGCTCCCGCTGGGCGGAGTGGGGCCCAAGGCCCTGAACTCCGGGCAGCGCCCAGGGACTTGGAGTGGGAGGCGAGCAGGCTTGGGCCCCCTGATGTGGCTCTGATGTCGGGCAGCGCTCCCAACCAAGCAGCTGCTTTGTACGGAGCCCACCCTGAGCGGACGCTAGATCCTTGACTCTGCCATGGGAGAACAGCCCTCCCAGAGCCCCACACCCCTGCATGAACAAGACGACATCTCTGTCCCTAGCAGGTGCCTGCAGGATGCAGAACAGTGAAGAACGGCCCTGGCTCAGTGGACTGAGCACCGGCCTGCAAACCAAAGGGTCACAGGCCCGATGCCCAGTCAGGGCACATGCCTGTGCTGCAGGCCGGGTCCCCAGTTGGGGGAACACAAGAGGCAACCACATGTGGATGTTTCTCTTTCTTTCTCCCTCCCTTCTCCGCTAAAACTAAATAAAATCTTTTTTTAAAAAATAGTCAATAAAAGTCAAGAACGTAGGATCTGAACTGCATCACCCTCGCTGGGTTCTGCCATTTCCAACTGAGACTAGGGCCTGTGTCTCAGCGCTCGCAGGCGTAGGAGGATTGAGTAAGGTCATCTCTGCAAAGCTCTTCAGCACCGAGCTGGTTCTTACACACCGTGAGCCGGAGGGAAGGCGCGAGAAGACCAGCAAGGGCCTTCAGAACCACAACAGCTCCTTGCGCTGAGACCGTAAAAAGCCTACCTATAAAAGACAGATAAAAGGCAGGTAAGCCAGCAGAGGTAAAAAATGCCGGTGAGCCCTGGCTGGTGGCACAGTGGATAAGGCGCCGGCCTGTGAACCCAAAGGTGGCTGGTTCGATTCCCAGCCAGGGCACATAACCAGGCTGCAAGCCAGGTCTCCAGCCAGGTCCGTAGCTGAAGGCAGGTGAAAGGCAACCATACATGGATGTCTCTCTCCCTCTCTGTCTCCCTCCCTTTCCCTCTTTCTGGAAATAATGAATAAAATCTTAAAAAAAAAGAAATAAATGCAGGTGAGAAACCTAGATTTTTAAACTTCATGGGAAGAGCTTCTGTCCCTATTTATAAACAGAGATTGCTCCTGAGAGACAATTGTCACCAGGCACTGTTCTAGCAGCTGAGGTATAACAAGATGAAAAAGTCCTCACCTCACGGGGCTTACCTTCTAGTGGCAAGAGTCAGGCAGTAAACAAGACAAATAAGGAAGTGTGTCGGATAATGATAAGATAGAATGAGAAAAAAATAAAGCAAGGAAGGGGAACAGGAAACACCAGAGATGCAGCTGAAAATTTTAGGCTGACCAGGAAAGTCAAACTGAGAACGTGACATTTCAGCATAGAGGGGAAAGGCCATTAGCCACAGGGCAAGGGGAGAGGCAGAAGGGAACAAGGACCAAGACCCCCAGCACAAGCCCACCTGACCTGAAGGAGCAAGTGGCCCTGGCCTGGAGCGGAGGAAAGAAAGGGCAGTCGGAGCAGAGGCCGGAGTGACAGGGCCTGCAGGGCGTTGCTCTAGATGTCACGGGAAGACAGGGTCTTGTGCTGCTGAGCGTGTTGCCTCAGCCTGACCCGGCCCAGCACCAACACCGGCGGGGCTGCGAGGATGTCTCTGGCCGAGGCTGCGCCTGCACCGGTGGGCTGAGTGAAGTGCCGCCCCCCAGTGTGGGGGGCCCACATCCAGGCGGCGGGAGAGAAGGCAAGAGGGAGCCCAGCAGGGACCTCTGTGCGCGACCTACAACCTGCGCCATCAGCCCCCTGGTGCCCCAGCTGACTCACTGCAGATCCTGGAACTTCTCAGCCTCCAGTCACACAAGCCCACCCTCCTGTGAATACCTACACGCCTGCAGACTGCACACGTGATACACTGGCCAAATTTTAGTAAACCAAACATATCACCAAAGTATTACATTTTGAAATAGATTCATTCTTCTATGTAAATACATAAACTTTTTTGATTGTTAAAAAAGTCTCCATTTGCTGCAATAATAGACTTGATTTGACTTATGAATCTTGAGCATGCTTTAATTAACTTTCCTTTATCCGTGGACATCATCATGTTTTCAATCTTAGCTTTAACAGCCTCTTTATAGGAATGAGGTTGTTTTGTAATTTCCCTCTCACAAATGCTGCATACATCATAGTCTAAAGGACTTGCATCTGGTGGACTAGGCAGCCAGATTTCCTTTGACCAGAATTCAGGAACATTGACACTGAGACATTCTTGCACCTTTTTGGCGTTATGTGCGGGTGCACCATCTTGGTGGAAGATAAAATGATGTCCATTTCTGACTTGCTTCATCCATGGTACAACTGCTTCTCTCAAAACATCAAGGTAAACATCAGCAGTCACCTTCAAGCCTGGTGGAAACAAATGCGGGGCCATGATATCTCCTTCATGCTGACAACACCTGACACCATCACTGTAGCAGGGAATTTTATTTTCATGACAACTGGGACTTCAATAAGATTCTCACAGAGCCACCTGTTGTTTCTTCAGTGGACTGTTTAGTCCTGCTGACAATTCTTTGCATTGAAGAAAATCAGAGGGTTTTTTTCTTTGGGGTTCTTCCATTTTGTTAGCAGTTTCTTTGCCTTTTCAAAGTGCCTTTCCTTTGTCTGCTGTGTCATAAACTGGCCTCTTCTAAGAACACACAACCTGTATATGTTCTCTTCAGCAATAATCTTGCGAACCGCTGGGTCATACACATGCATAAAGCACACTGACTTTCCTGGATCTTCACTGGTGATCTCCTGGATTCTTCATACAATATCTGGACTTGCGTCATCCTTGTGTTCCTATGCGTTTTCCTTGTTGGTGTGGTGACATCAGGATCAGCATCATATGCCTTCTTCAGGTTGTCAACTGTATGTAAAGGGATGCTATTGAAGTCCGCAATTTCCTTAGCAGTTCGCCCTGTACACAGTCCAGAAATTAAGGTTGCTCTAACATCGTATTCCTTCAACAGGACAGTTGCTCTCAGAATTTAATTTTATCTGAAACAATGATGTTAAAGCATAGCTTTGGAAACAGTTTTTCAAAATTAGTAAGCACGTGAAATAAGGAGATGCAAAGTTATTGCCAATGTATCGTGCACATACTGTGTGTGCGTGTGTGTGTGTGTGTGTGTGTTACGTATATGTCCTATTGGCTCTGTTCTCTGGAGAACCCTGACTCATCAGATGTCACAGACGAGTGTGATTTACTGGGTCTCTTGGGGTAAATAGGTCACACAAGGTAAGGACTGCAAGCTGACTGTGGGATTTAGCAATACAGGGTCTCTAGTGACGTTATAAAAAGCCATGGAGGAGCAGCCGGGGCAAAGGCCTGAGGAAAATGTGTTCAAGAGAGAACAGGAGAAAAGAAACAGAAAACACAACGGAAGTACAAAGGAGGAACTTTTTTGAAACGGAGAAATAACAGCCTGTTCAGATGCTGTTGGGCACGCAGCACAAGGAAAACCCCACGGTGCGGGCGGTTGCGCAGGCAGGAGCCGGCCTCCGCCGCACGAGCAGCGCAGGGGACAGTGTGGCGCAGCGGGGGGACAGCGGCACCTACACAGTTGTCTTCCAGCGACTTCCCTCTTCCTAGCGACGCAAAAGGGTGTAGAGAGAACAGAAGGCTTAGGTGAGATATTTAAGCACTGAGTGGAGTGCAGCAGTAACACAGAATGTAACAGAACGTACCGGAACTGGCCTGTGACCTTGACCTTAAAGGGAGCCCAGCCGGCTGCACAAATACCCACAAAGCACGAGCAAAACACAGGTTCTACAGGCGCAGGTCATACACCCCAGACCCAACCTCCCCAGGACCGGAAAGCCCTCCACAGGTGCCTCCTGGCTAACACGCCAGCTCCCTCTGCCTCCCTGGGAAAGGGCAGGGCTTCGCGGTCACTGTGCCCACAGAGGCAGGGCCACGGTGGCTCCAGTCCAGCAGCTGCCTGCAAAGGTCGGGGACAGCAAACCCAGTGGCATGGGCAGTGAGGCCTGTGGGCGGCTCTGACCACCACGAGCCGGCAGATGGGAAGGAGCCGGCAAATGCGTTTCTCAGCTGCGCTTCCTGTGCACCTGCCCCCGGGAGTGTCCCGAAATTCTTCTTTTTTTTTAAGAATTTTATTATTTCCAGAGAGAAGGAAAAGGAGGGAGGCAGAGAGGGAGAGAGACATCAATGTATGGTTGTCTTTCACCTGCCTCCAGCCATGAACCTGGCTGGAGACCTGGCCTGCAACCTAGTTATGTGCCCTGGCTGGGAACCAAACCAGCGACCTTTGGGTTTGCAGGCCGGTGCCTTATCCACTGAGCCACCAGCCAGGGCTGTCCTGAAATTCTTTTTTTTTTCCCATTTCATTTTATTGTTGTTGTATTACATCCAGTCCCTTTTTCCTCCCCTCTGTCCCCTTCCCCACCCACCCACTCCCCACCAAAGTCAATCCCACTTGTCCATGTCCCTGGTTCTTCCATACTAGTTCCCTGCGTCCTGAAATTCTTAGCAGGAATGTAAAATTTGCCAAAGCTTTCAGTTTCTTAAAAAAATTAAGCACACAGCCCTGGCTGATGTGGCAGAGTGCACTGACCACTGGCCCGCTAGTGACTAAATGGTGCTGGTTCAATTCCCAGCTGGGGCACATGCCTGGGTGGCAGGCCAGGTCCCCAGTCAGGGGTGTGCAAAAGGCAGCCCATTAATCAATGTTCCTCTTGCACATTGATTTTCTCTCCCTTTCTCCCTCCCTTCTCTAAAAAATAAAAAAAAATTTAATAAAGCATATAAATACTATATGATTTTGTTACTGAATATCTACCCAAAGGAACACATAGCACGTTCATGTAAAGATAATACAGGAATATTCAGAGTAGCTTTATTTATCGTAGCCAGACAACGGAAATAACCCCAATGTCGCCTGGCTGATGTGTCTCCGTGGGCTGAGCACTGGTCTGCAGACCAAAGGGTCACCAGTTCAATTCCAGCTCAGGGCACATGGGGGTATGCAAGAGGCAACCATCGGTGTTTCTTTCACACATCCATGTTTCTCTCCCTCTCCTTCTCCTTCCTTCTTCCTCTCTCTAAAATTAAATAAAATATTTTTAAGAAAAATAGTTGACTGGAATTTTAATCATACCAGGAAATAAGTATTAATTTTCTTTAATTGTGGTTAGGTATTTTTGTTACTGTTATTTTTGTGTATTTCAAGAATTTATTTTTTTTAGAGCAACTCAAGTTTACAGTAAAATCCCCATGCGTTTAGACAAAGAGCTAATGACGTGTGTCCGTCATCACAGTGTCATACAACAGTTTCACGGCCCTGGAATTCCTCTGGGCTCCACCTACTCTTACTCCTGTCTACACAGATCTGCCTTTTCCAGAACGTCACAGAGTTGGAATCAGCCAGATTGCAGCCAGGCTGTAGGTCACATTTTAGAGGCAACATAGATGGATAGGTACATGGGTCAAGAGAGGCCTCACTGAGAAGCTAACATCTGAGCAGAGGTTTGAAAGAACTGAAGAGATGGTCGGAGGAGGAGAGCGAGACCACGCTGCGCAGGTCTTACAAGGCCACCGTGAGGTCTTCTGCTCACGGCTGAGTGCAGCGCGGCCACCAGGAAACACGCTGACTTACACCTGCACGTACAGAAGCGACCGCAGTACCTTGGGTTACGAGTGAGGACTGTCTACAGGACACGGCAGTGCTGCAATGATGGACGCACATTTTCCAAGCTACTACAGGTGGTCTGGAAAAAAGGGTGCAAAAATTACATAGGCAGTTCCCACCCTCAGGGGCAGTGGAGAGAACGAACAATTACTTAAAATAGGGAAGTGCTGCCCGGCTGGGGGCTCAGTTAACTGGGGCGTCACCCTGTGCGCCAAAAGGCTGCAGGTTCGACCCCCAGCTGGAGCTCATGTGGGATAGGCAGGCACCAATCAACGTCTGTCTGTCCGTCTTTCGCGTGCGCACGGGCGAGAACCCTCCTTTCTCTAAAAATCATGAAGCATGTCCTCAAGCGGGATTAAAAGATAAAAGCAGGCAGGTGCGGTAACACGGGTAGCAACAAGGCACAGCAGGGAAACAGACGAGAGCCCAACTTCGAGGGACATGAGAGAAGAGTCCAGGGTGACTGACCCAATGCAGCCTCAGCTACGGCGTGCAGGTACCTCAACCTCAAAACCACCGCACAGCGAATGGGCCATCCGCCGAGAAGTCACCAAGCCGGACGTTCAGGAGGCACGGTGGCCTGTGCCCCACGTCCCGCCTGTCACCGAAGTCTATCCATCTAATAGCCGGAGAGCTTCCCGATCCTCCCTCGACTGCGTCCTAAGCGCGAGGCTCCCGCCCCCTCAGCAGAGCTTCCGCCAGGAAGGCAGTTGATGGCGCCGAGAGCCCGTCTGGCGGGCAGCAACGCTCACCCAGTGCCCAGAGGAGGGGTGGGCTCCCCTGCCTTCCGCGAGCCACTCGCGCAAGCCCCCCTCAACGTGGTGGCCAACGACCCTTCCAAACAGCACCTATATTCGCAGTGCTCTGGCTTAAAATGCCCCCGTGTTACTGACTAAAGAACAATGACTTTCCAAAGGGGACAGTGTGATTTAAAATGCACGGTCAGCCCTGGCTGGTAGCACAGTGGTTAAGGCGCCGGCCTGCGAACCGAAAGGTCGCAGGTTCGATTCCCCAGCCAGGGCACATAACCAGGTTGCAAGCCAGGTCTCCAGCCAGGTCTGTGGCTGGAGGCAGGTGAAATGCAACCGTACATTGATGTCTGTCTCCCTCTCTGCCTCTCTCCCATTCCTTCTTTCTAAAAATAATGAAATAAAATCTTAAAAAAAAAAAAAAAAAAAGAATATCAATGTTCAAAAAAAAAGCACGGTCAGCCCTGGCTGGGGTGGTTCAGTGGATCCAGCGCCGGCCTGCACACGGCAAAAGTCGCCGGTCCCATTCCCAGTCAGGACACAGGCCTGGGATGCGAGCCAGTCCCTGGCTGGAGACATGTGAGAAGCAACCAATTGATGTACCTCTTGCACATCAGGTGTTTCTCTCCCTCTCTTCCTCCTCTCTTCCCTGCTCTGCCTATAAATAAGTAAATGAAAAAACAAAACATATGGTCACCATTACATGTATTATTTCACAAAAATGTTACACTGTTGCTTTTATAATACAAACATTCAGGAAGGTGTATTATTTTTATGCATATCAGAGACATGAGACTTTACGATTGTTAAAAACCACTTAAGCCCTGGCTGGTAGCACAGTGGATAAGGTGCTGGCCTGCAAACCCAAAGGTTGCTGGTTCGATTCCCAGTCAGGGCGCATAACTAGGTTGCAAGCCAGGTCTCCAGCCAGGTCCATAGTTGGAGGCAGGTGAAAGGCAACCATACATGGAGGTCTCTCTCCCTCTCTGCCTCTCTCCCTTCCCCTCTCTCTAAAAATAATAAAATCTTTAAAAATAAATAAACAAAACCACTTAAACAAGTTAAAATAAATCCCAAGTAGGTAATGGCTGCTAATGAATACAAGACTTTTCTGGGATAATAAAAATGAAATTAGAAGCCCTGGCTGGTAGCACAGTGGATAAGGTGCCGGCCTGCGAACCCAGAGGTTGCTGGTTTGACTCCCAGCCAGGGAACATAACCAGGTTGCAAGCCAGGTCTCCAGCCAGGTCTGTGGCTGGAGGCAGGTGAAAGGCAACCATACATGGATGTTTCTCTCCCTCTCTGCCTCTCTCCCCTTCCCCTCTCTATGAAAAATAATAAAATCTTTTTTTAAAAAAATGAAATTAGACAGTGGTGATAGCTATATAATCCTGAATACTACTAAAAACCACCAAACTATATACTTCAGATGAGTGAATTTCATGGGATGTGAATTATATCATCAAAAAGCTATTTAAAAACAAAATAAATTCCTTGGCATGGAATGCAAGGCCCTTGCCACCTGCCATGCAAACCTGGGACCTCACCTTCCTTCCCAAGGCACTGGCAGCAGACCCCCCGCACTCCCTCTACCCAGAGGGAGGGTCCTCACTGCACACACGACCTCAGCCTGAAATCCTTTCCTTTGGCTCCCACCAAGACTCACCACAGGTCACCTATGGAAAGGTGATGGTGTCAGTCCCACAGCCTCAGCAACCTCCTCCCACCAGGCCCCAGGTTTTCAGAGCATGGGCCCCCCTCGGTCACGTCTACCACACTAGACCAGGCATTTCACACCATGCAAAATGACTAAGTATCAAAAACATAATTCAGTCTAATTCGTATACAAGTTTACTTTCCATAGTGTACCAATGCCACTCAAATGCAAGTTTACTAAACTTCAGGCCAAAATACTGCTTTCTGATTAGCAAACATAGCAGAATTCTTACAATTATTAAATCTGGTTGTTGGACATGCAAGACTCATTCATATTCTATTTTTCCTAGATGTTCAAATTTTCCATAAGCAAACTTACTGACGTGTAGGACAGCGACGTAAGGGCAGCAATGGCCTCCTTTGGAAAGTTGTGTTCTTAGAGCACCAGAAGTATAAGCAGTCCACGTCCTCACCTAACGGAAGTGGAAGGCGTAAAAACAAGGCAGCTATGTGTCTTCAGGGTACTTAGGTTCCTGAAAAGCTCAAAACTGAAAAACCCTGAATTAAACCTCATCTCACTTTTCCAGAGTATAATCCCAATCTCGTACATGTTCCTCAGTTGGTTTCTGCCCCTCACAACTGATCAGCCATCCCACGATGGGGACACAGCTGCGTGCTCTGGAACACCTCGTACCGTCCTCTGTCTCCCGGGCACCCAAGTCTGCAGACTACACTTCAAACCACTGAAACCAACACTTTCACTTTCCCGTTGCTACTTGCTTTACTAAGGCCGACAGTGCCATTTAACAACATTGTACAGCAATGCGACACTTAAAAAATTATCCCAAAAAACTATCAGAACCTTCGCAAGAAAACTGGTGAAGGCTCCGCTGTGCTACTCCTTCAGCAGGGCAGGGCCCACTCCCGCCGCCAGCCCGGCTGCCACCGCCACGCAAAACCGGCAGCACCACGGACGCTGACGCGTGGCCCAGCAGGCCGGACTCCAAGCAAGGCTCCGGACCACAGCTGATGGGCGGCCTTGGAAAACCCTCATGCAGTTCAGAGTATCAGTCTACGGCATATGAAAAGCTCCCCATGTTCAAAAATCAAAAAGGCATCCAGCTAAAGTAGCCAGAAAACAACAGGACCTTCTGGCAGATGCTTCGAAAGCAGCGCACACGCAGACACAGTAGCGTCCTCCGCTGTGCCCGACGGAGGGCCCAGGCCGTCCTCCAATGAGGTATTTCTAAAGGCTCCTTGGGAGCAAATTAATCACAAGTAAAACTTTTAATAATTAACCTTTTAAAGAATGGTTAATTTTTTTAAAACTATCCTCCTTTGGAAAATTCTAGGATAGATTTACCAGGTTTCAATGAACAGGGTAGGTCAGGCTGACTACTTTATCACAAATACTGAAGTAATTAGTGGCAACCTAAAAACAAAATTTAGTATTCCAGTTTCTTTAATAGTTGTTTTTTTTGTTTGTTTTTGTTTTTTGGGTTTTTTCAAAGATTTTATTATTTTCAGAGAGCAGGGAAGAGAGAGAAGCAGAGAGGGAGACAGACATCAATGTATGGTTGCCTTTCACCTGCCTCCAGCTATGGACCTGGCTGGAGACCTGGCTTGCAACCTGGTTACGTGCCCTGGCTGGGAATCGAACCAGCGACCTTTGGGTTCACAGGCCGGCACCTTTCCACTGAGTCATGAGCCAGAGCTACTATTTCAGTTTCAAAAGCATTATTAGTCTACTTACTAGACTAATAATGTATATTAATTATGTTCATTTCTATGAACATAAAACCCAAAGTTTATAAAATTTTACTTATTTATTTTTAGAGAGAGGGGACAGGCAGGAGAAAGGGAGTGAAGCATCAATTCATTGCTTCTCACACATGCCAAATGGGAACCAAATCCATAGCCCAGGCCTGTGCCCTGACCAAGAGTCGAACCAGCAACCATTTGCTTTGCTGAACAATACTCAACCACCAAGCCATATCAGTCAGGACTAAAACTCAAATTTATTTATTTTTTTAAGATCTTATTTGTTATTCTCGAAGAAAGGGGAAGGGAGGGAGGCAGAGAGGGAGAGAGACATCCATGTATGGTCGCCTTTTACCTGCCTCCAGCTGTGGACCAGGCTGGAGACCTGGCTTGCAACCTGGTCATGTGCCCTGGCTGGGAATCAAACCAGTGACCCTTGGGTTCGCGGGCCGGGGCCTTATCCACTGTGCCACCAGCCAGGGACTTGAAACTCAAATTTTAAAGTTTAGAAATCATAACAAGTTTAAGAAGAAACCAAATGGAAGAGGGGTAAAAGAAAACATATAAATACATATTAATGTTTTCTAATAAGAAGAAAATATAACTAATTCCTCTATTGTCCCTTTTTTAAACTCTAAGACTGGCTTTTGTCTCCATCCAATGCAGAATGACAGGAACCATTTACCCTGTATTGTCTCAAACAGCTAAAAACAGCACCAATAGAAAAAGCAAAGCTAAAGACACTGGACACCAAGTCACAAAGGACAGTGCTCCCTGAGAAATGGGAAACAAAGCAGTGGAGCCTGTTGGCGCCTCAGTTGACTGCCTGGAGAGACCATTCCACAGCAGCACGGCGGGGGGCGCAGCGCAGGGACAGGCAGGTGACCCCGAGCTGAGCACAGGAAGCCAGGGCGGCCCTAGTTCACAGGGCAGAAGAGAGAAGGAAATGGCTTGCAGGAGCGCTCCAGAGATCTGCAAAGGGTCCCCACCCTGCAGTCCTCAGCATGGTGCCGATCTGCACAGGCCTGTGAGAAAATACCTGTGGTTTCCGGATGAAGAACCATCGGAAAGGAAAAAAGGGAACCATCAGGGGCTCACATGGGGCCCAGGAGAGTGCCTGCTGCCAACAGCCAGCGAGAGCAGAGTACAGTCGGAGGGAACAGTTGGCCTGAGACGAGATGCTGCTCCGCTCCCACCTAACAGCACTTGGAAGCCCACCTCCACCCGCTCAGGGGATCTGGCCCGCAATTACGCACGACATGCCCTGACAGGAAAGCAAACCAGCCGCCTTTTGGTCTTCAGGATGACGCGAACCCACTGAGCCTCGCTGGTTAGGGCTGAAATAAGCTATTTCTAAAGAACTCAATTATCTAGACCAAAGCTCAAGAATATAGGAATACAAGCCCTGGCTGGTGGCACAGTGGATGAGGCACCGTCCTGTGAACCCAAAGGTCGCAGGTTCAATTCCTGGCCAGGGCACATAGCCAGGTTGCAAGCCAGGTCTCCAGCCAGGTCTGTAGCTGGAGGCAGGTGAAAGGCAACCATACATGGATGTCTCTCTCCCTCTCTGCCTCTCTCCCGTCCCCTCTTTCTAAAAGTAATAAATAAAATCTTTAAAGTTAAAAAAATTAAAAAACGAATATAGGAACACAAAAGTATCTTACATCCATGAAAGTAAAATTATAAATGGCCGACATCTAAACAAAAACTACCAGACAAGTAAAGAAGAAGGAAAAGACAATCTATAGTGAGAAAAATCAATCCACTAAAACTAGACCAGAAATGACACAGGTGACAGAACTGGTGGACAAGGCCACAAGGACATTGAAACAATTATAACTGTACTTCAATGTGTTCAAGAAGTTAGAAGACTGAGTATGCTAAACAAAGTCATGAAATACATTTTTTAAAAGACTCAAAATTTCTACATAGGAACCCTATACTGTCTGAGAGTTTAAAATATACTGGATGGGATTAATGACAGATTAGATACTGCAAAAGAAAATATTAGTAAATTTACAACTATAGCAATAGAAAGTATACAAAATGAAACAAAAAAGGATGAACAAACATCAGTTAAGGAATGGGATTTCAAACAGCCTAATTCAGGGTGGGGCGAAAGTATATTTCCAGTTGTTCATGGAAAATTTTACAATAAAAAAAATAATACAAGAATAAACTTTCACATACAACTGTAAACCTTTTTTTGCCCCACTCTATACGTATGTAACTGTACTCATTAAATATGTACGGTTCAGTCCTGGCTGGTGGCTCAGTGGACTGAGCACTGGCCTGCAAACCAAAGGGTCGCTGGTCCGATTCCCAGGCAAGGCACATGCATGGGCTGTGGGCCAGGTCCCCAGTTAGGGGTGTGGGAGAGGCAACCACACACTGATGCTTCTCTCCCTGTTTCTCTCTCCTCTCCCCTCTCCCTAAAAATAAAAAAAAACATTTTTAAATAGATAAGTATGTATAGTTTATGTCAATTACACCTCAAGAAAGCTGTTTTTGAAAACCTAATCTTGAAAGACATACTGTTGATCGTTTAAGCCCTACATTTATCTTCAGTGTGGCCATACACCTTTATCGTATTTTTGGCTTAAGTAGATACTAAATAACCACCTCAAAAAATAAAGCTTTCCTAAGTTTTCCATTTCCCTGAGAAACTTTCTACTTGCTTTCTCTTCTAAAGAAACTTTATTTTGAATACCTTGGTAACATCTGAACAAATGCTCCGCTGGAGGAACTCAGTACATACCCATTACACTTATCAGCTGTGCAATATCTCGTTTCACCATGCACCCTGATTAAAGAAGCAAAACTTCTTGCCCTGGCTGGTGTGGCTCAGAAGACTGAGCGCCGGCCTGCAAACCGAAAGGTCGCAGGTTCAATTCCTGGTCAGGACAGGTGCCTAGGCTACAGCCAGGTCCCCCAGTGGCACACAAGAGGAAACTGCCCCTCTTACACATCCATCTTTCTCTACCTCTTCCTCCCTCCCTCCCCTCTATTTAAAAATAAATAAAATCTTTAAAAAACAGCTTCATTGTTTTTCATTTCTATAAATAGTTCAGAAGTTTTCCTTTTTTTTTTTTTAAGATTTTATTATTTTTAGAGAGAGGGGAAGAGAGGGAGAGAGGAAGGGAGAGAAACGTCAATGTATGGTTGCCCCAACTGAGCACCTAGGCCTGTGGCCTGACTGGGATTTGAACCGCAACCCTTTGGTTTGCAGGCCACTGCTCAATCCACTAAGCCACACCAGCCAAGGATTCGCTTCTTAAATAACTGAACTTGGCACTTAATTATCAAATGTCCATCACAAAATGTCTATTCAAGCAGTCAGTCACACCAAACATGTTCTTATTAAATTCAGAACCATGCTCAGCTCTGACAAGGGAGGAGATAAACCTGAATGGGCAGCTCAAACAACTCAGGAGCAAAAGCAAAAGACACCACTAGCTCCCACAGGCTTTCTGGAGCTGAGCAGTGGGAATATACTTACTTGGAAAGTATCAAAGCCTGCAAATCGTTTGTGCAGATTATCTGCACACACAAGAATTCCATTCAAAGGATAGACCAGCACAGCTCGTTGCTGATCACAAATATGTATGAGTGAAGTCCAAGGACAGGCCTGGGGACTCCAGTGGCCTTCAGGGCCTGCCATTCAGACCTCCCCGCAGGAGAGCGCTGAGCACAGCATGACTGCAGCAGAAACACAGGCCAGTGACCGCGCACCAGGGCCCCTCCTGCCCAGGGGACCCTCCAACCAACAACCTCTGTGTGCTGGGCCCCCAGGGAGCACCATCCTTCTCGGCTCTCCTTCCTAGGAAGCAGCCCTGCGCCCACTCCGTGGGCTCTGACCACCTCACCCGGTTCCTCACCTCTCGGCCCATCATCACAGGTGTTTACACCTGTGACTCTCTCACACATCTAATTCTATCACTGACTGGGTACCTACCATGTACCTGCTTTCTGTTCTGTTTGAACCTGTTTTTAACAAGCCTATTTTTACAACTCTACCCTACTCTGTTTTTTAAAGATTTTATTTATTTATTTTTAGAGGGAGGGGTAAGGAAGGAGAAGGAGAAGGTGAGAAACATCCATGTGTGGTTGCCTCTTACGCACGCACCCCTGCCACCCAGGCTGTGCCCCGACTGGGAATTGAACTGGCAACCCCGGCATCCAGTCCACTGAGCCACACCAGCCAAGGGGTATATCCTGCTTTATGGTAACTTGCTAAACCTTTTAAATATGTACAATAAGTACCTAGTCGCTCGGTTTTTTAACACTGAACTCCTATCTGGCTCTAAAATTAAGAACACTCGTTACTGCTCCCAATTACTAAACCCAGTTTCAAGGATCTGAAACTTCGAAGACGATGGAAGTTTGAAGTCTGGCCTCCTCTGGCCTTAAGTCTACCCTGAGAGACCATTCATAATGAGATACTGAAAGACAGGCCTACAAGTCACCTTCTCTAGTCTAACTTTTCTTGCCTAGAACACTGGAAGGTAAAGTTATACAGACATTACACTTCTCTCTGATTATTTCCAGTGAGGGAAAATCCAGAAATTTCAAAGAATTAGGTCTAGTGTGCAATTTTTACTAAATCCACCTCTCTAAGGATTTTGACTACTTGAAAAAAATCGAGTTGTTTCAGAGCTATTAACATTTCATTTAAATGACGCTTTAATGTTATTTTAAAGTATGTATTTCCTTCAAACATTTCAGCAAAACACTTTTGCCACCTTACATCCACTTGAAAATATGCTGCATTTTTTAAAAGTCAGCAAAAACTGGCCCTGGCTGGTGACACAGTGGACAGGTGCTGGCCTGTGAACCCAAAGGTCACTGGTTCAATCCCCAGCCAGGGCACATAGCCAGGTTGCAAGCCAGGTCTCCAGCCAGGTCTGTAGCTGGAGGCAGGTGAAAGGCAACCACACATTGATGTTTCTCTCCCTCTCTGCCTCTCTGCCTTCCCCTCTCTCTAAATAAATAAATAAAATGAATAAAATATTTTTTAATTAAAAGAAACTTCTAATATACAAAACAAAAAATTATTATATTGAAATTATGTCCCTCCCTACAATTTCTAGGAGCATAGCATTTTTCAAAACTGCTATTTAATGCTTTAGGAATTAGTAACTCAGCCCAAATGGTGACATCTGCATTCAGTCCCAATTCCTATCTTTTCCTGGCCTGACTGGGCATTATTGGAGGCACTGCCACCAGAGTGATTTCAAGTTCTCTGTTTCAATTATAAGTACTCATTACCTACTCCTTAGCAAAGATCACCGCTATCCCTGAGAGCAAGGGGACAAAATTCTTACTCTTAAATTACGTATGGAACCTCCAAAGAAAGACTGAGGAAGTGACAGCTAACCTGTAATTCATCTACAGAACCTCTGTAGAGAGGAAAGTGTAAGAAGTTTGACATGACTGAGGATACAATAACTTGGATAGAACTTGGGTGTTTCACCTCTAGAGCCCTTTTTAAACGCAGCTGCGGGCAGAGCTCCACAGCGCGGGGGGAATGAGTAAGAGTGGGCCTCAACCTCCACCCAACGGCCTTTCCCGGCGCTGCTGGACAACTCCACTAGGTCAGCCTCAAGCAGCTGACCTGTCCATCCCAGTCAGCACCAGGGAAGGCAAGACTGTCAGAGACGCCTTGGAAGAATGGACTCTCAAAGACAAGTTCAAAGAAAAAAAAATAGAAAACCAAAAATCCCGGCTCGGAACCCACTTACCGTGCACTTCCCCGGCCTATGGATGAACTCAAGGCTTCTTTTGTGCATCTAGATTCTTGATCTGAACAGGTTTGCCTATTTCTCTGGATCTCAGTGTTCTTTCCTGCTATATAAATGCTTTTGATCTAGTTCTCCTTCTTCCAGGAAAGAGCATTTACCAAAAGGCATTTACCAAAATTACAGCAGGTACATGTCACTAAGAGCAATCATCTTCAAATATTTCCATGTACGACCTGCACTCGGGTCAATGGCTTTGCTATGACCCAGTCTGGCCCTGCATCAAATGGGCAGCGCTGGGACCACAACCCGGCACCTGAAACCTCAGGCAGGACAAGGAGCAGAAGCCCCGGACCTGTTCCACAGACTCCCGCAAAAATGGAGCGAGCTGTCCAGCGACTGTGAGCAACGAAAGCACAGACCATGAGACGCAGAAGGAACCGGATCCACGCCCGAGAAGCTGCGGTGACCAGCTCCACCGCAGGTCACCCGCTCCCTCGCAGAGCAGGGTGGACAGCCCCGGGCAGCAGCTCAGGGCTCCCCGGCCCACCACTGCGCGAAGCCGCCCGCTCCCGCCCCACCTCTCCCTCAGCGCCAACATCGCCTCAACATGTCTGGATCACACACCACTCACCAAAGGTTGGATCTTAGGACATCTATAAAGCTAATTTTTACAATGAAATGGAAGCACAGAAAATAATGCATTCAGAGAGACACACAAACCACCAGGAGAAAGAAATGACAAGCAGATCAAGACACCCTGCTCAGTACAATTATTCCACATTCAAGTGCCACACATGTTTTAACACCAGTCAGCTCAGAAGTAATGTTTGAGCCGATGACAACCACAATTTTCAAATCTGATTAAAGCGATTGGACTCAATGTTCCAAATATGGGTTGCATGTGTAAAGGCCTATTACCACAAAATACTTAGCATTAACATTTCGTCTTCTGCAAGAGTCTTAATTTTACTGTCGGTGAACTGAAAACCAATTCAGGATGAAGCTGACAATCCCACACGCTTCAAGGAACAAAGAACCTGAGTCAACCTAAACACTCTGTTGACTAGCAATTTTATACAAAAGCTATCCCATGTCATAATTGAGTATAAAAATGAAAACATCTAAATAAACTTCTATATACTTATTATATATAACAAGTTAAAACTTTATATCTATCCTCTATATAACTTTTAATAACTTTTTTGGTAAGATAAACTATAGCATTCACCTACATGCAATGGTACACAACAAGTTTTTCAAATATACCTAGTTTCCTTTTTTTTTTTTTTTTTTTTTAGATTTATTATTTTTAGAAAGAGGGGAAGAGAGAGAGGCAGAGAGGGAAAGAGACATCAATGTATGGGTTGCTTTTCACCTGCCTCCAGCCACAGACCTGGCTGGAGACCTGGCCTGCAACCTGGTTATGTGCCCTGGCTGAGAATCGAACCTGCAACCTTTGGGTTTGCAGGCCGGCGCCTCATCCACTGTGCCACCAGCCAGGGCTAGTTTCCTTTTGAAGAGCATACCCTACATGTTCTCATGAGATTCTTCTTTACACTAGTGACTGTTTTTTCTAAAACGTGGTCTTTTGGTTTTCTGGAAAGCCTGCATCTTTGTAAGGAGGTCTTTTAGAGGCACCGGAAAAAGTGCCAGGTTCTGTGTTACATTCATTTGAATCATTGGTTGTCCATCACTAGCAGCTTCGAGTAGACATTGTTTATACCTCATTTCATTTTGTAAACTGCAGTTAAGTTTTGACTACATTAAATGATGCACAACTGAAAAAAAAGAATGCTATTTTTAAAAATTATTGTAAACTTTTATATAAGATAGTGCTGTTCGCCAAATACTGGTCTGCTCAATTGACCCCTTTCAATGATTTGTTGTAGTATGCACGTGGGTTTAACTACATCATCCATAGAATTCCTCTTTCACTTTCCAGTGGATTTCATAGAAGCTTCATGAATAGTGAGATCATATGCACTAGCCTTTTGTCTTTCCATATAATAAGAAAAATGTGTCCTTTCCATAAAAACGTCATTTCCCCTCTCCAAAGATTCTTTTTCTTTCAGTTCTTTTGGCAAGCCAGATTCTCCCTTATAGTACCACAGACCAGTGTTTTCTTTTCCAGTAATATTTCAGCAGTAGACATGTTGTTACAGTAATTATCCTAGTAAATATGATGCCAAAAATAAAGATATGGCTCTAAGATTGAGAATACAGTTTCTTAGAGCTTTTTGCCTTCACCCAAACAGAGTTCAAAACTGCAAGTGTAGCCAGTCTCACTTTCACAAAGCACTCTCACTAGAGTTCCATGTTTTGTTATCTCTGCCAAATCGTAGTTCTGAAGCGGACAGGCCCTCTATCCGGCATCATTGCTTCATCTAGGGATAACTCCTGTTTAGGTCAATACAAAGACACATTATAGAAAAATGTAACACAAAAGAGGCCTAATTTTGTAAAGTCCCATCTCCATGAGCTATATAGCTTGTGAACTATCACTAAGATAAAAAAGATAGGAGGAGGGAGGCAGAGGCAAGGAAGGGGAGCAGCTTAGACAAGAACCTAGTATAAAGGAACCATGGACATGGACAACAGGTGGGATTGACTTTGGGGGGAATGGGTGGGTGGGGAGGGGGACAGAGGGGAGCAAAAAGAGGATGGATGTAATACAACAACAATAAAATTAAAAAAAAAAAAAAGGTAAGGATTTGCTCGAATCTCATTCTGGTCATAGTTTGAGGAAACATGGGTGCTTCAAGCAAAGCGTTGACCAGTAATCTCTCCAATGTGTTTTTTTGTTTGTTTGTTTGTCCCATCAGTATCAACAAAGCGAGAAACTTCTTCATATTACTAGTGGCAACTTCCAGGCATGGTAAAGTTTTAGCAGACGTTTCATAGAGTTTTTCTATTTGGCGGTAGTATAAATTGGCTTGAGAAGCAATTACATTTAAAAATCATTATCATGGCCTGTGAACCAAAGGTCACTGGTTCAATTCCCAGTCAGGGCACATAACCAGGTTGCAAGCCAGGTCTCCAGCCAGGTCTGTAGCTGGAGGCAGGTGAAAGGCAACCATACATGGATGTCTCCCTCTCTCTAAAAGTAAAAAAGAAAAAAAAAATCATTATCAAAAAGTAAATCCATCACTTCCTTGACACTCCATGGATGACTAAGTTCAGCAGTTACACCAGAGATATTTGTACAAGGTTGGTATAATGTCATTTTCTGTCCACTCTTCTTCAAAATCACTTTCTCTATCAGATTCTATCACATTTCTTTCTTGCCGTTTTGGTGGTCTCATATCAAATTCATAACTGTCTTCCAACAGACTATCATCTTCCACATCACTGCTGTGTACTTCAATCAGAGTCACTCAGACAATCGGATAAAGAACCTGCATATAATTCACTGGAAAAGCCTTCACCATCGCAATATGCCATATCTGAAATTTTTACAATACTAATTGTGATAAAACATAGAATATCTAGAAAACTAACTTTTTATAATAAAGCAAAATGATTGAACACGATTAAGAAAACTTTTACAGCCCTGGCTGGTGGCTCAGTGGATAAGGCACCAGCCTGTGGGCCCAAAGGTCACTAGTTTGATTCCTAGTCAGGGCACATAACCAGGCTGCAAGCCAGGTCTCCAGCCAGGCCCGTAGCTGGAGGCAGGTGAAAGGCAACCATCCATGGGTGTCTCTCTCCCTCTCTGCCTCCCTCCCTGCCCTTCCTTCTAAAAGCAATGAATAAAATCTTTTAAAGAAAAAAATAAAACTTTCACAGAGTCCTATATCAAGTTGTAATAATTGTATAACCTAAGGCAAACGCAAACACAAGTTAACTCCTTATGGGTCAACAATGTCAGGGCTGGAAAACATGAGTTTTTTTGTGACCAGTCAGCAACGTGTTGAGATCCTGTCCCTTGCTCCTCCAGCTGCAAGACAACAAAGACGACCACCCAGCCAACGATCAAAGACACACAAGGCTACACCCAGCTAGGCAGGCTTTTCCTTTACATGCTTACTGGGAAACATTCACATTTTTGTACAGAAAACACTACTCATTTCAAAACAAACCATGCTTTGCAACTGCAGAAAATAACCAACCAGAGAGGACAGACTGAGCCTCCCTCCCTTCTTCCATCCTGTGATGACGGAACTCTAAGGGAACCAATGGCAGCTCGGCGCTCGCTCCAGCACTGAGAAGGGGCAGACGGCTGGACACCTCACAAAAACAAAGCCCAAGTTACAGGTACAGAGGTGCAGGCCAGTCTCTTGTTAACCCTAACTGATAAACCCTTGTCTATCGCAGTGCACAGAGGTGGTGGCCAAGGGAGGCCTCCAGCCACTGAGGTCGTCCAGGCCCCAATTAGATTAGAAGCGCTGACTTGGCAGGCCAGGAGGAAGGCACTACTAGGGAATGTCAGGTGGTCCTACTTTCATCCGTTGGCTCTTAAAGCTAAATCGAGGGAAGCTGGGAGAGAGTAGGTAAACAAAATCTGACTTTGACTTAAAAAAATTAAAATCACGGTGGGGGGGCAGGGGATTAAAATGAACTTCTTCCACTCCCACCTCTTCACCACAGCAGGGAAAAGAGGCTTTCGCATCAGTTTCATATTCGCCTGCCTGTGCAAACGCTGGTGGCTGGTGGAGAGAGACGCAGGGAGAAAGAAAAGCACTAACAACTGCAACCGTAATCCACACTGTTCTGACGTCTAACGACTCAAGAATTTGTTTTTATTCCATGGGAAGAACATGGAGACCATTTCTACTCCAAAAATGGAAGTCATCTCTTCCTTTGGATTTTTACGTTATATGAGAACACACCTGAAAAAAACCACTAGGAAACAGTCAAGTCCGTTTTCAGGAATACCTAGGAATGTGTCCCACTAATCAGACCAGCAAAGTAGGGTTTGAAATTATTTCACACCAGTCAGATGTCCTTCTAGAATAAAACAAACACAACCTAGAAAGTTTGGAAAAGTTAATACCAAGACCCAATCAGTTGGCAGTAAAGCTCCGCAGAACGTTCACCTTGTTTTACCTCTTGAGAGGCAGATCTCTGGCAAACAGGCTGGTACCGATCCCATCAGAAATTCAAGGGCCGCTCAAAATTCGATCCTATACATTTCATGTTTCAAAGAAGAAAACGGCACCTTCGCGCCACCGGCCAGGTGGCTGGGCTGGTGGGCAGCACTGGACCCCCGCGGGAGCACATCCAGGGGTCAACCTATGATGCGTCAGCGCGCACAACAGATCAGTCTCCTCTCTCTCTCAAGTCAATAAGTTAAATTTTTGAAAGAAGAGAACTACTCTAAAGTTAGGCTCATTACTAACAACGCAGAGCTTGACATCAATACTTAGAAGAGTCATTACCCAGAAACTAATTCCATCAAATACGCTCTTCTCCTTAGTCACATCCAATCTAGGGAACTAAAGCTTCCAGGCTCATAGGTACAACCAAAACACCAAAGCCCAACACCTTACTCAACTGAAAAGGTGTGCGAGCTGATTTTTAAAACCATGGGGAGGGGGTTTCACTTGGTGACAAGCTTCACTTTACAGTCTGTGTATTAAAACAAAGATGGACTTGACCTACAAAGTGAAGATAGGGTCAACTGTGACCAAAAAACAGCGCGCTTCCCCTGCTGGCCGGCCGGGGAACGGGAGGCCGGCTCGGGAGGAAAGCCGTCCCGGCTCCAGCCTGTCACTCGGGTGAGAGGAGTGACGAAGAAAAAGGAAGAGTGGGGGAGGGGGGCCATCAACGCACTAACCCGAGTTTAAAAGGAGCTCAGCCCTGGGCGTGAGACTGCAGGCATTGAGGAGACCTAAACGCCCCGGCCAGGGTGTGCGCGGCCCCTGTGGGAAAGGTCACTTGTGGGCAGAGCCCCGGAGCCCCGCCCGGGGGTCCTGCGTCTCCACGTCCAGAGCCCGGGAGTCGGGCGGCTCAGAAACAGCCCCGAGCAATGGCCGGCCCCGGGGACCCGGGGACTCGCCCCGCGCGATGGGCTGCAGCCAGGTTTCCAAAGAAAAGCCCCGACGCCTCTACCTTCTCCAGGGAACTAGCAGGACCACCGACACCGACACCGACACCCTCCGCGCCCCGACCGCGAGCTCTGCTCACTCCAGTGGTGCAGGCTGCTCTTTCTCATTTTATTCCTTGAAAAAGCAGAACACCACCCGGCCCTTTGAAACATTCTCCATGCCAACAACCTTTACAGACAGCCTCGCACGGAGCCGGGCTGGACTCGCCTGCCTTAAAATCTGACGAATCCCTTTGTCTGATGGGGCTTTTCTGGTCCCACTTGAAATCTGCTTCCCCACAGGACAGCAGAGAGGGGAGTTGGGGCGCAGGGGGCGCCCGGGGGAGCAGACCACAGGTCAGGCCCCAGCTTCGGCCGGCTCTTCGCTTCCACAGCCCCTTCCTTCAAAAACACCGGGGAGGGGGCAGGGCGCACACAGGTCCACCGGGTCCTAGGGCTGCGGCCCGCGGCTCCCGCGGCGCGGATCCGCCGGGTCGGGGCTCCCCGCGCCCTCGACTCGGACGGGAGGGGGCGATCGGAGCCCCGCGGCCCAAGGACAGGCCCGGGCGGCTCTCGCTAGGGGCGCCCGGGTCCGAGGCCGCCCGGGATCCCGGGTCCGGGGTCCCGGCTCGCGGGATGCTAACTCTCCGGCGCGGCCACCCTCCCCGTGGCCGAGGCGCAGCTCGTCCCGACCCCGCACGGCCGGGCCCGAGCCAGGGTGGCCGCCCGGGACCGCCTCGGGTTCCAGGGCGGCTCGCCCCGAGCGGGCAGCGGCGCGGCCCCCGCGCAGGGTGCGCGGGGCTGCCCCGCCGGCCGCGCCTGCTGTTCCCCCCGCGGACGGCAGGGTGCACGCACGAAAAGAAAGTTGTCCGCGGGCTCCCGCCCCCTCGGGCCCCGGCCGGCCGGCCCGCCGGGCGCTACTCACCGGGGTCGAAGTCGGGCACCGCCGCCTGGTACTGGGGTCCCACCCGCATGCCGCCGCCACCTGCGGGGAAGCAGAGCTGGGCGTCAGCGGGCGCGGGCGCGGGCGGCGCGGGCGGCGCGGGGCGGCTGCCACCTACCGTGCTCCTCGTCGCTGGACGAGCCCGAGCTGCCTTCCTCCCAGGAGTTGCTGCTGCTGTTGCCATTGGGCGCCGCCGCCGCCGCCAAACTTTTATTCTGCCCGTTGCTGGGGGCGGCGGCGGCGGCGGCGGCCGAGGCGGCCGCGGTGGAGGCGGCGGCGGCGGCGGCCGAGGAGGCGGCCGAGGTGGAGGCGGCCGAGGCGGCGGCGGCCGAAGCGGCGGACGAGGCGGCCGCGCTGGCCGCGTTGTTCCTCCCTCTCCGCTTCCCTGACACCTCGGGGCCCTTCTCCACCATGGCCGGCATCGGCGGGGGCCGGGGCCGTGCGACAGGGACGGGGACCCCCGGCTCCAAAGGAGGGGGCGCGGGGACGGGGGAGGGGTCTGCGGGCGGGCGCGGCGGCGCGAGCCGGAGCTGGGGGCGGCGCTGGCGGGGGAGCGCGGGGCCCTTCAAGCCCCCAGCGCCGAGCCGAGCGCAACTTTCGCTCGCATCGCCGGCCGCACTTGAGCGGCTCCAACTACTCCAGGAACCGAGGGCGGGCGGGCGGGGGCGGGGCCTAGGCCCGCGGGGGAAGCCGCGCGCAGCCCAACCCGGTGCCCGGAGGCTCCGCCCACGCGCGCCCCCATTGGCTCTTGTGGGATTTGGACGGCGAGCGGCAGCGCGGTTGGCTCGGCGCACCCGTCCATCCGACGGGCGGGGCGGGACCAGGGGCGGAGCCCCGGGCTTCCGTTGGTCAGGTTCGGTTGACGCGTATCGCCCGCTGTACGTGGTTTGAGGTTTGCAATCGCTCTACGCCCCATGATCCATCTCTCTAGGCAATAGCGAGGAGTAGCTGCCCTCCCCGCCCCCTCCCTCCGCCGCGGCCCCCCTCCCCGGCGCGCAGCCTCCGCCGCCTCGGCGCCCCGGGTCCCCGAAGGGCCCCACGCAGGGTCCCATCGGCTCCAAAAAGTAAAATAGGCGCGACACGAGAGCAGAAATCGAACACAAGGTCGGGACTACTTTCCCCCTCGCGCGGAGGATTACATCCCACAGTTTGAATGGATCTATACAAAGAGGAGAAACTAATTGAAAGAAACTAATTGCGCCCCCACTTTCCCCAAGGGATTTGGGGGTGTAGCGCGGCCGGGGGAGCCCTGGTACGGAGGACAGGGTTCCCAGGTGACAGCCTCCCCCGGAGGGACGGGAAGCAGGGTGGGAGCTGGTGGCGGTGTGGAGCCTTCTGCTCTTTGGGCGGGGGGCGTTTGCAAGTCCCCGTTGTTGCCCGAGTTTCGGGGCGCGCCGCGTCTACCGAGGTGGGCCGGAGGGTCCCTGCCATCCTGGTGGCTGGTCAGAGATGGGTGAAGGGGCCGTATTGTCCCGGGGGGAGGGGAGCACGTGCAGAAACAAGGAGGATGACTTAGAGCAATGGGCTGGGGGCCCGGATGGGTAAAGAGGAAGAAGCTATTTTCATCCCAGGCCTTGGTAGGGGAGGAGGGTCAACTTCCTCCAAGGCAAGAGCCACTTTTCCGGATCTGCTACGTGTCTTGTCTCCCCCACTCCACCCTGGCCACCCGGCAAGGGAGAGCACGACCCAGCCCGAGACCTCCCTGCCCTGGACAGTGACCACCGGCCGGCCCAGGCTAGATGCGGGGACGCGGCAGTGTGACCTCTCTGGAGGTCCGTACCCGCCCCACCCCCACCCCGGACCACAAGCTGTTCGTCCGTAATTAGCAGACGAGAGAAGGTCTGTCAATGAATTTTTTCAATGCAGCGATGGCTATTTTTCTTTTAAGTTACTTCAAACCTGAGCCTTCATATGGGGACAGTTTACACCAGCTCCGGTTATAAATAGCTACAATGGAGAAATCTGGAGTTGTATGGTTTTAAAGCCGAGTAAGTAAGCAGGATGTTCGCTTCCATGTTTTCTGCAGCCTGGCCCATTATTATTAACTTCCATAAAGTGACCACGTTCATTTCTGCTTAAACGGCCTTTGAGAAAGGAGGGTGGGGGTGCTTTCCTTTCCCTTGGAGAAGCCCTGCCCCCGCCAAGGTTAGAGTCCATGCTCCTGGACTCCTCTTAAAGATAGAGCCCTCTCCTGGGAGAGCCCAAGGCGGTGCAGATTTGTGTCCCTGGCCGACTCCCTGCCAGCTGGCCTGGGCAGGGGGTGGACAGCAAAGCCCAGGGTTAGGTACCAGAAGTGGCAGTCCCCCTGGGGGTGGGGGGGGATGAGGTTTCCAGCAGGATGCTCGGCTAGGTGTCTACCAAGTTCTACTGCTTGACTCTGGAAAGAGTAGCCTGTAAGAATGCACAAAGGGAACACTGAGTCATTTATTAGGGTAGCAGGCCTGGCCTGGCTCACAGTCACCAGCCCCACCCACCTACTCCAAAGTTGGTGCTGCTTCCTGTCTGGATAATACCGGGGATGCATCACCAGGCATTCCCACTCTTCACGTTTTCCAACAAATATTAACCCAAACATGGACCAGGCTCTGTATTAGTTTGACCCCAAGGCCAGGTGGATACTGCATCCGCCTTGAACCTCTCAGCTTCCTCATCAATAAAACATAATAATAGTCTGTAGCTCCTGGCCTGGTGAGTACATTGTAGAGTTTATCTTCCCAGCTCCTCACTCTTTCCAGAAGGACAGCCCCTCTTCTTGCTCCTACCTATTGCTGGGGGGTGAGGATGGGGGGGGGTCCACACACAACCCTTCTGACTGGGAATTTGTGATCTCAGACTTCAAACTGGCGCCCTAAAGTCAGCAGCCCTTCCATGTTTTTCGGTGACACTCTCCCACTCTTAAGACTAAGATTTCACACCTCTTCCCCCCTTGCGCCTCCCACAGCCCCTTCTGCCCTCACTCCCAGCCCCAGCCTCACTTCCCTCTTCAGTGTGAAAACCAGATAGTATTCCTCTCACCTTCCAGTCCCCACACGGACCCATCCTCTGCCTGGCACCCACTTGCCCCTCAGGCTCCTCTGCCCCGACCCTGATCTCAGGCACCCTCCTCTGCCACCATCCCCTTTATGCTCCCTTATGCCATCGGCCCCTCTCCTTGGTCAGCACTTTCAAACAGTTGGGGAGGGGAGAATTCTCCCTTGATCCTAAATGTTCTGCCTCCTCCTCATTTCTCTACTCTCCCCACAAACAACTCCAAAGATGGGTCTATACCACTCTTCCCCCCTCCCCCTTCCCCAGCCCCTCCTGACCCTGCCCTGGCTGGGCGGTGTCCCCACCCTCAACTCTGGCTAAATTCACTCCCTGCTGCCCAAGCCACTTCTTGGCCTCACCTGAGTCCACCATTCCCCTCGGAAACTCCCTCACCCGCGGGACCTCGCTCTCCTACCTCACAAAGCACTCCCCCTCAGTCCCCCCCTTCCAGCCTGCGATTGTTGGGGTACCTCCCGGACCCTGCTGTGCACCTAGCACATGTTCAATATTTGTGGGGAGATGAATGACAGGGTCAGGCTGCTGACCTCCATTTGAGGAAGTTCCTGGAATGAGACGCCCCACGATGGGGGGTTGGGGTAGCCAGCCCAGCACCTGCCTAGAGGAAGCCCGTTCTCAACAACTGCACCCAGGTGCTTGGCTGGAGGCCGCCCCCGCCATCCCCCCAACCTCACCACCCCGCATCCCCCTCATCCCCCCATCCCACCACCCCCACCCCCACCTCCATCACCACCCCCCATCACCACCACCACCCCAGGCCCCGGCCCCACCAATCAGAGCGCCCTAGCCTCTGGCTGCAGCGATTGGCTCAGGTGCGGGCACATGACCTGAGCCGGACCAATCGCAGCTGGTTCAGGAACTTTCTCCAGCGCTTTCAAGGAAGTGCTTCTCGGGACCGGGCACCCCGGGCACCTGCCGCGTGCGGGGCGGGGCGCTGGGGCCGGGGCGCGTGCGGCGGCGGTGGCTGCTGAAGGCTCGCCCGATAGCCGGCCCCGTGTGCCCCCCAAGGCCGGCCCTGCGCCGCGGGTCGCCCTCCCCGCCAGCCGTGCGGAGGGTTGGGTGCTGACAGCACCTGGAACGCTCCCCAGGGCGCCCACCCTGTTAGCCAGGCCTGAAGTCCTGGCCTTTGAGGTCGGGCCGCTGAGCGTTTGTACAGCGCGGAGACTCCAGAACGATGCAGAGTTGCGCGCACGTTGCTGTGCAGAACGAGGGCGGCGTGTGCGGGCGAGGCCACAGCCCCTCCCCTCGCTTGGCACAGGCTCGGCGGCAGCAGCCAAAACCTGCGGTTCCGCCCTCAGCCGGCGCTCCGGGCCGCCTGGTGACCCACCAGGTGAAGCCTGAGGCTCCCCCGGGCCTTGCGGAGAGGAGCCGAGATCTGCCGAAAGCAGGCTGCGCGCCAGGAGGAGGCGGCAGGTCCCACCACCAGGGCGAACAGCCGGGGCTCCCCGAGACCCCGAGGCTGCTGCTGTTCACGCTACACGGCTGGCTGGCTGGCTGGCTTGCTTGCTTTCTTTCTTTCTTTCTTTCTTTCTTTCTTTCTTTCTTTCTTTCTTTCTTTCTTTCTTTCAATGTTAGGATTGTTAGATGGCTTCTTAGAAAATTCTAGGTGCAGAATAGCGTCTCTGGCCGGAGCCAGGCCAAGGACGCTGGGCTGGGCTGGGGGTGCCAGGAGAACAACCCTGAAACCAGGCTTGGAAGGTTCAAACATCCAAAACTAGAGACTTTGGGCAGGAATTTTCACCCCCTGTGGGTTCTTAGCCTAAAGTCTGGGGTAGAACCCCAAGGGCGCATGAACCAGGGAGGGCAGTTACAGCTTGATTTAAACGAACCTTGAACTGAAGTCTAGCGTTCTCTTCAATTGTGAATGTCGGCAGTGCTAGCAGTGGCTGCACCTTCGTCCCCACAGAGGCCGTGGCCCTGTCTGGTGGCATCACAGCATGTACCCTCACCTCCAAGTCACAAAAGATAGGAGACCCGCCGGATCTGGCTACTTAAAGTGTTGTAATTCAACAAATAATTCAAAATGGACCATAACCCAACTTGAAGCATTAACCACGATAACACTCTTAGGTGAGCCCTGACCAATGTGGCTCCGTGGGTTGGGCTTCTGCCTGCAAAGCAAAAGGTCACAGGTTGGACTCCAGGTTGGGGTATCCGGCTGTGCCAGGCCCCCTGTTAGCTCTAGGGAGAAAACGCAGTAGAAATCCTGGTGACCTTGAGTAAGGCAAAGGCTTCTTAAACACAATTCCAGATGCATGAGAAACAACAACCAAAGTAGATACATTGGACTTAAAACTTTTATGTTGCACACAATCCATCAAAAAAGTAAAATGGGAGGAAGGGCAAGGTAATTCCTTGTGAAAGGCAGCAAAATAATAAAGGTATATTGAATATTAAAAAAAAGAAGAAGAAGCCCTGGCTGGTAGCACAATGGGTAAGGTGCCGGCCTATGAACCCAAAGGTTGCAGGTTCGATTCCCCAGCCAGGGTACATAACCAGGTTGCAAGCCAGGTCTCCAGTCAGATCTGTGGCTGGAGGCAGGTGAAAAGCAACCATACATTGATGTCTCTCTCTCTCTCTCTCTCTCTCTCCCTCTCTGCCTCTCTCCCTTCCCCTCTTCCTAAAAACAATGAAATAAAAAATCTTAAAAAAAAAAAGAAGAAGAAGAAGAAGAAGGCTCTAGCTGGTGGCACAGTGGATGAGGCGCCTGCCTGCAAACCCAAAGGTCGCTGGTTCGATTCCCAGCCAGGGCACGTAACCATGTTGCAAGCCAGGTCTCCAGCCAGGTCTGTAGCTGAAGGCAGGTGAAAGGCAACCATACATGGATGTTTCTCTCCCTCTGCCTCCTTCCCTTCCCCCGCCCCTCTAAAAATGAATAAATAAAATCCTTAAAAAAAAAAAAAAAAGCCTCTGGCTGGTAGCACAGTGGATAAGGTGCCGGCCTGCAAACCCAAAGGTCGCAGGTTCAATTACCCAGCCAGGGCACATAACAAGGTTGCAAACCAAGTCTCCAGTCAGGTCTGTGGCTGGAGGCAGGTGAAAGGCAACCATACATTGATGTCTCTTTCCCTCTCTGCCTCTCTCCCTTCCCCTCCTTCTAAAAATAATGAAATAAAATCTTTAAAAAAAAGCAGAATGGCATAAGGTGTAACCCTGGCTGGTGTGGCTCAGTGGATTGAGCAAAGGCCTGTAAACCAAAGGGTCACTGGTTCAATTCCCAGTCCAGGCACACACCTGGGTTGCAGGCCAGGTCCCCAGTTGGGGAGCTCAAGAGGCAACTCACACATTGATGTGTCTCTCCCTCTTTCCCTCCCTTCTCCTCTCACTAAAAATAAATAATGTTTAAAATAAAACCAAGCCCTGGATGGTGGCACAGTGGATAAGGTGCTGACCTGCAAACCCAAAGGCCGCTGGTTCGATTCCCAGCCAGGGCACATAACCAGGCTGCAAGCCAGGCCTCCAGCCAGGTTTGTACCTGGAGGCAGGTGAAAGGCAGCCATACATTAATGGTTCTCTCCCTCTCTGCCTCTCTCCCTCTCTCTCAAAATAATTTAAAATTTTTTAAATCTTAAAAAAAAAAACATTAGGACAAACTTTTTTAAAATAAAAATAAAATAAAATCAACTGTCTAAAATTGATTGTAGGGAGGATTGCACAACATGGTGGCTCTACCGAAACCCACTGAAATGTGCAGTTCAAACAGGTGCACTTTACAGAGGAGAGATCAGGGCGGCCAGAGGCTGTCATCAGGGTAGGATTGGGGGGGAAGCATCCCCAGTTCACCCTACTCTTTATCTCAATTCCCTCGGGAATGTTTGCGCTGTATTTGAAAAGCTCCCCAGCTCGAATGGGAACCAGCCACAGGCCTGGGGTAACTGTGGGGCTTCCCAGAGTGGCTCCCGTGAGGGGCTATAGGCACATGGAATGACAACTGAGACAAACCCCAACTCTGAAAGGTGTCTGAAGAAGTCTCCACGTTGAAGACCAATGGTCCCCCAGCCCCACGTCTGTCTCAAGATTCCCTACTTTGGAAACCTGTTCCCTCCTCTGGGGGTGGCTCAGGGCATGCTGCTCCCACCCTTCCGTATGGCTTGAATTGTGGCCATTTGTCCTTCACATCCTTCATGTCTCAGCTCACAGGTCACCTCCTCCAGGAAGCCCCTCTGACTTCCATGGCCACCTCAGGTCCATGTCCCAGCCCAGGTCCCTGTGACGCTCCTTTCTGGCACCAGCCACAACTGTAAAGACTCATGGGTAGTGCTGTGTTTTCCTCCTACTGCAAAATAAGCTCCATGAGTTCCCACTTTGTCATGTGTGTTTGGGACCCTGGCCCAGTATGGGCCTCACTCACGGTGGGTGGGGGTTCATTAGATCTCCCTTGCTGACGCTGTCTTGGGAACACCCTGGGCCATTTCAGCAAACCTGAGTCAGAGTGCACGCATGTTGCAGGGAAGCCAACTTGGCCACAGCTCTGGCTTCACCAGCAGCATGGCCGGCAGATGCAGCCCCTCTTAGGCTGCCCTCCCGCTGCGTCCCAGTGACCAGCCCCTGAAAGAGAGGCATGACCCTCTCCTCATCTGAAAGGCCTTCCAGGCAGCCAAGCAATGTTTCTCTCTCATAGCAACACCTGTCTCCCTCTCTCCCTCTCTTCTTTCCTCTGTCCAGAACCAATAAGCATGTCCTGGGTGAGGATTTCAAAATGTGTAGAGCAGGCACACCGCAGGGAAAGGGTTGATGGGAGGTGGTCAGCTCACCGCAGGGAGAGGGTGGATGGGGGTGGTCAGCTCACCGCAGGGAGAGGGTGGATGGGGGTGGTCGGTGCTGCGGGGACAAGGCAGTGGGAGCAGGCAGGTGGGAGGTCTCCTGTCTGGGTGACGGGAAGCTCTGCAGCTAGTCATCCAGACAGTGGCAGGACCCAGCGAATGTACCAGCTGCCCCCAAATTGTGCATTTCAAATGGCTAAAATGATAACTTTTACGTTGTATTTTTTTAAGCTTGTATTTATTTTCTGAGAGAGGGGGAGAGAGAAAGAGAGGGAGAGAAACATCCAGGTGTGGTTGCCTCTCATGTGCCCCCAACCTGGGGACCTGGCCCACAACCCAGGCCTGTGCCCTGACTGGGAATCGAACTGGCGACCCTTTGGTTTGAAGGCCAGCACTCAGTCCACTGAGCCACACCAGCCAGGGCTGTTTGGTATGTGTATTTTAACAAACATGCATGTGCAGGCCTGTGAGACCAAAATTGGAGCCCAGACTTCAGGTTCAACATCAGGGCCCGCCTACAGGGCCAGAGGGAATGGCACACGGGCGACAGGCTGCCCAGGAAGATCCTGCGTCTAGATGGAGCCCCACACCCTGCACTCCATCCCTCGGCCTTCCCACCCGCTCTTGCCCAGACCACAAGCCCTGGATCTGGGCCTGCGACCCCGGCCCCAGAGGAGGAAAGGGTCTCTTGCAGAAAGACCTAAGCGTAAGGCACGTCAGTTATACTAACAGTGAAATGACCGCTGAGCCCCAGCAGGTGCAGGCACAACACAGCCTTTGCCGCCCTGTGCCGCCCTCAGCGGCTGTTTTGTTGGCTTGGCTGGGCCTCTGGGGCCCTCACCCCTTGCTGCCCTCCGGAGGCTCCGGTTTTAACAGCACTGGGACTCATGCCTCCCAAGTCTGTGTCTCCAGCCAGGACTCGTCCCTCAACTCCAGCCTCCTGCTCCTGTCTGCCCAGGGTTGTCCAATGGAAACTGAAGGTCCTGACGCCCGTCCCTCACCCTCCCTGGCTGGGGTCCAGCCACCTCCTCTCCCACATGCTTGTGTCAAAACCTTGGAGGCATGTGGGCTCCTCTCCTCCTCCACCACCACATCCAACATCCACTCTGCCGCCAGACACACTTGGAAACCTGGCCTCTCTGGTCCCTTCACTGTCCCCACCCTGTTGTGGCCCCATCACCTCTCCTGCATCATTGCAACTGGTGCTCCATCATCTCGTCTTCCCCGTGTCACCCCTCAGCTTTAGCCCCATGGCCTTCTGCTGGTCCTCGAACAAAGCAAGCCCAGACCTCAGGGCCTTGGCACCTGCTGTCCTCTGCACCAGGAAGGCTCTTCCCCAGAAATCCCGAATCATGACCCCTCCTCCAGGTCCTGGCTCAGTCCTCACCTCCTCATCTAGCAGTCCCTGACCACCCCCAGAAAAGACCACCCCCAACATGCATGCATGCACATTTTATTTTCTCCCTTGTCCATGTCCCCAGCTGGTGACCTTACTGATTTGTGCTGTCTGGCCACCCCTTCGGACAGCAGCCCTAGAGGGCAGGGCCCCGAGTCTGTTTTGGTCAGTGCTGTTTCTCCAGAGCCCAGAGTCGTGTGCAGCGCACGGTGGGCTTCATAGCCAGCTGAGACCAGAACGGGCCATTTTCAGTAGGACCTGGAGGTGTTGGAGGGGCAGGGGACACGCCGTGGCTGGAGCACCTGGTTTTCTGCATGCCTCTCGCAGGCTCCCAGACCCTCCAGCTCCCAGTGCGGGTTGTTTTTGTTAGCATCCACCCATGTGGGAGACAGAGTGTTCCCACAGCATCTTCTTGCTGAGAAGGCAAATATGCAAAAATACTTTAACGACATTCTCCAGTTCCCTGAAGCCCTGGGAAATGCCAAAAATGAAGTGGCTGATTAGCAGCATGACTCCCCACATGTCCTGGCATCTGTGTCAGGCATCTGTCCCTGGGGTGGGGGCACATGGGCCCACACCCAGGCGCTGCCGGGAGTGTCTCGGTGGGACCCCAGGGAAAAAGGTGGTGCCCCAGGCCCAGCTTCACCTCTGCCTGCCTGAGAGCCCCAAGTCTGTCTCTGGACCTCTCTGGCCTCAGTTTCCCCATTTGCACACGAGGGGCTTTCGGCTCAGGTTCAGGTCCCAGTGTCACCCAGCGCAGGAAGCATCACACCCTGGCCTGAGAGAGGGGGGGATGCAGCACATCTCAGTGCTGCCCTGGGGTCACGTGGTTCTCCGCAACCAGCTCAGAGGCTGAGTGGCTCTCATCCAGCCCCACCCACCCAGAGCCCACGGGGTGCCAGGTGCTGGGACACAGTGACAGGGTTTCACAGCAAGCTCAGCACTCTACAGGACCTGTGCCCCTCCCAGCCCCAGCCACCTCCCATAGCGTTTCGCATAGCTTCAGTGACCACGAGGGACAGTGGGGTGGGTCAGCCACCATCATTCCAGGGCAGCTCTGGGCAGGCCATGGTCCCTTTGAGACAGGCTTTATTGGACACTCAGCAACCCCAGGAAGCCTCCAATGCAGAGTTTATGGATCCATTTAAGAATGTTTATTTATTCATTTTTTTAAAATGTTTTCTAAACACTGGCTGGTGGCACAGTGGATAAGGCGCCGGCCTGCGAACCCAAAGGTCACTGGTTCGATTCCCAGCCAGGACACATAACCAGGTGGCAAGCCAGGTCTCCAGCCAGGTCTGTGGCTGGAGGCAGGTGAAAGGCAACCATACACGGATGTTTCTCTCCCTCTCTGCCTCTCTCCTTTCCCCTCTCTCTAAAAATAATAAATAAAATCTTTAAAAATATGTATTTTCTTTATATTTAGAGAAAGGCAGGGAAAGAGAAAGAGAGGGAGAGAAACATCCATGTGTGGTTGCTTCTCAGCCCCAGCCGGGGACCTGGCCCGCAGCCCAGGCCCGTGCCCTGACTGGGAAACAAACCAGCGACCTTCCAGTTTGCAGGCTGGTGCTCCCTCCACCGAGCCACACCGGCCGGGCAAGCTTATTCATATTTTTTCAATCAGCAGAGGATTTGATTGGCTATTTCCCCAAAGCTATGTAAATGGATGATAAACACATTAAAAGATGGTCACCATCATTAGTCATCAAGGAAATGCAAATCAAAACCCCAAGGAAACACCACTGGGTGCTACAGCTATTACCAAAGACAGACAGTAACAAGTGTAGACAAGAATGTGGAGACGCTGCACCCCTCACAAACTTCTGGGGGGAATAAAAACCGGTGCAGCCACTTTGGGAAACAGTCTGGCAGTTCCTCAAAAAGAACTACCACGTGGCCCAGAAATCCCAACTCTCAGTGCACACCCAGCGTTCTTCATAATGGCTAAAAAGTAGACACAGCTCAGTGTCCCCCCAACAGCAGTGAGTGAGCAAGGCATGGCCCCCCCACATGATGGAACGCTATGCGACCATTAAAGCAGTGAAGGACAACATAGGTGAACCTGACGCACGCTAAATGAGAGAAATTAGTCATGAAAGACTACCAGGTATCATTCCATTTATATGAAATATCCAAACTAGACAAATCTATAGAGGCAGAGATTCATGGTCACCAGGGGCTAAAGGGAGTGGGAAAACAGCGATTTTTAAAAAGATTTTATTTATTATTTTTTAGAGAGAGGGCAAAGGAGAGGGGCAGAAAGGGAGAGAAACATCAGTGTATGGTTGCCTTTCACCTGCCTCCAGCTGGGGACCTGGCTGGAGACCTGGCTTGCAACCTGGTTCTGTGCCCTGGCTGGGGAATCGAACCTGCGACCTTTGGGTTCACAGGCCGGCACCTTATCCACTCTGCTACCAACTAGGTGAAAATAGTGATTTCTAACAGCACATGGTTACTTTGGGGATGATGAAAACATTTCAAACTGTGATGGTGGCACAAGTCTGTGACTATACTGATAGCCACTAAGTTGCACATTTTTTATATTATCATTTTTGATTTGAGAGAGAGAGGGAGAGGGAAAAAGAAAGAAAAAGAGAAAGATAGAGGGGAATAGTGATGTTACTCCACTTATTGATGCATCATTGGTTGCTTTTTTAAAATGTTTTAAAAGATTTTATTTCTTTTTAGAGGGAGAAGTGAGGAAGAGAGAGAAACATCGATTGGTTGCCTCTTATGTGTCCCCAGCTGGAGACCCTGGCATGCAACCCAGGTATGTGCCCTGATCAGATCCCGAACCCAATGCTCTAACCAACTGTGGTGCCTGGCTGGGACCAAATTGCACATTTTCAATGGGTCAATTTAATGATATGTGAATTATTTCTCAATAAAGCTGTTAAGTAAAAATATCAGAAGGTTACCACTGGCTGGTGTGGCTCAACGGGTTGACCTCCCACCTGTGAACCCAAAGGCTGCTGGTTCGATTCCCAGCCAGGGCACATCACCAGGTTGCAAGCCAGGTCTCCAGCCAGGTCTGTAGCTGGAGGCATGTGAAAGGCAACTGTACATTGATGTTTCCCTCCCTTTCTTCCTCCCTCCCTTCCCCTCTCTCTAAAATATAATTTTAAAAAATTTAAAACATATCTGCAGGCTGTTTGGTACTGTCACATACCCTGGCCCATCCTGTCCGACAAAACTCAGAAGGAGACAGTGACTTGCTCCTAGCTCACAGCTAGGCTGGCCGCCCCACCCAGGGTGTGGAGCGGGACTCTGACTTTGGCGGGTCCAGGGGTCTGGAGAGCTCCTGGGTAAGTGCACGGGCAGCCCCCCGGACCCCACCTGTCCCGCCCTGGGGGGCAGCTGTGGCTTCCTAAAGAGACTGCTCAGCAGCTGCTGTGCAGGGAACAGCTGAATCCCCAAGCAAAATCCCATCCTAGCTGCCTGCTAGGCTCACCCTGATCAGAGTGAAATCCTGACAGCCCTTTATGCCTCGCCTGCCAGGAAGCTCATGGCGACACCCGGTGCCCAGTCACCAATCATTACTGCATTGGAATTGGGTAAGTACACGTCTTGCACATGTTTTAAAATTGGATTTTAGGGAGGGAGAGGAAGGGGGAGAGAGAGAAACTATTTGTTGTTCTACTTAGTTATACACTCATTGGTTGATTCTTGTATGAGCCCTGACTTGGGATCGAACCCACAACCTTGGTATATATCAGGGTGGTGCTCGGTTCTTGCTTTTTCTAGCTTGGTCCAGTTTTCAGGCTCGGCTGGAGGGCACTCTCCACCAGAGAGCCACCACCCCACCTCCCAGGGCCTGGGTGACCTGGGCTGTTCCCTCCACTACAGTGTGAGATAGTCCTCTTAGCAGCTGGGACCAAAGCACTGGGGATGTCAGCCTAGGCATGTGCAGGGAGGTGGGCCTTAGTGGCAGGCCGGGCATGGGGGCCAGGACTGCCCCTCACACGGAAGGGACCTCCCATCCCACGGAGAAAGGGTTGAGACTCTCTGAACTCCCTGCCACCCCCAGCCCCCCATCTGTGAGGCCTGTGGGCCTCTGTCTACTCACCCTACAGCTTGTTGATTGGCTGACTGGTCCCAGCCAGAGCTGCTCTGAAGCCCCACCCCAGCCTCCCGCCCCTGGACTGGGAAGGGGTGCTAGGGTGCGTGGGGGTTCCCACCGCATCACAGACAGTTCCTCCAACCCTCAAAGCGGGGCTCCAGGGCCAGAGTGTGAAAGAAAAAGGGACAGCAGGCCCAGGGGCCAGGATCCAGGAGGCCCAAGGACAGCCAGGGGAGAGGCTGTGGGGTGGAGGACACCCTGTACTCCAACAGTTAGCCAGGTCCTGCTTCCTTGAGGGAGAAAGTGGACATCACACCCAGAGAGCCCGTGGGCCTCCTGGAGGTGGCCTGGAGCTGCCAGGCTGGCTTGCCCTCTTGGATGCCCCCCCATAGGGAGCGCTCTCCGCTCAGTCCCCACCGTCACTGGTCAGAATCACCCCCACACCAGGAGGAACTGGGCTCCCCCTGGAACATTGGGAGAGGACCTCGAGCCCAGGGCCCAAATGTGCTAGGGAGCCCACCGCCCCTGTTCCTGGCCTGCCCTGCTTGATCCTGGGTCCGAGCTCCTGGGGTCAGGGGCAGGGATGAGGCCCAACCCTCACTGGCCCCTGGCTGAGTCCAGCCAAAGGGAGGGCATGGAAGGAGCCCACCCCCAGCTGCAGACACTCCTCAGGTGCCCAGGAGGCGAAGCACCTCAGGGCAGCCCATGGTGAGGGAGCCGGGACTTGAGAGACCCTGGGACCAGGAGCGGCGGGACTCTAGGCCTCCGCGCACCCTCTTTTCACCGGTGGGGCAACTGAGATAAATGGGATGGCTCGTGTCCCCCAGCCGCGGCCTGCACACTGTCAGGGCTCTTGGGAAGGAGCGGGGAAGGGAAGGGCCTCGCCTGCCCACCAGGAGGGCACCAGTGTCTTGACGGTGCAGTGACTTGGGCCTCTGCCACCAGGTGAATAGCGCCTGGTCCTGTCGGGGCCCTGGGGCTGTGGCAGGTGCCAAGCGAGGGCCAGACCAGGAGGGGGCCCACTGCCCCGCACCCCCAGCCCCTGGCCCAGGGAGGGGCTGTCCCTGGTTCCCCACCGAGCCCGGGGACCCCCGCCCCAGGCCTTAGTCTCCCCCTCCCCGTGATGGAGGTGGGAGCTGGGCCCGCAGAGCTCTCAGCACACGCCCCCCGGCGCCCCTCGCACGGACCTTCCAGGCCTGTTTTGGCCGGAGGAGGAAAGAACAGCCCAACCCAGAGAGAACCCGGAGGAGCTGCTGGGACGCCGCCGTGTCCCGGTTCGGAAACTGAGGCTCAGGTCGAGCGAGACTAGCCCGAGGCCACCGAAGGCCGCCCGGGGCGCGGGCACCCGCTTCCCCCGGGGTCTCGCGCGCCGGCGCCCCCGCCCCGCAGCCCGGCGCCGTCCTTTGTCTCCGCGTCGCCATGGCGACGGCCGCCTCCCCCGCCGCCTGCGGGATTCCTCCGCGGCCTGGGCGTCGCGGACGCTGCGGGGGCGCCGGGCCTCGACCCCGCACCCCGCGAGTGGGCGCCCTGTGCCGGAAGCCCCGCGAGCCGAGGCTGCGACCCCGACCTCTCCCCTCGGGGGCAGGGCGGGCCGGGAGGCCGGCCGACCCGCAGGCCCCCTTGTGCCCGCGCCCGCGCCCCTGGCGGTCCGGCCTTGGCCTCCCGCTGATGTCACATGGGGGCGACCCACGTGATGCGGGGCGGGCGCAGGAGCCGGACACGCCAGTGCCCCGTAGCGACGCCAGCATCCCGAACCACACGTGGCCACGAGCTCAGTCGAGTTTTCCTCCCAGGCCTGGAGCCGAGGCCGCAGGTCCGGGTCCCCCGCTCCCGAGCGCCTGGCGCAGGGGACGGGCCGCACCTGGGGGCTGCGCGACCCCTGCGAGCCGTGGGGCCCTGCGCTCAGGTCAGGCCGCCTCGGGTCTCAAGCTGCGCTCTTGCATCTTAAAATTCTTCATTTTTGACCCAGGGGCTGCAGTTCCACGGGACACTGGGCCGCCCCTGCCCCGAACGAAGGCGCAGGGCCTGCGGAGCGCAGGAAGGAGTTCTTAAATTTTTTTTTTTAAGTTGTGGCAAAAATAGACGTAAAATGGGCCATTCTTAGATGTACAGTCCAGCATGTCATACATGTCGTTGGGGAGCCGTCACTGCCATCCATCCATCCACAGGACCCTTTCCGGCTTGCAGAACTAGAGCCCTGTCCAGTCACCTCCCCAGCGCCCCC